>LOEQ01001813.1:383928-403858 GCA_001685075.1 Bramus lutescens
CAGTCTCGCAGGTGCCGGCTCCTCTGGTCCCAGACGGCTAGCCAGCCACCAAGAGCTTCCTGCCCTCTTGCACTCTGTCGCCTGAGCGCCCGGGGACAGCGCCGCAGGCGCCTTTTCGACACCTGGCTCAGGGCGCAGGGTGGCTGTCCCTCCTCAGCAGGGCAGCTCCGCGGGTGTCTTTCTCGCCTGGGGTTCCCGATCTTTCTGCCTTCTTCCGGGCTTGAGGCGCTCTCACCCTCACTACCCCTCCTTTCCGGGGCAGTTCCCTAGGGTGTCCTTTAGTTCCCCGGGGCGTGGAGCATCCTTTCCCTCTCAATGTCCCCCGAGTAGTCCCCTGGGTTATCACTTACTAAGCCCCCAGAGTCCCGAGGCCCCCCACATCTTTATTTCTCAGTTCTCGTCCTCACGTCGCTACAGGGCCCCTTTATTTCCCCTGCCTCTCGAGGACTGGGGCGACCTTTTCTTTCTCTTAGTCTCTGAGGGGACACCGCCGCGGTGGAGTCCCTCTCGTCCTCCTTTTCTCTTTCCCTGAGGGTTCTCCCGGCACCTCCTTGGGCAGATATCCAGCCCGCCTTCCGCCCCCACCCGGACGGAAATGCACCCTCGCATCCCGCCACCTGGCGGTCGCGGTCTCGTCTGAACTGCATGGGAGATGTGAGGTGGGGGTTACTGCCAAGCCCCCATAATGTACCCCACAATCCCATCCAAAGCGGAAGATTCTTGGGCACCGGCCTGTAGCAAGGAGCTTGCATCTGGGGTAGAAGGACAGTGGGGAGGGAGGGGGCTACTGTGTGAAACTAGCTGGTAACTGGACCCTTCAGACTGACATTCCTCCTTGTGCTTTACAGGGGCTTCGGGAAGCAGGGATTCCAGTGTCAAGGTAGGCTCTGTGGCTCTGTGGATGCTGATGGTGGGTAGTGAGGATAAAACAGACTTCACAGACGTGGCTGAGTTAGGCAGAGTGAAGTAATCCTGCCTGTCAGAGTGACCTCCCAGGCTAGGAATCCTTCACCACCAAAGGGTCCTTTTAAGGGGTGTGTGTTTGGGCCAATGATGCACCTTCTAGGAAAGGCCAGTGGAGCTGGAAGGCCCTAATTGTCAAAAAGTGCACCCATCCCTCTGCCTTCGGAGCATTCTCCAAGAATTGCCAGCCCTGCTTAAGTAAGCAAATGTCTTGAAAGACTCTTGTGAGTGGAGGGAACCTCTTCCTAATCCCAGCCCTTTTCTGCTCTTCGCTCTTCCTTGCCTCCCAGGAGGTTCAGCCTCTTTCCCCTGCTTTGCAGAGGTCTCAGCAGGTGGCTGCCTCATCTGCAGATGGCGCATCCCCTAGAAAAAGCAACTGTGGTTTCCCCTAGGCCTCCTCCCGCTCTGAAAGGGGTGGTTCCAGATAGGGCGCCTCCCGATCCTGCCCGAGGTTGCCCTTATTAACTTCTGAGAAGGCAAAGGAAGGACTCCAAGAGACTAGTTGCCTGGGTCCTTGCATCTGGCTTGAGAGCCATGATTCCAACTAGGGCCGCCCTATCAAATATCAGAGACCTGGTGGCCTCTCCTATCTTTAGAGCTCCCGTCTACAAGTCTTGTGGGCTGAGCAATGTAGCTCAGGAGAACGGAAGCTTTGTGCCAGAGAGGCTCTGGAGTACATCATCCAAAATGGGGGAGGGGAAAAGATAGGTTTTAAATTGGATCTCCAAAGATGACTCCAAAGATGAGTTTTTTTTTTAACTCTTAGAATACCATAAGTAGTCTGTGAATTTGGTGTTAGCATCCTAGAACTGCAAGAGCTCTCTCTCTCTCTCTCTCTCTCTCTCTCTCTCTCTTTCTCTCTGTTTCTCATGCATGCATACATGCATGTGCTCACACATACAACTTCAACTTGGACACTGACTATACTTTCATGCTGGAACAATCATTTGGACCTGAGAGCATCCCTTTAGCAAGACAGGGAACACATTTACCACTGTGTCTGTTCATCCAACACTGGCCTGCTTCTGATACCCTGCGCCACTTGAATTTGCTGGTTTGTTCCCACTTTCCCTTTAGGCCAGGTAAGGTTGAGTGTAGTCAGAAGGTTCTTTATTCCTCTCCTCCCTTTCCCTCCTCTCCTTGCTCCTCCTATCTTTTCCCCTCCCCTTCCATCTCCCTGGTCCTCCCCCTTTCTCTCTCCTCTCTTAGTCTCACTTTGTGTCCAGACTGACCTTGATCCGATCTTGTTCTGACCTCCTGTTTTAGCCTTCCAAGTGCTAGGATTACATGTGTGCTCAGGGGGCAAATTGACATCCACCACCCTGTAAACTGGCCTTAAATCTGGAGAAGCAAGCATATAGGTGTGGAACAGTCTGAAGTGCGTCTTAGTGCCTATGCAGCATGAGCTTTGCTTGGCAAGGTTGCTCTGCAGGCAAAAATAAAAAGACCCCAGCAAGCAGAGGTGGCTCTGATTTGCGTGGAATGTTCTATTCTGTAGTGTATGTCCCCTGCTGCCCTAAGCTTCAGATTCTTATTTGAGCGCGGGAGTGAGATGTGGGAACCCTCTAAGCCCTTCCAAACTCCTTGGCTAAGATTTGGAGTCTCAGTTTTATATTCACACACAAGGACTTCCCAAGTCTCTGTGGTGGCAACAAGTTAGGACAGTAGCACAGCTGGGACTGTCTTCTGGAACTTGGCCTCCTCTTCTCAAACAAAATGCTGATGGCCACTTGCTGTTGGAACTGTGTAATCTCTATGAGGTTGCCTTTCACGTCCATGAATTGGATTCTGTTTTTGTCTCTTGCTGTGGTCAGGGGTGATTTTTTTTTAAAGCATTGCTTCTGTGGTTCTCCTGTGCCACCTGCTCTGCTGTTATTGATGGCTGGGAAAGTCAGCTTTGGAATGTGCGGGGGATGGCACATATGGAGCAGGAGATCCTTGTATCCAAGGCCTAGGAAGTTTTGGGGGCGGGGACAGAATGAGGGAAAAAAAGTCAGAATTAAAGTTTTCAAGAAGTCTGACCAACTTCAGGGATAAGACTTTAGGGGCCGGTGGGACCATGTGCCAGCACGCTGACTCCCTGGGCTCCAGGGGACAAAAGGAAGGGTGGGAGATAGGTATTTAAAAAAAATCACTTCTCTTTTAATTTTTCTACCCCTTAGATCTCTGAACATCTGGTCCTCTTTGCTATTGCGTTGACAGTCTATTCCATCTGAGTTGAAGTGGGTAGGAGGAAGAAGAGGGGGTGGGGCAGATTGATGGGCCCTGAACTGAGCTGCTTAAGAATGAGGTACATCCCAGAAGGAGGGGAGGTAATTTATCCCTGGTACTCAGCATTGCTTGGGACTAATTCTGGAATCATAGGCGAGCTCTTTTTATCTGATTATTTCCAGTGCCCTGTGCCTGGTACTTTTCCTTACAGTGAATTTACTTAAATTAGGATCAATATTTTAATAGAAAACGCACAGGGTTTATTCTTTTACCTAAGTCAATAGTCCAGAGTCCTGGTCCTTCAGCCTTCTGTGCTACTATCCTGGGGAACAATAGTTATCTCACAGTTCAAGAAGATACTGGATTCTCCAGTCTTCAGGCCTCCTTTCAGTCAGTAGGAAGCAGGAAAAGGATGAAGTAAGGCGAAAGACACATGCTCAGTGACCCTTAGGGAAGTGGCCTGGAGAGACTGTTATATATAGTCTGTTGGCTAGACCCTGATGCTGTGCCCACACCTTGTTGCAAGGGAACCTACGGAACAGAAGTGTTTAGCTCAGGTAGCACATTCCCAACCAAGGGCTGGGGGAGGGGTGCTTCCATCTCAAAAGTGAAAGCAAGATTGGCTAGAGCCTCAGTACTAAGGAGTACTAAGGAGGGTGTGGGAGGGTCCCAAGACCTAGAAGGCCCCACCACTGCCCCCATGCTCCAATGCACTGTCATGGAAATTGGGGGTGCAGGTCAGAACATCCAGAAACTGTGGTGAATTATGGAATTTTATAGACCCAGGAAGCTTTCTTAAGAATAGATTTCTTGCTTTTGTACAGCTAGAGGACAAAGCTCTAGGTTTTAACTGCCATATAACTCTCCACATCTCCCGCCTCTTGCTTTGAAAATGCCTCTGACAACAGAGGACTGGGGCTGAAGATCCCTTTTATGAAACTGCATACCTTTGGGGTTAGAAGTGCAACCCATTTCTAATATCACAGATCAGGCCTTCCTTTCTCTAAGGCATTCTGGAAAGAAACCTAGAACCTGCATTTGTGCTTAAATCGTAATTGGCACACCCCCCCCAAACAAAACAAAAGACACAAACCATAGGATGGAATTCAACTTTTTTTTTTTCTACGAAGTCCCTTCCAGTTAAAATGTTACAGCATGGGGATTAGAATCAGACAGAACCAGGCTCCAATCTCTGACCTGCCCACTGTGTGACCTTGGGAAGCCCATCCTCAAGACTTGTAGCCTTGCTCTCTTGCTTGGTAAACTAAGGCAGCAGTGTAGGGTTGGGGCAGAAAGCAAGGTGATAGAGAGAGGTATCCATAGTGGATGTAAACAGCTCTAAGAAAGGCGATCACCATTGCTTGATTTGGTGGGAAAATGTGTAGAAGTGGGGCCGAGCTGATTTGGGAACGCTCGAAATGACTGTGCTCAGATGGGTCTGTTTCTCTGAGGGCTTTTGGTAACATCAAAGTATTACGCTTCAGTGTCTGGATGCAGTGGGCATGGCTTCCCTCATGAGAAAGATCTGAACTTGCCTTGGACTTTATAGAAAAACCCCATGGCATGAATATTCTGACTATAAAGAACTAGAATTGATGATTATAATGTCTTTTTCCCTTCCCCGGGCAAATTTGAAAACACACATTTTTAGCCTCTTGGTTGAATTATTACAAAAAAGGAAGAAAACAAACTCTATCACATAAACTCTGCCACTGTTATTTTCCCCTAATAGAAACTTTATAGAGTACAAGTTTAATGTTGTGTATAGTTGACATACACAGATCAGAATATGCACTTAAAACAATAACCACCACAAATAATATGAATTGAGACTGGGGTGTGGCTCAGAAGAAGAATGCTTGTTTAGTATGTACAAGGTCTTGGGTTCCATCCCCAACCTCTAAAACCAAAAGAATAAAAGAAAATATTAGTCAAAAGTTAATTTTATTTTGGGCACAGCTTTCTCTGTGTACTTGTATTGTTACACTGAGCAGTTTGGGTTGAACTTTCTCTGTAAACTGAGAATCAGCAAGGCAGGCTGCAAGGTGGTAGATGTGGCCTGGGTTGCTGCACATCACCCCACAATCATCATCAGAACAGATCGCAGAGACTCATGAACCAAACTCTACTCATGTGATAACTGATTCTGACGATGCTCTGGCAGGTTTTCATGCAGGAAAAGGCTTTGCAATTTTGTGTTTGATGGTTTGGATCTTTTTCCACCTGAAGAAGGATTTCAGGCTCAATGTCCCTATCAAAATAAGAATCTGGTAAGTGGGTCAGCTGTGGGTTGAGAACAGAGGGCTGTTCTGTCCGAGAAGCAACAGAAAATTCATTTCGAGCAGCTGAACCCTCCAGGGGAGCCTGGAGCTTTGTTACCATACGGTGGAACACCTTCCCAAGTAAATACGGAAAATATGACTTATGGAAATCTGGTTGGAATGACATATATGTTCTTCTAAACTAATTCACAAGCATATTATTTCCACTACTAGTGATCCTCTGGGCTCTGCTCAGGGCAGATGAAGCACATAGATAGGACGTCCGAGCCGATAAAAAAACTAAGAGTTGGTGACTGGCCAGAAGACCACTGAACACTTGAGGGTAATTTATATAGAGCTGGAGAGGTGGCTTATTGGTCCACAAAGTGCACTGCTCCTGCAGAGGACCTCAGTTCAGTTCCCATCACACACATCCTGTGACTCACAAGCGCTGAAGCTGTAGCTCCAGGGGAAGCTTCCAGTCTCTGTAGGCACCTGCTTTCATGTGCACAGGCCCTGCCCCATCCATGTAAATAAAGATGCATGTGAACAAAAAGTAACCTCAAAAAGAAAATGATGCACATCCATGTCGATGCTGGAGTCAGTTTCCTTTCTCTGCCTCTTCTTACTTCTCTCTTTCTCTCTGTTTCCTGCCCCACCCCACATGTGTACACGCATAGAGAAATAGATTCCTATGCCAGGTGGTGGCACATACCTTTAATCCCAACACTTGGGAGGGAGAGGCAGGTAGATCTCTGTGAGTTTGAGGCTAGCCTGGTCTACAGAGTGAGTTCCAGGAAAGCCAGTGCTACAAAGAGAAACCCTGTCTTAAAAACAAAAACAAACAAACAAAAAAATAGATTTGTTTGTCATAATTTTAAGATTATGCGACTTTTCAGCGACAGAGAGAGTCAAATCATCGAGTACCATTTCAAATTCACATCTGGTCTTTAGATTCTGCAGACCAGTTTGTTCTTTGTAGGCAGGAAGATCAGCGAGAAAGGTCACCTTCCTGGGCTGATGCCTTCCAATGCTGGGACCCTTGTCACTTTCCAGATTCCTTGTCATATGAAATCACGAACTTTATTCATCCAACCTCTCTAGTTGAAGTCGTGTGGTACTCTGTAGACTGAATATTGGATCTTTGTTTTATAGAGACCACACCATCCGCAGTGTTTACATATGACGTTTGGAAGTGTGCTCTCTGATTGATCATCCTGTGAGAAATTTGTCTTCTAATCACCTGTATCCATTGCCGCTTCCCCACATAGCCATTCATATGTGTATACATGTGTACATCCACACTTCCACCATCGCTCCTTCTATCCTTCCGTGCATCCCTTTAGAAAGTATTCAGTGGTTAAGTTCTATGTGTACTGAATGATTTTAGGCACCAGAACCCAACAGTGAATGTTACTGAGAAGGTTCCTGGTGTAATAGTGTAGGAAGGGGAGATATGACTTACTACAAATGACTTTTTACCAAGATTTAATGCCACTTTGGTGGAAATCTTCCAGATGCTTCAAGATTGTTTCATGAGAGACTAACCTACGTAACGTTTTGAGGTGGAGTTGATTGGGGTCCCATGGCCTAAGAATCAAGAAGCCCAAATTCTCCCTTTCCATACTGAGGTATCAAGGATCTACAGCTAAAAACCTGCATTGTGATATGTGCGAAGATATGCAAGAGGCGTTATCGCAGTGACACCCTTGAATGAGCCCCTGGCTTTCTGTTTGTACCATGGCTATCAGGAGAGTGCTGGGACAAGAGACCTCAAGATGGAGGAGTCTCAGCATGACAGTCAGTGAGCTCCAGATCCTCATAGTAACTCAGATAATGAGCTGACTTCCTTTTTGTCTAGGGGTTGCGATATGGGCTAACTGCTCTAAAGCAGAAAAATCAGATGGTTTCAGAGGGGTAGAGCAACTCAGAGCTGGTAGAGGGGAACACAGATAAAAAGAAAGACCAGGGCATCGTGGAGGCTTGTCAGCTGAAATCCAGTTTCAGGGACTTGGGATTGCTTGTGTTGCCCCAAATGCTGTATGGAACCAGTCTTCTGCCTTAGAATCTCTTCCTTATTTGGAAGTTATTTTTTAAGGTCGCTTCACAGCTAACTACCTTGAAGCACATATGGAGACAGAGTCTTTGTCAACTCTCTTCCCAGCTTTCTGATTTCATTTGGGAGAAGGTTTTGCTTTGGTACTAACATGTCTTCCATGCCTAACAAAGATCCGTGCACCCAGTAAGGAGCCATCGAGCCTTCTTGATGAGAGCCTAGGGTTTTTCAGTTTGTACCTGCAGAACACCTTGTTTGTTTGATGATTCATTTGTTTTCCATTATTACCCAGTACTGAGTCAGTCCTGTTCTGCCCCTGGGTTTGATTTAGTACTGGCTGTACCTCTTGACCAGGCAAGGGGTGCTTCAGTGTTTTTCCTGAAAGTGTCCTTGCTGGAAGGAAGCTTGTGTTCCAGATGTCTCAGCCTTCTGTCTCCCGAGTGATGGGACGACAGACATGTGCCACCATGCCTGGTTCATTTAAAATCCTGATTCTTCTCTCTATCGCTGTTTCCTAGGGGCAGGTAAAATACAATCCTAAGGAGAAAATATTCATCCACTTGTCTGCCAGTCATAGGTCAATACATCCACTGTCCATCTGCCTATTCCTTTAATAAGTGTGTGCTGAGAGCCCACCATGTATCAGGGGCTGGTCTTGGCACTACAAGTAGATAGCGTAAAGAACGAAGTGTAGTCTCTACCTTCATGGAATTTGCCTTGCAGTAGAAGTGTAGAATGAGCACACGGAACACTGGTAACTTTCAGTAGGGACTTTGAAGAGAATGAAGACATGGTTCTTACCCTAGACGATTCTTGCGAAGGACATATATCATGTGACCAGCTGGTTCTGATATGTAATCAAAAGTGCTCTGCAAAGGGTGTAGAAACACTGTGTGGCATTGCTATTCCTTGGGGAGAGGTAGAGAAGATTCCATAGATAAGGTGACATTTGAGATTTGTCTTAACAGAAGAGTAGGAGTTCCCAGAGTGACAAGGGGGCGGGGACAGAAGAGAGTACTTGTGGAGCTGTGGAGGACAGGAAATGGCACCTGCAGGGAACGGGAACAAGGGTGTGTGAGGGCAGAGTTAGTGGGAGATGAAGGTCACATAGTCATGTGATACAGGCAACGTGGCAACTAGGAAGTGCTTGCTGTTGCTTAAGACCAGCGTGAGATACATTTTGAAACAATCACAGCCCTGACTCAGATCCTGAAATTCCAGGCTTGAGGAGCAGGAGGTTGCCCCGATGGCTGGCTGGCATGGCTACTGAGGGGCAGTAGGGGCGTGTCAGCTGAGTGGAGAGGGGCCACTGCTATTCGTTTGGATTCTGAAGAGACGTTTCGAACTTCATGTCCACCATATTGTTGACTGTTCTATTTTTGGGGGTGGTTACTAGGTTATTTTTGTGGTTCTAACAATAGGGATGCCTCTCCTCACTGCGTCCTTAGGCGCAGAGGACCACAGAAACGATTCTTCCTCTGAAAGGAATCCTCCCACTCGCTCCCCCCCATGGTGCTGTCACTCACACACTGATGGAGCACACGTGGTGCAGTGGTGACAAGTCTGAGCTTGGGCAGCACAGAAGGTTTTAGCTCCGGGTTGGGAAGGTGGGTCTGTAGTTAGGAGGGCTTGCTGTGCACACATGAGAAACTGAGTGAGTTTGAAAGCTTGGAACCTTGGAGTTGGACAGGGAAAAAACAGGGGATCTCTGAGGCTAACTGGCTGCCAGCTGAGCTCCAGGTTCAGTGAGAAACCCTGTCACAAAGGAATAAGGTGGAAAGTGATAGAACAGGACACTGAGCACTTTGGCTTCCATGTGCATATGCCACACACACCTGCATGTATGTGTGCATCTATCCACTCCCAAAGAGGTGAGGGGCTTTGGGTTAAATCTTGGTCTCTATATTATGAATCTTGACTTAGCCTCTTGGGGCTTCTGTTTCCTCAAGGGTAAAGGGAAGTAGTAACAGGATCTGGTTTCCAGGGCTCAAGTCCAATGTTCCTTGGGTATTCTTGGTTGGTGTGAAAGCAGTTCATACATGGCAGGTATTTCTGTTCTTGCTTGGGTCCTATCCTCTTCCTTTCTGGGTTATAGTCTTGTTGGGGAGGCGGGATGAAGCCCCTCTATCAGGAAGGTGATGGGGTCGGTGGATTTGCTGATCCTGTCCTGGTTTGTGACAACTACAACTGCTGATGGAGTTGAGAGATCGCAGCTTCGCAGGGACGAAAGGGGTGATGTGAGCTGGAGTGAGCGTCAGGTTTTCCGAGAGCCCCGTTCCTGCCTACAGATGCTTTAGCTCGTGGGAAAATCTCAGAAAGTTAGTTTGAGACCTGCGGTTGCCCATCTGCAATGTATGTAAAAAATGTATGGATGGCATTTCAATGTCAAACAGATTTCTGATTTTTTTCACTTTTTCTTTCTCATTTTTCTCTTGGTGCTTTGCGCCAGGATTTCATGTATTACAAAGCAGCCACAGCTCATTATGTATGTAGCCAAGGCTGTGTCTGAACTTCTAACCCTTTAGCCTCCACCTCCTGAGTACTGGGATTTCTCCTTTTCAGTGTGGGTTCGTTTACCTTTCAAATAAACTCTTTTGTCCTCTTGAGGGCTGAAGATACTCGGCAAAGAGAATATGTGAGCTGGAAGTGGAAATCTGTAAGACTTTGCTTGGTTACTTATGATATTTAAGGCTAGTCCTATGTTGAAAAACCTTTGTACTGGCAATTCTCCAACCACCCACGCCCTGTGTCTGTCTGTCTGTCTGTCTGTCTGTCTGTCTGTCTGTCTGTCTGTCTGTCTGTCTGTCTGTCTGTCTGTCTTTTTTCCAGGCAGAGTCTCACTAAATAGCCCAGGCTGAAGCCTGTCTTTCTTCTCTACAGGACCGTCTCTGCCAACTGTCTCCATTCTCAGGCAGTGGCAGATTAAACCCAGGTTCTCTGCCTTTTGATTGTTCCTTGTTTTCAATCCCCCATCCCCCATAGCTCAATTTTAAGCAAGAGGATCCCTTTTAATACGGCATCTGATAACAGCCCTTTGACAAAGGCACACATAAGAAGTGGAAAAAAATGTGTCTCATCTCTGTTGCTGACCTGCCACACCAGAGAGGTCACTGTCATACAGAAACTGCTAGCTTGGGTTTGAGGCATGTGAGAACTGGAGGTTTGTCTTTGGGTGAGACTGTTGGTCTCTTTTGACCAGGGCTATCTGACTTACTTTTTGTACAAAGTCTTTGATTCTCCTTCACTGCTGGGGAGAGGCACCCAAGACCCTGCTTCTTACTCCTTTGCAAGGCTCACCTTTTGTCTGTCTATGCTTTCCAGTGTCGTCTCTCCTCCTGTGTGAATGATTTCCATGGCTTTTCCAACCTATCTGTCTTTGGGATACAGAAGACCCTTTGTGATCCTTACTCATTTACCACATCACATGGAGAGGCAGCTTCCAATTAGCCATTTTACCCTGGAAGTCCTTGTTTTAGTTTTTGGAGACAGGGTCTTACTAGCCCAGACAAACTTTAAGTTTGCAATCCTCCTGCCTCAGTCAGGCACATACCAATGACACTTGACCAAAAACACAACCTTCTAAGCTACTGAGGCTGGCCCTGAGAAATGTTAACTGGGGCTTTTCAGCTTTGCATACGGAAGTGACATCTGTATGGGAGACAGGCACCTTCTGGCATTACCATTGAAGGATGGTGCTGTTTGTCTTCTTAGGGGTGACATCTGCTTCCTGTTTCAATGTTGCCTATCTATCGGCTGCAAACTATAATAAGGAAGCCAGGGCATTCTGACAATTTTCCCACCCAATAATTTAGTCCCTTAATGCTTGGAAAACTGGAGTTAATTAACTATATTTAGAACTTAAAAATGTAAAACTCTCTATTAGTTAAGGTATTAGTGGGAATCTCTTAAAGCTAGTAAGTAGTAGATAAGCCTCAAAGTCTCTGAGGTTTGACAGATCATTTGCATCTCATTTACATCAGAGACCCCTTCCTGATGCAGGTGATCCCAGCCAGGCAGTCTTCAAGTAGGGAACCTACATGAAGAGTCTGAGTCCTCTCTGCTTGGACCAGTGGGTTGGAGAGAGTGTGTGTGAGAAAGCACATTCATTTCACAACCATTCTGGTCTGGAGGGACACCTGCCACTTCTGCCTTCTCTCTGTGGGTCAGAACTCAGGCACAGGGCCACACTGGGCGCAGGGAGTGAGGACAAGAGGAGGCTGGGTGGAGCAGAGTGACCAGCTCTGTCTCTGGGAATAAAAGGAACCAGGTTTTGGTGGACTCAGCCAACCCCTCCTCAGCCTCCAAAGCCATGGCTTCCTTTTCTTTCCTTTGGGATTGCACATTCAGCTTTCTCTCTCCCTTGACCAGGAAAGCAGTGATGTGAAACTGTGCACCTCTTTACCTTTTCTGGTATACTTTGTGGGGAAGTTGAAGTCTGTCTGTTTATTAAGAGTGAGGGAAAGTAGTGTTCTTGTTTTTAGTTGCTACAACAATCTGGTTTTTGTTAGAATTTCTGCTTCTCTCAATAAACTGGGTCTCAAAAATGAGATTTATTGTATTTTTAATTGTGTGTATATGTGTAAGTGCATGTGCATACGGATGCCCATTGGAGGCCAGAAGAGGGCATATGATCACTCAGAGCTGGTATTAAAGCTGGTTATGAGCTACCCTACCTGGTGTCAATGCTGGTCCTTCTGTAAGAGTGCTACATGCTCTTAACTGCTGCACTATCTCTCTAGTCCTTATCAATGGGCATTCTTGCTTGTGGGCATCCTAAACGCTATGGTCTGGCTCAAGGTTGGGCAAGAATACCTACAGGTTCTTTCCTATTGTTCATTGTTCTTTGTATGCAAGCATCCTCCCAGCCTCCCAAATCAATGATTCATTATTGCAGCTGAACACTACTTCCTAGGGTCATTAATTTCAGTTAGACTCAGCTGGGTGGTCTGTGTGTTCCTGACTGGTCTTACCCATGTGCTTGGACCTCAGTTGGGATGTTTGGGATTTGGGAGTCTCAACTTAGGCCCACGGTGATGGACACATTTCCCACACATGAATGGAGGCTACACTTAGAAGTGGCTGTGGAGCTTCTGTTACCAGAATATAAGCTCACTTTAGAAATAAAGGAAGAAATAGAAGAGAGAATAGATTCTTCCTTTTGATGGGGGAAGCTGTGAATAAGTTGGGACGTCTTTGGAATCTAGCACACCGATTTTAATGTGTCTCTAAAACATGTTCCAGTTTAGGGTTTGGTTTCCTGAAATGAAACTTGAGCCTACAGAAGGCCATAGTGTAAGTGCTTACTGCTCATTCCTTGTAATGATGGTTCTTACAGGGGAGAAGCCAAGGGTAGAACATTGAACACTACCACCATTACCACTGGGTTCTAGAATCAATTACCCCCAAGCACTTGGCACTGCATCAGGACTGTGAGAGTCAGAGAAAGGAGCACAATGCCTCTGCTCTTGAGGACGGAGAGATCCAAGAAGGAGATAGGCATACAAAGGAATTAGCATAGTACCCGGTGGGACTGTAGAACCTTGAAGGGAAGTGGACATGGTCTCATGATACACTGAGCATGGGTTCAGACCTCAGCTTCCTCACTGATCACATGCAGGGCCTTAGGTATTTTACTTAATCTTTAGGTTTTTTTGTCTGTGAAAAGAAGATAATGGCATAATCTTCTTTTCCAGGATTCCATTGGGCTAGGTGAGACGGGGCACACAGAGAACATGTGACTACTCATTATGTATTAGCACAGAGAAGGCAGAGATGGTCTCAAAATGTCCTTGTGACGATGTCCTAACAGGCACCAGTCTCGGCTCTCCTCCCACTCTCCCTGGCTGGTATCACTGATGACAATTGCATAGATAACTCTTGAGATTGGCACCCATAAGGCACTGGGGGAGTAGGAAAGGGAGATGGTGCAGTCGTTGTAGTAGAGGACAAAGATGGTTCCATGAATGACATCAGAATGTTTGGTCGGAGCTAAGACAGAGCGTGTGTGTTGGGCAGGGGCGACTGAGAATACAGCTGAGAGGCAGATTACTTGCCTAGAATACAAATGATCCTGTGTTTGATCGCCAGCACCATACATACACACACATGCACAAAAGTTAAATTTACCAATTGTGGGGGCACATGTACAAAACCTCAGGCCTTGAGAAGCTGAGGAGGTAAGATCAAAAGTTTGATGCCAGTTTTGACTGTGTAGTGGGGATTCTGTCTTAAAACAAGCAAGCAAGCACATCCCCAGAGATTGTGGGTACTGGTGGAGGCCAGAGGAAAACCTCCTCAGTCCCAGTCCACTTTTTTTTTTGATACAGGGTTTCTCTCTAGCCTGGGGCTCACTGATTAGGGTGGGCTGGTTGGCCAGTGAACCTTAGGGATCCATCCCACAGTGTCTCTGTTTCCCTAGCAATGGGATTGCAAGAACACACCACCACACTCAGCTTTTTCACATGGATGCAGAAGCTTGAACTCAGGCCTCACATTTTACCGACTGAGCTGTCTCCCCAGCCCCTCTTCTACATTTGATTTTTACAACTGTGGTTTCTCACTCACTGGAGAGCCATGAAATCAATTTAGTGAGCCATGCACACTATGAAAAATTAGAATAGAAAATATCAGAATGCACCAGCCCCAGGAAGAGTAAGTACGGTTTCATGAATCTTTTATTCTATGTCTTCATATGCTGGCGTGGGTGAACTAGGTCAAATGTAAATGGTGTTCCTGACCGTGGGGATAGACACCAGGGTTTGAGAGTCACTGTGAAGAGCATAGAGAAGAAGCCTTGGAGGCCCAGGAAGTTGGCCCATGAACTGTGGAGGCTTAATTTATATTTTTTAGGGATGTAAACACATTGTTTTCAATTCTTCATAATTAGAAGTTTCTTTCTCACTCTAACACAGTGTCCCAAGATTATTTTGGTTACCTTCCTTAAGCATTGACATACCACAGACAAAGTTATTTTTTTCTGAATAGAATGTTAAGTATAGTATATGACATCTTTACATATGGAATGAGTGGTTTTGTTAGAACTGCCCGGCCTGCCCTGTCACTGGGGTGAGGTGTCAGATTGCTATGTCAAGACGTGGCCAGAGACTGCAGAGAGAAGGAACTGCTTATGTAGGATGATATGGGCTGAGAAAAGAGTGTTTTATAAGCAGAGTCTTCGCCAAGGGAGGGAGGAGGAAGTGCGTGGGGGTGCACGAAGCAGTGGGGAGGCTTGGTGCCAGCATCAAGGTGGGTCAGATCCCTGTGGTGGGACTCTGCAGAGGATTGCCTCTAGCTGGGACTTCCAAGAGCTGGAATTCAGTGTGTGTTTATAGTCTCTGCTGTCCCTGGGTAGGTGGCAGCCCAAATGACAGCTGGCCTCATTCTCTTTCCCTTCTGGCTTTCTCTGATTTGGGGACCAAGGGCCATAGGGGGCCAGAGTGCTGCAGATGGGGCAAAAAGTCAAGTCCAAGAAAAAAATTGAATCAGGGTTGAGAGGGTTGATGATGATGAGGAGAGAGAGAGAGAGAGAGAGAGAGAGAGAGAGAGAGAGAGAATTTGCAGTCCCTAGAAGTGCCTCTGTTTGTTGGGCAGATAAGCCAAAGGAATTTTCCATTTCCTGGACAACTTCAAGTAAGATTCCTATTGCTGCTGACTCAAGCTGACATTTACTGAGTGCTCACTATGTGCCTGGCACTGTTCTAAGTACTTTACATATATTAGCTCATTTAATCAGTACAATAGCCCATGCAGCAGCCACTGCTGCTGTTTTTAGTACATGCTGAGAAGATGGCAGCACAAAGACTTGAGAGATTTTCCAATCTTATGTACATCTATGATCCAAATACAGACTCAGGTTCAGGATTGTTTAAGAGCACTCTGGAACGGAAGATGACAGCAATGATGGTGATGATGGTTATAATGATGATGGTGATGATCATAGAAATGATGATGGTGTTGGTGATGGCAGTGATGATGGTGTTGATGGTGATGGTGATGATCATAGAAATGATGGTGTTGGTGATGGTGGTTCTGATGGTGCTGATGGTTATGATGATGATGGTAATGATCATAGAAATGATGGTGGTGTTGGTGATGGTGGTTCTGATGGTGCTGATGGTTATGATGATGATGGTAATGATCATAGAAATGATGGTGGTGTTGGTGATGGTGGTGATGATGGTGCTGATGGTTATGATGATGATGGTAATGATCATAGAAATGATGGTGGTGTTGGTGATGGTGGTGATGATGGTGTTGATAGTGATGATGGTTATGATGGTAATGATCATAGAAATGATGATGGTGTTGCTGATGGTGACAGTGATGGTGAAGCTCCGAACGTTTGAGTCCCTTCAATGAGCTGAGCTGACCATTTCATAAATTTTATCCCTTTGAATGTTCGCTTTCCTCTAATATTATGCCAGTAATATTCCCATTCACAGATGAGGGCATTGGCCTAGAGAAGATAAGGATTTCCTAAATTATTGCAGAGCCCAGACTGAATTCAAGTTTCTTTGAATTAGAGTCTGAGTTGCCAGTCATCAAAGTGAAAGGGTGTAAGATGGCTCTGGATGGGTGAGGAAGGCAGGCTGAGGCAGTCACTGTGAAGCAAACAGGCAACGTTTGACCTGAAGTGGAAATTTTCTGGAGGGAACAGTGTTTCCATTATGATTTACCCCTCCTGAGATAGCTTAAATAGTTTTCAGTCTTAGTGTGTGTAAGGGGTCTAGAAACGTTTTTAAGTTTCTCAATATCTCTGTGACTGCAGTCTGCTGAGTTCTTCATGCCTAAGTTTTATGGCTAGGAGGGTATGAGCTTGAGGGCTGTGCAAGCCCCTGGGTCATTTGGAAGAAGAGAGATTGCACACAGTAGGCCCTTCAGTGGATTGCACACAGTAGGCCCTTCAGTGGATTACACAAAGTAGCCCTTCAGTGGATCGCACACAGTAGGCCCTCCAGTGGAACCTAATACTTCCCTGTAGAGCTGAGCTGAACTGGATGCTTCCCATATCTCATTGAAGGCTCACAGCGTTCCAGGAGCCAAGCCCATTATTGCTTCTATAAAACAGTTGGGGTCAAGAGGTGTTAAGTGGCTTGCCCAAGACCTCAGAGCTAAGAAGGAAAGATGTTTTTTGACATATGAAGGCGTTACATCTCAATAAACCCAGTGTGAATTGAAAATGCTCTCGAGTTGAAAGTCAATACTATTAATCTATGAAACAGTACAGTTTAGTGAATGGTACACTGTACTATATGTGTCCCCAGCATTGTTTCTACATATTCTGGACCAAAAAAATCAAAGTTCAAAATTCAAAGTATTATTTTAGTGATTACACTATTGCTTTCGTATTAACATAAAAGTAGAATAATTACCCTCCAGAAATTGGACCATCATTAATCGAGACTGTATATACATGAACAGTGACCAGCCTAGGCAACGCTGTTTCCAGACTCACAAGTTTGCCTACTCTGCTAGCAGGAGTCTTTGGCCAGGGTGTGGGAGGTAGCATAGCAGGCTGAGGATCTGATGTGAGAGGTTTAAGAACTTCTGCCAAATCCGCCTATAGCAACACAGGACTGGTAGCACAGGGTGATCTCTCTGGCATGTTCACCCACCCAGTGATGTACAGGGGAGCAAGGCATGAGATGCACACTCTGCCCTCAAGGAGACAGGTAGACAGGCCCATCAGCCAGGTATCTGCAGAATAGCATGATAGCTAGGTGGGGAGGGGTGAAGGAAAGGACACAGGTGCACTTCTCAGGGTGCCGGGGAGGCTGACATGGAGCCTAAGCTGGCATCTGAGGTTTGAGGAAGAGGAACAGTGTGAGAGGGGAGAAATGGTGGACAAGGCAGAGGGTGAAGCAAGGCAGAGGAAATACTGGGTGGAAGGAAGTGGCTGATGATCCTGGGGAAGGCTGACTCGGGGAGATTTTGATGGGTAGAGAGAAAGCCAGTAGCAACCCTGACAGAATGACTTCTAGGTTCAAAGATGAGCTCAGCTCTCCTCAAGGTTAAAGACTGAGATCTTTTTTTCTCTACATTTTTTACTACATTAGTTTTATTTATTTGTTTATTTCTGTGTATGCACATGCATGTGCCATGACAGGCATGTGGAAGTCAGAAGGGAACTTGTGGGCGCTATTTTCTCCTTCTCCCACGTGGGACCTAGGAATCAAACTCAGGACATCAGGCTTGGCAGCAAGCACCTTTACCTACGGAGCCATCTTGCTGGCCCAGACTGAATTTTAAGTCAGGTGGGAGGCGGGAAAGTGAAGAAACTGAATGGGGATAGGCTTGAAGAAGGCAGAGGAGAGAGTGCTGGTTGGGGACCCATGGGCAAGGAGAGGGGGTGAGAGACCAGGTGAGAAATTCTTACCTGAGGATCCCCTACTCCCCTGAAGCAGCAAAAAAGAAAAATTAAATCTGAATTCAAATCTGTGATGTTACGCAGAATCCCGCCCAGCCCCGCTTCCATATTCTTCTCCTGTGCGAATGATGGCAGGATCAGCTGTACAGAAATACAGAGCCCTTGGGGTTGGGATCAAATATGGAGACTCTCCTGCTGAGGCAGTGGCAGTTGAGGCAGCCTGACTTGTTACTTGATGAAGAGGGTTCTCAGCAGGTATAAGGGGAGGGGAAAACTTGAGGGAGAACACTGGTTTCCACCTTGATTGTGCTAACTCTGAGACAGCTGTGGCGTGCCCAGTTCATCTGTGTCCAGAGGCACTTGGAAGCAAGTCAGGAAGCAACAATCTGGGAGCTCCAATACAAGTTACGTGGCGATGGACTGAAGCGCTGGGAAACTGTGAGCGCAAATAGCTTGGCTTGCTTGTGCTGATTCTGTATTTGGCTGTGGAGATACAGGTATGAAAGTAACTGACATACAGGACACATTTAAAACCATCTAAGCTGTCCGTATTCCTGAAGATGCTCAAGGATTTGAAGGGAGTGTAACATTAAATAACACGAGAGTATACAGTATTTAACTAAAGAGAACTCTTCTAGGTGGTAAGGGGATGCCAGAATTTGGGGCTGACTTATTTTCAGCCTCTCTCCTCCTCCTTCTCTTCTTTCTTCTCCTCTTCTTATCCCCTACCTCCCTGTTCTCCTCCCTCTCTGCAGTTGTCTTTTTGAGATAAGAACTTATCATGGAGCTCAGAGTAGCTTGGAATTTGCAATCCTCCTGCCCTTGAGTGTTTGAGTTAGAGTCAGGGACCTCCACACTCCCAGTGGGAATTTAATTATCATCTTCATTATGTTTTTTTTTGTGCTTGTGTTCTATTTATAGAAAATGTTATCAGTTCTTCAATTCTAGCATTTAAAAATTTTTTCATTTATTTAGGAATTCCTTGGCTGTTACTAACGAACACTTAAGCACCAGAAAGTAGTTCCTTCCAGAACTGGTGTAATCAGGTGCAATGGGGTCCTCAAAAATTCAGGATCTTCCCAACTCTTTTTTCCTGTGTCACTGATGTCTCTTTTCTTGGACCCTCAAAGCCTGCAAGAGATACAGGAACCATACTGCTAGAAGATGATACACAGAGGAGCAAAGAGGGGAACATGGGATCAAGGATTTGTTTTAAGAACTTCCTGTCATCCCCATGTTAGGCATAGCACCATGGCAGCTGTCTGTTGTTGTGAGGGACAAGGTAGCATGTGGAGCAGAAGTGTGGAAAGGCAGAGGGGAACTGCCTAATTATCTCACGGCTTGAGTCACTTCAAGGTGAGCTTTTTCTTACTTGCTGCTGAATGCAATGTCTCTTCTGCAATTTCAGATGGCTGCTACAATGTATTTTCCCTCTCTCTGCCTCTTGTTTGATTTACCGACCCTTGAAGTTGAATTATCTCTTCTTAGATATTTCTCATATTGTTGAGTAATTGTAGATTGCACACTAGACATTGTGAATATTACATTGTCGGGAACTCTGGATTTTGTTGTATTTCTGTGAAGAATGTTTTTTTATTTTTTTAATTTTTAACAGACCATTGGCTTGACTAAACAGTAGTTTGTCTCTGAACTATCAGCTCAGATGTCAACTTTGTTGAATTATCCTGGTCTTCAGGACTGCCTCATTCATGCACTGGTCAGGAGTTCGCTGGACTTAATGCATGCACTGGTCAGGAGTTTGCTGGACTCTTGGGTAGGGCTCATGCATGCACAGTTCAGAAGTTCACTGGACTCTTGCATAGGATTCACACACACACGGGTTAGGAGTTTGCTAGACCCTGTGTGGGTAAAGTTTCACACAGACTTTGATATGTTTTTCTTTTAGTGTTACTTTTGGATTCTCTTCTCACTCTTCAGCAGCTATTGGGGATCTGAAGTCTGTCTTTTTGTTCTGCATTCCAGAACATTAAAAACATTTGTTTGTGTTCATGTGTGTGCATGTGTGTGCACGTGTGCGTGTGCATGTGTGTGTGTGTGTGTGTGTGTGTGTGT
>LOEQ01001813.1:404007-416899 GCA_001685075.1 Bramus lutescens
TCTTTCTTTCTTTCTTTCTTTCTTTCTTTCTTTCTTTTTTCTTTCCTTCCTTCCTTCCTTCCTTCTTTCTTTGACCTTTTTACTTCTTTAGTTTGGTTTTTCAAGACAGAGTTTCTCTGTAGCTTTGGAACTTGTCCTGGAACTTGTTCTGTAGATCAGGCTGGCCTCGAGTTTACAGAGATCCACCTGTCTCTGTCTCCTGAGAGCTGGGATTAAAGGTGTGCGCCACCACTACCCAGCTTGACCTGGGACTTTTCTCATAGACTAAGTCAGTTGGACAGTGAGCCCAGGATCTGCCTCCTCAGAGCCGAGCTAACAAATACGCATCTTCAAGGCTGGCTTTTGGCTTTTGTGTGAATGTAGAGATCAAACTCGGGCCTCATGCCTGGGTGCTACACACTTTACCGACTGAGCTACCTCCTCTGCCTAGTTATTTTGAGTTTCATTTTTATCTTTTAAATTTGGAACTTTAACTGCTGACTGCAGTCTGTTTTCAGGGTAAAAACTGTAAAACTGTCACTCCCTTCTTTCAAGTGTCTACATCCCCTTCAGGATCAGATTTCTTTTGCTTTCACTTAAAAAAAGAAAAATTGCCCAGAGTTTGTATGTTCCTCACACAGAGCCTGGATCCGGCTGACTCTTGCTTGACCATACAAGATACAAGCTCTTTCATGGGGAAACTGATGCCTAGATAGTTAAGTTGTTCCCCTTACCACAAAGCTAGTCAATGGAGCCTCTGCCCAGGGTCTCTGATAGGAGACACAGGGTTAAGAGTCAAGGGCAGGTTGGGCTCGATCTCATTTGGGAAGTGCCTGCTCTGTGTGCAGTATCAGCCCAAAGCCCAGCTGGGTGGTTCCACACTGGCCTTGAGTCAAGTTCTACTCCTTTTCAATGAGAGCTACTGGACCGGCTCCTTCATTAAATAAAGGTTGCAGGCAGCAAACAATATTTCAGAAAGAATTTTGGATGGAAACTTGCTATCAGCATCAAGAAGGAGGCTGGTTATTGTTTATCTGACAGTGCTTTCACCAAAGTAAAAGCCAGTAGTAAGTTGTGGTTAATAGGAGGAAGTTCAGAGGTCAGCCCTACCCCACCCCCACCCGTTTTAAATAAAAGAGGAAGTTCCAGCACTTATTTCTGTTCCAGCCGGTCCCTAATAGAGAGTATCAGCACAACTAAGGTGAAATGCTTGGTAACAGTGTCCTTTCCCACTGAAGGGCCACTGGCACGGGAGTTCTAAGCATCCCTCAGAGTCACACAGCAAAGAATCCTGGGAAAACCTTAAGGTTGAATTCCCACTGGGAACAGGAGTGGCGCTTCTAAGATAGTCATTTCTTGTCCTCTTTCCTAGATACCATCTCTACTAGTGAGCTGTGTCTCCTGCCAGGGATGCTGTCAGGCTTCTTCCTCTATTTCAGGAGGTATTCTCGTTTTCCAGGATATAAAACATTCATGGAGCCGTGCTAGGAAAGCACCTACTGTGTGCCAGATACCAGAGCCACTGCAGTGAGCAAGTGAGGTGAAGTCCTGGGTTCTCACAGAACTTATATGGTAGGTGAGACCAGACAACAAATGTACAAGCAAACAACAACGTAACTAACATAGCCATGTTTGTAGTTTGTGAAAAGTTCAGCAGGGGGAAAAAAAGACTCTTCAAGCAGAAGCTGTCATTTTGGAGATGACAAGCAAAGAGAAAACATAAAAGCCAAGTTCTTGTTATTCCTCCATCACTTAGTGGGGGATGGGGCATTTCTCATGACTTGTGTCTCTGCAATTTCTTAGTGTAAGAAATGGTATATGGCTTAAAATATCCTTTGTTGGGGGGGGGTTGCTATATAGCCCAGGCTAGTCATGAGCTCTCATCCTCCTCTTCCACTTCCTGGAGATGTGCACCATCTTGCTCTGGCCAGCTCAGAATGGACTCTTGGTGGATTGTTTATTGCTTCGCCTGGTGCCTGTCAGTGGTCAGTTGCACCCCTCTATGGTCATAGGCAGGACTGATTCTATACACTTGGACACAGATTCTGTCCTTGAGGGCTAGAAGGAGATGAAGGAAGGTTCTGGAAAGGTGGCTTAAGCTCAGAGTAAAAAAGGAATTGGCTTGTCATGCTGGTGTTGCTTTTAAACTCTGTATTCCCTCCTGTCTGTTCTTTCTGAGTCCAGAACCTCTTCCTGGCCCAGCTGCCCTATGTTCCCTGGGTTATTGCCTGGAGTTCCTTCCTCCTCCATCCCTAAGGCCTTTCTCTCTGTTCATACCCTAGTGAGAGCAGGTAAGAGCAGCAGTTAATGTTAGTGGCTGTAAATCACCTATATTAAAAATGTTAATTATCACCCCTGGGAAAGGGCTTAACCTCTGCAGGTCATAAGAACAGCTGCGAGCCAGGTGTGGCCCAGTTTCTTGGAAGAGAGAGAAATCATCCAGAGCCACCTGGGGCCTCTGGCTGTAAGCACAACCGTATTTATTCCTGATACTAGACTTAACTGGGCTTTGTGGCTGACCGTGGTTGAGTTGTTTTGCTGTTTTTTTTTATTAAGTTTGTGAAAGATGCAAAATATAAGCTAATTAAAATAAACTGCACAGCATGGCTAAGAAGAAAGACCTTTGTCCTGGCTCTTCTGACAGCCCCGTCTAGTCCCCTTCTGTTGCCCAGAAGCCACATGTTGGAAAACTCTTTCTCTGTTGAGTGCCACCAAGTGTCTGTCTCCTGGGTGGGGTCACTCTCAATGCAGGTACATTCACGGTCCTTCCTGGGATGACACATAAATCTCGCACATATGTAAATGTTTCTCTAGTTCCTGAAAATGCTTTGGCCATGGACCGTCAAGATTCAGCTTTTAATAGATTTTTGCCAAATGTTCTTCTTGGTGGTTGGGCCGCTGTCCCCTCACACAAACAGATTCTGACGTCAGGCTTTCATAGTTCTGCCAATGCAAAAGAAAAAGAAATGTGGCATTTAATGTCAATGAGTATTGCCTTGACTGGCAACGAGGCTGAGCCTCCCCTCCACCTTTTCTTCTTGATTTACCAGCAGGTTCACTATTGGCTTTTCTATGTTTGCTTTAACTATCAGTGCTGGGAACGGAGGCCAGGGCCTTGTGCATGAGAAGCGAGCATTCTACCACTGAGCTACACCCCAGCTCCCCTTGCCGGTTATTTGTCTTGGTTTATCATCATCAGTCTTGTGCTGGTTCAGTGCCTGGAGTGAGAGTCCCTTCCTGTTGGTTTTGCCTTGGAAGGTACATGTGGTGTCAGTCAGTTAGTCCCACTTTCAAGGTGAAAAGACAGAGGCTCGATGGGATTAAGCATTCCACCTCGTGCAGTCAAGGGCTGACTCTGAAAGCCAGAGGACACATAGCCACATAGGAAACTGTTCCGAACCACAGGGCGATTGTCACTGTTAGCCTTTCACTGTGAGCCAGACACGCGGCTCTCTAGAGAGCAGTCTGTTTAATTATTCATCTCGTTTCCAAGTAATTGATGACACGCCCTCCAGCAGGAGGGTGGACTGAACTTGATTGCTAAAAATACCCTCCACGCATAAAATGGAGATGCATCTTGACAGGGCGTCCACTCCACTGGGCCTGCTTTCTGAGGGTCTCCCTGTACATGGACAGAGCCTTTTGCTAGACTATCCTGTGGTCCGAGGGCCAGGGATGCCAACGTTCCTGTGGTCCACATGTGTTTATCATTTTCAGCAGTTGCTATGTGACTGTGTGTCCTCAGGTGTTCAGAACCAGGCCTTGCCTGTACGAGGTCCAATGCCTCATCCCACTGAGGCTCTGTTTTCTCACCTCGAAAGAGGGACCAATAGGCTGACACTACATGAACCTTCCAAAGTGGAACCAACGGGAAGGAACTCTATCACTCCAGACACTGGAGAGGCACAGGGCAAATGAAAATAAACCTGGACAAACACAAACCAGCAGGGTGAGCTGGGGGTGTAGCTCGGTGGTAGAGCTCTTGCCTTTCCACCCTGTATTTCTATAGGTCCTAAAAAGAGAATTGCAAATCCTTTACAGCCTGAGTGCACTAAGACCAACTTGACAGCTTTCCCGGGGTAATGCACTGACCCATATCCCCAAATGAAGACCAAAAATGAAATGGCGGACTTCCACAGCCAGCATAAGTATAGGCTCTGGTACGGGGTGCAAATGATGATTTGGAGCAACACATGAACTTCTATTCTCGGGGCGTGTTCTGGCATCAGTGAGAGTTTTTAATCATTGAGCATTTATTTGGGCCAGGCCTAGGGTTAGACCACACAAGTCCAATCTTGCTGAATATTACCTCTTGGTTACATAGTTTATGGCCTCTGATTTGGAGGTGAATAATGCAAGGATCAAAAGTTGAACTTGCTTACACGTGGTGGAGCCATGACTTAAATTCAAGAATGTGTGTCCTCGATGGCTATGTTACTGTTACGATGACTCATAGAGCCCTCTTCCCAATCTTTTCTCTTTAGTGTCAGAACTGAGACGTCCTTGTCAAATAAAAGTTTGCAAAGTGGTATCAGGGGCCAGGGTCCCAAGGATGCTTGCCTTATGTCCACTTGGGTTTGTGTTTTGGCTGGGTGTGGGGCAACCTTCATAACCCAAGGCAAGAGGCTATTGAATGGCCGCAAAAGGCTAGTGCAGTGGTGGAATAAGACAGAGCACACCCCTCACACGGGGAAAATCAAGACCTTGCCACAATGGTCAAGGACCAACGTGGCCAGCAGAGTGGGCTGTGATTGTCCTTTGCTCCATTCTAATGGTACCTCTGTATTATTAACCTTGTAGAACTGGCTGTTCTCATCACGTGTCTGACACCACGACAGCCCGAATTCCCACATAAGGACTGAGAAGGGGAGCAGACTTTTTCCTATAATTACCCACCCCAACTCATTTTGGAATTTCCCCAACTTTTCCCCTGCCTGGCTTTTGAATGACCCTCCCCTTCATTAAGCTTGTCACTGAGATGTGCCGCACTAATCTGGCAGATGCGAGTCATTCTGAAAACACCTGTGATCACTCCTGCAGTGTAGATTTTCCCATTCAGAGTCTCTCCTGACTCTTTGATGCTCCAGCTCTGAACTCTTCCTCGGATACTGACGGGAACCTGGGTGCACTGTGTAGAGTGCTGGGCGCTATCTCTTCCTGAGTCTCCCTTCCAAACTTGTGAGCACACTTGGCCCCCTAAAGTCTTTCTAAGTTTGGCTTTTGATAACACTGAGTCTCAGATGATGATACAGGGCAGAGAACTTCTATTTATTGAACTTGACTCTGCAGTAGCTATGCCCATTTCACAGATAGGGAAACAGAGGTGAAGTGATTTGTTCAGTGTCACACTGGTGAATCGTCTATTGTTTCAGATGCTTGCACCCATTGCTATGTGACTTACAGTGTCCACTTACAAGAGGGATGTGGTTTCCTGATCTAGTGCTATGGAGCTTGGACACGAGCATGCTTTAGACAGTGGCTTGATATGGTATACTTTATAGCAACTTGGAAGCTTTACAAGCCATTGGTTGGTATGGGTATTGTTCTTTTTTTGCCATAAGACTAAGAAAAGGTCAATTTCTGGGATGGAAAACACATATGGAGCTGAACCACAGGAAATCGCAATGCCTTGTAGTGTTAGCAAGAACCAAGCTTTGGATATCATGTATCACCAGGCACTTGGGGCTGCTTGTTAGTGCAACTTAACATAGCAAAAGCTGACTGATATAGTTATAGTACTAATAAGTAACTTATCTAAAGTAGAGTTTGATCAGGTGAAAATTCAAGTCCATTTTTTCCCCCATAGATTTCAGTCTTCCCTAATATTCTACTATTTGATGGTCCTGTCATGGACTATCTGTTTGTATTAGTTACTTTTCTGTTGCTTTGGCAAAACATTATGACCAAGAAACTCACAGAAGGAAGCATTTATGCACGCTTCAAGTTCCAGAAGGTTAGAACCATGATGGTGAAGCAAAGACATGGCATTAGGAGCAGAATGCTGAGGGTTCATATCTTGACCCACAGGCAAGAAGCAGAACAAACTAAAAACTATTCTAGTTTCAAACCCTCAAAGCCTGCTCCCAAGCTACATACTTCCTCTATCAATGCCACCCCTCCTAAGCCTCCACAAAACAGCACCATCAGTTGTGGACCAAGAACTCAGATGCTGAGGCTATGAGGGTCCTCTCATCCAAGCCACCATGCTGTCTTCTCTCAAAAGAGAAATCTCTTTAAAAAATGGCTTCAGGGTTTACTATCCCAAAACATTTCTGAAGAAAAATTTTATCCCCCAGTGAAAGGAAAAACAGGATCATCATGAATCTTTAGTCACTACAGGAGTGAATGTCTACAGTCGCATTATGGAATTTTAGTTAGATGTTTTTAGCTACAAAGATCTGAGTTTGTTCTCTTCTTCCTTTCTTCCCTCCCTCCATCCTTTCTTCCCTTCCTCACTGCTTCTCTCTCTCCTTGAACTCACAGAAATCCACCTGTCTCTGTCCCCCCCATGCTACTCCTCCCCTCGTGCTGGGTCAGAGTTAAGTTGGATTTTTTTTTTTTGTCCTCCTATTCCAGCCCATAGCTTTGGGAGAGCAGAGCCCTCTTAGCGCGTTCTCCATTTTTCAATCCCAAGATGACAGCTGTCACAGAGTGGGTGTGGAACCCTTGCAATTACTCAAGGGATGTGGAACTGAGGCCCAGGTGGCTTCATCACGGTTCTTTTCGTTGCAGGCCCTGGTACCAGTAGCCACCCTCATTCCAGGAACTGGTTCCTTGCTAGCTAAATTAGCGGGAACTGGCAGTGTCCCCATGATAGCCTCTTCCAGACAGCTGTTTTCCCCAAGCCCAAGAGGCTCTTCTGTGTCTCAGGTGAGACATTTACAGTCACAAGTGGTAGAAATTCACTTCGATCAGTTTAACTTTTGGGGAGTGACTACTTCTGTGCCTCGGTTTCCTTTCCTACAAAAAGAGGAGCAAGTATAAAAATATTAGCCGCCTCCTAGGGATCTCAGGAAAATTAGATAATTTCATGCATGGATAACACTTTTCGCTGAGCAGATAGGGAACATCTCTGAGATGCTGTCTGTTCTTATTGCTACTGGTCGTCATGCATGTTACTGAAGGGCAGGAAGGTCCTCTGTGTTTCATGAGCAACTGGATAGTACCAGCCAACCAGCAAGGGGGCTGCCTGTCTTCTGCCGTGACACAGCTCCTTTGGCTCTGGCAGGCCTGTGTTATTCTCCTTTCTGGGCCTGTCATTCTTGTCAGCCCTGCTGTTGCTGACCTCACCCTTCACACTTGTTTCCCAAGTGGCATAGATGGCTGTTCTTGGGTTTAATTCTAAAGTTCTGGGCTAAACTGATGGGTCTTCCTCGGGTCAGATGCCTTTCCCTGGAACAGTCAGTTCTGGCTGGGACCTGTTGACCTGGAAGGTGCTCCAGCTGGGATCCTATCTAGTAGGTGAGGGGAGTGGGGTCAGGGAATTCTGCCAGGAGTGGACAGAGACTGCAAGGCTGCCTGCTGCAAGTGGCAGCCACCAGTCTTTCTGCTCCAAGGGTCCTTTTCTCTTTCCCATCCCCTCCCATCTCCTTTCTTTTTATCTCTCCTTCCCTCCAGTTCCCTTCCCTTCCTTCTCTCTGCACTCTTTTTATTCGGCTCCTCCTCCTGTTCCTGTCTATATCTCAGGCTGACCATGAACCCCTCTATCTTAGCCTGATGTCTCATGCTGTCTTGCCTGGCTCCCTTTGCCTGCTTCTTAATGCTGTCCAACACATACTCCCACAGAATCTCATCAATATTATTATTTTTTTAAATATTCCCCACTGCGTTTACCTCTAATTGCACTAGCTTCTTGCTTTCTGCTGCTGTAAACCACTTGGCTGTTTCCCTTTCTTATATATTTGGCTATCATGAATGTGGAAGCTTCACAGAACCCTAGACTTTCCAAGTTGGAAGAGAAAACTGCTCTTCTAAGCTTGCAACAAACACCTACAGCCATCCCCTCGTGTATTTACTGAAATCGTATTAGGCTCAACATCCAGTTCCACGCCTCTCTGCTCTCATCAACAGTGTCTGACTACCATGTCAGAACACAAACATTTCAGGAAATGGCTGCTTAGAATCCTATCATGTGAGGTGACAAGAGTTCTTCAAGTCATTCTCAGTTTTCCACCGTGTCCTTTCTTATGATCTGAGTGTGAAATATCCCCTTAAACACACATGTCTGAATAATTAGTCTGGGACTGGCAGTGCTATTTTGGGAGGTACTTTTGAGAGGTGGAACCTCATTAGAGGAAGTGGTTCTCAGGGGGCGGGACTTGTGGTTGATAGCCACATCCTACTTCCTAGCCTAGCTTTGCTGCCTAATCTGCCCAGATATAAGCAAGCTCCTGCTGTCACAGCCGCCACCCACCTCCATCTCTGTCCTTCTCTGCAAGGGTGATCTGTAACCCTGACTCTATGAACCAGGACGAACCCCTCTCATAGAGCCTGCCCGCTGCATCCCATAGTCTAGATTAAGTGTTCAAATCCTTGTTCCCCCAGAAGCCTTGTAGCTATCTTAAATAGATATAAGAAATACCTGAAAGTAAACCTCCAGAATGTTCTTCACTTACATGAAGAAATAAAGAATTATTTATATATGCTCACGTATAGTATAACCTTCATCTCTCTCACAGAGATATGGTTTGTTTTCTTTTCCGTGTACTATGGCAGAAACATTAGTGCAAGTATGATGTGGTTTGGCAATAATAATCAGCTTTGGTAAAATAGAAGCAACATGGAGTGGTGGGGACTGTGGCAAAGCCCAGGGACCATACCTGACTTGATAGAATGACCACCATTCAGCTTAGGCCAGTGGTTGTTGATGCGGTAATACAGGGCCAGGTTCCTCCCTCTCTTTTCCAGGAGAGACATGGGTTGGAAATACTGATGGGACATTTCCCAATTTCATAGTGCTGTGTTTATAATTTATTTAAAAAAAACAAGCTAAAAGAAAAAGCCCAACTTGTTGGTTAAATACAATGTGGGCCAGTATTTGTAATCACTGATGTAGGTAGAATTCGTCAGTTCATCTGAAATCCTTAACTGTCCTTTTAGCCCCTTTCTCTGCTGCGTCCTGAGCGTTTGCCTAATGAAACCTGCCAGCGAGCCACAGGAATCTGGAAGCACCTTAATGCCGTGGTGTCCCTGGGCAGGGTATGTGCTCCTAGACCTCGGTCTTGCTTTGATTAGGCCCATTCTGTTACTTGAAGGAACAAACAGTTTCTTGTTGTGCAACCTATGCTGGCCTGGCACCCACTGTCCTCCTGCCTCTGCCTCTAAAGGCTGGCTTATGAGTGTGCTCTGCCAAGCCCATCTGGGTGCTGTTTTGGAACTTGGCTCATCTGCACTTTTCTCCAAGTGTTCTGGCAGAAATGTACCAGGTAAGACGGATAGGGAGCGGTGACCCGACACCCTCATTAAGCAGAGTTCACTAATGAGTGTTCAAGAATTGAATCTTTCTAAGATATACCCGAAGAGAGTAAAAATAGATTTCAAAACTTGTATTTAATAATGTGAGCTTGTCACTATAAACCCCGCATTTAGATACCTTTTCTTTCACTTATTTATGTTTTATTTATGTCTATTTGTGAGTGCTCTGGGTATGTGTTTGTGTGTTCACACGCTTGTGGGTGCACACGTGTAAGTGGGCACATGGGTGTGAGGATGTACAGGCCTGTGGTGTGTACGTGGAGGCTGGAACTGAATGTCAAGCACCTTCTTCTGCCACTTCCCACGGTGAATGTTCTCCCAACTGCTCTGCCCCCTGCTCACCAACATGAACCCTGGAGCCTTTGTGTTCCCACTGCCTGAACTCTGCCTTGCCTTTCTGAGAGGATGAATGAAATCCCTCAATAGCATGAGCCAGAATGAATATCCCCTCCCTGATCCTACTGCTATGAGGAAAGTAGCCAAGATGCTTGATATGATTACACAAAACTAATTTAAGGACTAGGTAGTTCACAGCTGTGTTTCCCGTCTAGAGAACAGGTTCTGTTGGGGAAAGTGGTTACTGTTGCAATTTCCTTTTTTTATTCTTCTTTTGGAGGCTTAATGTGACTGGGAGGGGTGGTGAAAACAGTGTTCCTCTGAAAAGTCTTCCTAGTTGAGATCCATGATTCACTTGAACAAGAGTGACTAGTAGTGATCGCTCTGGAAGGAACTGGGGATGGGAGAAAAGAAACAGCAAAAAGGCCTTCTAAAGCAGTGGAGCCAAAGAAGGTCTAGGAGTCTAGGAAACACGAACCAATGGTTCACTTCTTCAGGATACCACTGGCAGGGTGGCTAAGTATTTAAGAATAAGCTCTAGGAAGGGGACTTGTGATTGGCCTATTTTGAGTCATGTGACTACCACAGGCTTGATGGCTCCGTCAGGAACTCATGAGATGCTTTCCAAGGAAAACTGAGAAAGAAAGGCAAGGGGCAACAACAGGATATCCGAGAGGAGTTTCAATGAGGGCGCAGCCCAGTCATGACGGTGTGCCAGAGACCAGAGGCCTCGAGACAGAACAATGACTCATTGCCCTGAGCGTTTTGTGGGTGGGGCTGATTGGACAAAAGGGTGTACTACCTGACACACCGCAGCTCCTGATGCCACTAAGATGAATGAAGAGGGGCTGGAAAGATGGAGGAGTGAGGTTTTTTTTTGGGTTGTTTTGTTTTTAATTAATTTGGGGGCCATACTGCAGGGGTGAGGGGCAGATATGGAGGTGCAGATATGGAGGGACTGGGAGGTGAGCAGGATTGGAGTGCATAAAGTGAAATCTCCAAAAATATCAGTAAAAATTATATTTGAAAACAAAAGAAAGAAAGACAAGTGAGTGGATCCTGGGCAGACCAACACCACAGATGGTCCCTGAAGTCTCTCTTAGCCTAAGTCAGGATGGAACCTGAGCTTGTTAGTGATGTCATGCATGCCGCACCATCAAAGCTATTCCTGTAAGCATTTGACTGGCCAGCTCAATGGCCCTGCTCCCCTCAAGAAAGTGACTCTGTATGGGGCCTCAGTTCTCTGTGATACTGTCTCAGCCTTTCAGCTAAGACTCTGTATAAATGACGATGAGAAATGCCCACACAGGGCTCAGTGTGCATCAAAGCAGCATCTCTGGGCCTTGGTGACATCGGTTACTGGAACACTCTTAGCCACTTGAGTTATGATCAGTTTTCACTATCAGCAGGAGTTACTGCTACAAAGTCATTGTGAGCTCTGAATGGTTCTGAGTACAGAGCCATTGTGTTGGGGGATGCAAAGCTGGGTCCCAGGGACTCTCTGATCACAATTCTTTCAGTAGATAAATAAGACCATAGCCTTGTTTGACACGTATTTCTTTAGAGCCATCTCATTTGGTATTCATTACTGACACCAAACTCACCCAACACCAGCACCCTCATGCTTCATCTAACACGTTTTTTTGACATGCCACTGCCTTCTTGCTCTCAGAACACTAGACAATATTTTAATACTCCCCCTGGGGGCATTTTGCAGAAAAAATTATCAATATTGCACATGAAAGTGTGAAAATCACGGTGATGACATAATGCAAAAAGAACGTTTCTTGAAAGCATGAGAGAACCTCCACAAGAAGACAGACGGCTGCTCTGCTGAAGCTTGGTAGGGCACGGGTGGGGTGAGCGGTCCTAACCCTTCTCCCCTCTGCACAGGCCTGCAAATGATGAAGGAAGCAAGGTAAGTACTGACTGGGGGTTACAGTTCTCATTTGCAAGCTGGTTAATTGGGAAATGGGCTCTGTGAGTGTGGTTGCTGACTATAAATGCTATTGTCAGCCTCATTTTACAGATGAGGGCTAGGTGTGTGTGGAGAGATGGCTGGTGTTCCATAGCTCATGAAGCCAGCTAGTGTAGGGCAGCGTGACCCGTCTCTTTGGCTGTAGAATTTGTTAGCTTATGAGGCCAGGGTTTGATTGCAGTGGTTGAATGCAGTGTGGTTCCTGCTGATTGATAACCAGTTTCCATATTTTTGGAGATTTATGAGACAGTAGACTGAGGACCAGGGGCTGCAGAGACAGCACGGGGTTGGGTTAGTGGGTGGTTTGGTTTTCATGGCTTGTGATAAGGGCCGTCCCTGAGCTTTCCCTGCACCTTCTTGAGATGAGTCTCCTGTAAAGAGATGTCAGGTGTCACAATAACCTGGGAAATACCCTTGCGGGCGAGTTGTTAGGTTTCCAAGGGAGTGAAGTCGTGAGCGAGAACACGGACTCTGGAAGCCCCAGCTTCTTGAGTTCAAACCTTGGCTCTGTCACTTACCATCTGTGACCTTGGACAACCCACTTAATATCTCAGATTGAAAATAATTTTAAAAAATTATTTTTATACGTGTGGGAGTTTTGCCTGTATATATGTCTATGTACCACATGCATGCAGTGGCCAAAGAGGCCAGAAGAGGGCATTGGATCCCCCAGGACTAGAGTTGCATATGTTTATTAGCTGCCTGTGGGTGCTGGGAATTGAACTTGGGTCTTCTGGAAGAGAAGCCAGTGAGTGCTCTTTACAACTGAGCCATGTCTCCAGTCCCTAACCTCTCTTTTAATCTATAAGCAGGAGATAATAAAAAAAGAGCTTCCTTATTGAACAGTTGTAATGATTAGGTTGGGATGTGTATATATGTGAGTATATAAGCCCAACAACTCCTCTATGTGTGTATATATGCCCAACTCTCTCTCTTACCTTTTGGTTATTGTGTATAGATATTTTTACTGTGGTTGTAGCTATTTGTAGTGACCTCTGAGATATGATCTGAAAACAGTACATGGAGAATTGTATACATAAGCAACTCACAAGTTTTAAATAGTGTGCTCTTAGGCTGGAGAGATGGCTCAGTGGTTAAGAGCACTGGTTGCTCTTCCAGAGGTCC
>LOEQ01001813.1:416935-436122 GCA_001685075.1 Bramus lutescens
TCCCAGCAACCACATGGTGGCTCACAACCATCTGTAATGAGATCTAGTGCCCTCCTCTGGTGTGTGGGCATACACGGAGGCAGAATGTTGTATACATAATAAATAAATAAATAAATCTTAAAAAAAATAGTGTGCTATTCTTAGTGGCATGATGGGAATCTCATGCTATTCTGGTTCATCTTGTGTAGGACATGCTTTAATTTCTTTGTCTAGTGTATCCACACTGTATATGCTACCTGCCTGGAGGAAGGAGGCTTATCTATCTGCCTTGGTTATCAGATTGATGGTCCCAGTATCTCATCACCTGTATTGAGACTGGGTACATTCATGGTTTCAGCATCCACTAGTGTGGTGTTGGCCTTGGAGCACATCCCCTAATAAAGGGGCTTCTGTAAGGCATTTAGAACAGTGCCTGGCATCCAAGATATGCTCTGTCGGTGCTTGTTATTACTGTCATTTGTCCCTTGTGCTTTCTGGGAGTCACATAGTATATGATTATGTGTCTCCCACCCCAGTTCAGGCTTCTCTATGAATACTAGGTCAGGCAACAGGCCCCTGGGTCTTTACATCTCTCTGCCAGAGGAGCCGCCTGACTCACCTCTTATGCTTGTAGAGTTGACAGCTAAATACAAGGGCTCCTTCCTTTTGGTATTAGCTTAATTATAGGGGCTCCCTAACAGGAGGGGTGGAGAATAAGCCTTGAGAACTCCCTCCCTCTCCTTCTACGGGCCTGCATTGGTATCAGAGAGAGGCTGAGTGTTCTGTCCTGCCTACTGTCTTGAGTGCTCTTTTTCTCTGTGATTCTGCATGCTTAATCTTCCATCTCCCAGTGGGTCCCATTACATTTCTCTCTCTCTCTCTCTCTCTCTCTCTCTCTCTCTGTGTGTGTTCTGCCCTGGTTTGAATTCCAAAAGATCTGTCTGGGTCTCTGTGGGTGGCTGGCAGCCCCTGCAGGTCATTCTGAGTTACGTAACTGAAGTTCTATATTTTCTGTTCCTTACTGGGGGTTTTGCCCATGGTGTAATTTTCACTTTTAGTCAAAGAAGCCGGGCTTTCTCAGGAATCCCTCATGGCTTCCTTATAAACATTTTCCCTGCTGTATTTTCTTCTTTGAGAGTTTTTTCATTGTAGAAACAAAACATGATTATGGAATGTCACCGGATGTTTCCACGAAGACACAATGACATGGTGTACACCCTCATTTCTGCTTCCCTCCATCACACAAACAGGGTTATCATGACATCTACTTGTTTTGCGGTTCACCTTTCATCGTTTTCTGTTCCACAGAGTTGGTATCTCTGCCCCTTGTCTTATCCGCCTTTACTTAAGCATTCCTCTGTGGATGGCCATCCAGAGACACTAGCTGTCCATGCCTCACTGTAAGCAACGCTCTGCTATGATTTGTATCCTAGATGTCCTTGAATGGCTCATGAGTCAAAGGCTTAGTTCCTAGTGTGACACTGTTGGAAAGGTGTACAGGCCTTGAGAGATGGGGCTTTGGGGCCGTCTTTATGTCACTGAGAACAGGCTTCAGGGGGATTTCGGGGGCCGGCTATCTGCCATTGCTCCTGTGCAATGTTTTCTTACCACAGACCCACAGCCATAGGGACAATCAGGTTGGAAGCTCCGAAACTACAGTCTGAGATAACCTTTTAATGCTTATCAATTAATTATCTCAAGTGTTTGCTTGCAGCAACACAAAGCTGCCCACATACTGATAGCATCAGTATGCTATCAGTACTGATAGCATTTTGTCTAAATGCCAAGTTATGTTCTCACACAGATTTATAGGTTTTAGTAGGGGTGTGGGTGGGAACATTTGCCTTTCTTCCTGGCTGCTCTGTGATATTCATGGAGTTCAGACCCACAGGTCTATGTCTGCTTTCCCAAAGTGAAGTTCTTGGGAATGACTAATATCAACATGGCCCCGCATCACCTCTTTGGCTCTTTCAACAGTTTCAAGTGTCCCTGTTTTTCTTTTAACTAGTTTAGTTATTGCTTTTCCACTGTGCTCTTTGAGGGTAGGCAGAAACTTTATTTAAAAAAAATATTGAAAGTAGAATGGATTGGGGAAGGTCTCACAAGTCCCCATCCCTAGTTAAGGAGCTACAGGTAGTTGATGGCTGTTGAGGGGAGAGACAATTTTCTTTAGGATTAGTCCCCTGATGGGTTGTTTATGTTCAAGTGGTCAGTCCTACAGCCGCATGCATACAGGCAACTCTAACTGGACTCAGTAGGATAAATACAAAACAATAATAATAGAAGACATGAATTTGAGAGGGGAATATGTGGGGCATGGAGGAGTTTGGGGAGGGAGAAGGGGTAGAGATGGTTAAAAAAAAAGTTTAGTACTCATATATGAAATTCTCAAAATATAAAATTAATAGAATTATTTAAAAAAACCTATAGTGCAAAATTTACTGTCTAAGCCTGTGTAAGTGGACAACACATGGTTGGTTGCTCAACAGATCTTGGAAAGTAGATGTAATAATTTCCCATTACCCTCCTTACAGCCTCCACCAACCATTGTTGGCTTTCTCTTTCCAAGAGTTTGGCTGCATTAGACATGTTCTAGAAGTTATAGGAGTCTTTCAGGGCTGACCTTTTGGAATTGGACCGATTGACCAGTTGGTGTGCCTTCCTTGGGGAAGGCATTTCTCCCATCCTTAGCATTTCTTAGTTGCCTGTAGTTTGTTGTGTAGGGTTGAGACATCATGGTCTTTCCCCTGCCCACTTCAGCATGTCTGTTGCTGTTGTCCTTGTTCAGCTCAGGTTTGGGCTGCTATGTTCTGAGACTTCTTGGCTGTAGCTTCTGACTTTATGGCTACCCAGTCTCATATTAAACTGTCTGATTCTTTGGCTCTTATAGTCTTTTTCCCTCTTCTGCGGTGTTTCTTGAACCTTAGGTGTGGCAGTTGTTTGGGGCTTCACAACTCTGCATTTTAATTGGCTGTGGTTTTCTATAATGGTCTCTGTCTGCTATGAAGAGAAGTTTCCTTGAAGAGAGGTGAGGAGTACACTTACCTGTGGGTTTAAGGACAAATATTTAGAGTGTAGTTAGAGATTAGGCTGCTTTTGTAGCATGGTGGTTGTAGGTTCTCCTTCAAGATCCGTGACTTCCCTAGTCTTGTAGTTGGCTGGGGTTTAGCCCTTTTGGCTATTTGTCCAGAAGTAGGATTTGGGGAGGATATTCCTCCACAGCGGTAGTTAATGCACTCACTCATTACATTGGTATTCACTGGGTACCAGCCATGTAGTCACCAAGCTAGGCTGTAGGGATAGATTGCTTAGAAAGCTCCCTAGCTCATGGAGCTGGTCTTCTTCCAAGAAGACAAACAACACATCAGTTCAAAAGCTACTGGAGATTAAAAAAAAAAAGAGTTCAGTTTGTGATCAATGCCATGAAGAAATTGAATGAGAAATCAGCAACAGGGTAATGTTGATTGCTTCAGGTAGGGAAGGCTTTGCTAACAGCTTGATAAGTGATTTGAGAACCCAAGATGAGAACAAGCCAGCTATGAAGAATTTAGGAAAATACCTTCATGAGCACTGGGATGAGTGACAGGAAGGACCTAAGGAGAGTACTAGTGTGACATGCTCACTGTAGTTGGGGTGGGTGAGTGTGGAAGGGTGAAGCAGGTGAGGGGTGGGCAGGTACCAAATTACCTACCCAGAGGCTGCTGGAAAGCTTAGGTAGAGGATGGGCAATGGATCTCTACTTAGGATGCCTCCCATTGGATTTGAACAGAGAGTGGATTGTGGGGGTGGCTGGAATGGAAGTAGAGAGATGGGTCAGGGACAACTGCATGTATCAGAGACCATGGAACTTTGTCTACAGCAGAGAAAGTACAGGTGGAAAAAAGGAGGAAGATTTGGGAGTTGAAAGGACTTGCTGTCAACTGGGGCATGAATTAACATGCATCTGGACACTCTGTGTGCCTTTCTTATAGCATCCTTGAACTTCCTATCAAGTCTACAGTGTTATTTGTAGATCAGTGCTATCCAATGGGAATACAGTAAGAGTTATGAATGGGGATCATATTTGAAATCATTAAGTTTTTGTATGTGTATGAATGTTCATGTTTGTCCAGGTACACATGTTTATACAGATTTTGGAGGTCAGTATTGGGTGTTGTGCCTCAGGAGCCATCCATCTTGTTTTTTGAGGCATCTGTCACTAATCCGGAACTTGACAATTAGAATAGGTTGGCTGGCCAATGAGCCCGGGGAATCTGCTTATCTCTGCCTTCCATGTGCTAGGATTATAAGCACATATTAACACACTTAGTTTTTTCTCTTTATTATTAATTAATTATAACCAAAATATAATTTCATGATTTCTCCCCTTACCTTTTCTTCTTCCAATCACTCTCAAGCCTTCCTCAAATTTATGGCCTCTTTTTATTTGGCTATTGTTGTCTAATATATATATATATGTACACACACATATGTATATAAAACCTGTTGAGTCCATTCAGTGTTTCTCATGTGTACATATTAACTGGGCTGGTGGCTTGGTGTATTATAACCAATCAGGGGCTCATCTCTGGGGAGCATTATTTCTCCCTTTCTCAGTAGTCATTAGTTACCTGTATAGTTTGTTATTTATGGACGGGGCCCTTTAGATTTCCCTCTCCTGCACTGCCATATCTGCTGATATTTTTATTGTTCAGGTCTTGTTTAGACAAGTCATATTGTGATGCTATGGCTGTAAGTTCTCTGTTATTTCTTAGAGATCCAGTCTCAGTAGGCTTTTCAATCCTCTGGCTCTCACAGACTTTGCACCCCGTCTTCCACAATGCTCCCTGAACAGCAGGTGCAGGAGTTGTGCTAGAAGAGATGTAGCTGTTGGGCCTAGCCCCCCACTATTTGATGGTCTCTGTGTTTTGACCAGTTGTGGTCTTAATCTGCTACAAATAGAAGGTTCTTTGATGAGGACAAGAGCCATACTTACCTGTGGGTATAAGGATAAGCATTTAAAATTCAGGTAGAAATTACAGTGATCTAGTAAATTGGAGGTTGTTAGTTTTACTCTAAGATCCATGACCTCAGTAGGCCTGGGTGGTTGGGCAGGGTTCCGGTACCAGGCACGATTTCTTCCTGTTGAGGTATACACCCAGTTTTTTTTTTTTTCCGCATGGACTCTGGAAATCCAACTCAGGTTCTAATCCTTAAAGGTAAGCACTTGCTGACTAAGCAATCTGTCATTTATAAGATCTAACTTGCTGCGTGTAGCAACTCAGAGAAGAAGTGAAATTAATTGTGATGATGTGTTCAACTCAACAGATGACCAATATTATCTAAGTAATCATCCTAAGATTCTTTTTAAAAATTAAAGAAATTAAATTCTTTTTGTATCTGAGTGTGTGTCTACATGCACACCATGTGTGTGCCTAGTGCCTATGGAGGGCAGAAGAGGATGCTAGATCTCCTGGAATGGGAAGTTACATACAGTTGTGAGCTGCCATGTGACTGCTAGGAACCAAATCTAGATCCTCTTTTTGACCACTGAGCCATCTCTTTAGTTCTCATTCCAAAATGGTTAGGCCTTTTCTAATACCAAATCTTCAAAATTTTGTGTGAATTTTGTATTTACAGCACATCTCAATTCCAGCTAGCCAAACTTCATATCCTCAGTAGCCACACATGGCTGCTAGCCACTGTCCTGGCAGCTGAGAAAATGGAGACAGAGAGTAACTTACTGAGCAAGGTTCCAGAAGGGATCTGATCTCTAATTTGACTCAGCCATTATTCGGCCGTCCTCAAGACACAGCATGCATGTCCTGTTCTCAGGTCATCTCTGTATAAGCAAATATCATGGGAAATCCCATCTATTCTTTCCAAAATGGGCATGTGACTATCCAATCAGCATTTTCATACATTTGCATTTTTCAAGGCAGATCAACCCTGAATCCCTCCCTCCATGTTGCTCTTTTCTTTTTTCCCCCACTTTGTGAACATCAGTACTTTATTTTATAAAAAGCAAATGTTCCCTTTGTTTTTTTTTTCCTCTCAGGATTCCTGTTCAGTTGCTATGTCTGGGGACCCTGTGAACTTGTTCTTGTGAGGTAGTCTAGCATCCCTTTGTTCATGAGAAAATTCATTTCTTCAGCAAATATTAATAATTGAATGTCTGTAATGGAGTAGGGCTAGACAGTGGGGTCTTTGGGGTTGGAAAGACACAGGTTTGACTCTCAGGCCTACTAGATAGATGATCTTGGGCAAGTCATTTAATTTTTCTGGACTTAAACAGCAAACAGAAAACAATGCCTACCTTTTAGGACTATTGTGAAGATGGTGTGACACAGTACATGTGAAGTATGACTCCATGGAGTCAATAATAAAAATCAAACTACAAACAAACAATAACAAGTGATTCTTCCATTAGATCCTGCTGTGTGCCAGGCAGGGACCCAATGATGTCAAGCTCCCTTCACCTTTTCTCACTATTTCTATCCTCTTTTCTTTTTTCTTTTCTTTCCTTTCATTTCTTTTATTTCTTTTCTTTCCTTTTCTCTTCCCTCTATTGCTTCCTCCTGCCCTCTCTCCCTTCAGGAGAGGTTTTTGCAATGGAGACACTTAGTCTCAAATTTTTCCATTGTCCTGCTCCAGCCTCCCAGGCACTGCAGGAGTGACTCTCATTTCTCTAGGAATGGAATTCACTGATGGATATCGTCATTGCTAACTTAACCCATTTTGCATTTCGTATGCAGTTGGGAGATTCTTTGTCCCCTCGGCATCCCTTCTGGCCCACAGTTTCCATCCTACCCAGTCCTGCTTGTTGATGACATCTATCCTGGGTGTGCTCTTAATGGGGATGCGTGATGAAACGTTGTGGGCACCAGGACGATGGTGGGGGAAAGAATTTCTGAGTTTCTTTCTAGAATCCTAACCATCCTATGAGCTGGCTTCACACTGACCTCAGAGCAGCCATCATTCTTCATCTTTTTCTTTTTGGTTTTCTCTGGGACATTCGCAGATCCGAGGAGGAGGATGCCAACAGCATTAATGATAGCTGACTTGATGCACCTCTGTGTGTTGGAGCTGTGCTCATCGAATGGCTTCCATTTTCTTTTTCAAACTTCAAAGCCATCTTCTACATAAGTGTGTGGTCGCTCAGTCTGTGTGGCTGTGGAAACAGGGGCTAAGATGTTGCTAGATAAGTGTAAGATCACAGTGGTGGGACTAGAATCCCAACCTCCCAGAAGTGTCCTTCACCACTAGTTCTGTGGGGCATTCAGTTGGCTCTGTTAGGGAATTTCCCACTGGTTTGTCAATGATTTGTTTATTCTCTCTCTCTCTCTCTCTCTCTCTGCATGTGTGTGTGTACAGATCAGAGGATAACACATGAGAAGGGTTCATCTTTTCATTACACTATGTAGGGCCCAGGGACTAAACTTAGATTATCTGGTTTGACAGTAAGCACCATTGTCTGTTGAGCCATCTTGCTTCCCACCACCTACTCTTGATTGACAGGAACCTCTCTTTTTAGCTTCTGATAACATAGGGAGATTGCCTGTGGTTCGAGACAGACTTGGATTCAAATCCTAATGTGTGTGACTGTGGGCAACACCCTGTCTCTCATCTTCACCTTTCAAAGAAGGCAGGGATGTTCAGATGTATGTTCAGAATTAAGCCGCTCTTGGCCTCAGCAGATACTCATAAAGGGTTTTATTACCACAGTTACCATCCATCTCCTTCGGTGCCCTGTGTCCTATCTGATGCTGTCCTATGCCCTTCTCTTCCCCCAGCTGACTGGCCTTGCTTTTACTGCTCATCCTTCCACACAGCTGACCACAGTCTGGCGCAATTCCATCCTCAATAACCAGAGCTTCACAGAATGTTGTTTTCTCTTCATTCTTGGGTCGATGGAGCCCGGGACATCCTTCAAACCTGTTCTTTCCAAAGCTGGCTCCGGACCTTACCTTCAAATCCCAAGGTGGTGTGTGTTCTTTCTATGTTGCTTCCAGGAAGAAGCCTGTGTGAGTCTCTGGCTGGAGGGGCCAGGCCCTACAGCTGCCCAGGCTTCCTTCTTCCCCTTCTCACTCTCTAATGTGCGCACAACAACAGTTTATTCTGAAGTGTTCTTTTACTTTCTGCCGAGACTTGATTTAAGTCTCAGCAATCAGAAAGCGCCTGGGGTTTCTGTCTAAGGCTCCACTTGATCCAGCCTTCTCTTGAGTGCCCCTGGGTCCTACACTTGACTACAGGCATTTGGCTTGCTTCACTCTCTTTGATTTCCCCTTTCGGCTGTTTCTCTTCCAATCTCTGTTTTCCCAGCCTACCATGGCAAAGCCCAGTTGGAGAAGGCTGTGCATCCTCATCACCGGGTCAGTGCTCTGTCTGGGTTGAGCTGGCCTTCTGGGACAGGTCCTGTGTCTGTAACATGAGGGCCTGTTTGTTGGGGTTTTTGTCCTGCCTGATTCCCACAGTTGGTAGGTCCCAAAGAAAATCATACAGAGGTCTACATAAGTTATAAACCGATTGGCCCATTAGCTCAGGCTTCTTATTAGCTCTTATAACTTATATTAACCCATTATTCTTATCTGTGTTAGCCACATGGCTCAGTACCTTTTTTAAGTGGGACAGGTCACATCCTGCTTCTTTGGTGTCTGGACAGGAGTGTGAGGAATGGGTTTCCTCCTTCCCAGAATTCTCCTGTCCTCATTGTCTTGCCTCTATTTCCTGTCTGTTTGTCCCGCCTATACTTCCTGCCTGGCTACTGGCCAATCAGTGTTTATTTAAAACAATTGACAGAATACAGAATTGTCCCACCCATACCATGTGTCTGAGGGGATTTTCAGGTCTGGAGATGATAGGGTGCTTGAAGAAGCAGTGGTAGGTACAGCCTGGCTTGGCTGAAGGAAGGTCTGTGACCTTTTCCCCAGTGTTTCTGTGAGTATAGAGATGATGGATTCCCAGGAGCCAGAGCAGGGACAGGCTGTGCAATCAGGCTGCGTTTGGGACAGAACACACAGGGTCACTTTCTTTTCTTCCTCTCTGTGTTCTCTTTATCCAGGAAGCTGAATGCCGCTGATAGTCAGATAATGGTTTGGTGACCATTTCCCATTTTAAGCACGAGCTGGTGCCAAGGAAGAGGAAACCCTCAAACCTAGCTGCTCCTGACTCAGACACCGTTGGTTTTTGCCGTAACTGCCTCTTTGCCTTCTCCCAGCCCTAGCCATGTCTGTTTTTTCTCCACCACAACCTGTCTGGGCTATCCTGAGCTGGCTTGGGGTTGACTGGTTTTTGTCTGTATGGAGGTACTTCTTCCCCACCTCAAGAAGGGCTTTGTGTGGGACTGGGGAAGAGGCTTAGGGTTACTAGGTAGCTTGGAGGGTCTTCCTGGAGTGTACTTCGTGTCCAATAAAGGCTTTGTGCTCAGCAACTCCTGACAGCTTTTCTATATTAGGGGCTGTGGATACTGTTAAAGGCTGGTGAGTCCCTTCTACCGGCAGAGAGTGAGCCTAACGCTGGTTTTCTAGTCAGTGCCTTCCTTGCCACTCAAAATGGGTGGTCACCCATCCATGCATCCATGAATGCATCTATGCATCCAGACACCCTTCCTCCCATTCTCTTACCCAGGGCATCCAACACACTATAATGATGAAGAGCACAGACTCACACATTATCCTGCCTTGGTGTGAACCACAGGTCTAGCGCGCACTGGAGTCTTTGTTAAGGTTGTCACCTTTCCTTGCCTCAGCTATAAAAGATGCTGTTGAAAACAGTAACAGAGCATGCTTCATAGAATCATATGTTCGTGTCCTCTGGTTCTTTTCCTGTTGAGCACAGGTTAATAAATGTTATTTCTAGAAGTGATAAAATATATAAACAAGAGACGGGGGCTCTCCTGGGAACTTTCCAAGAGACTTTACCCAGTTTCCTATGTTGAGCCAATCTGAAAATGGTGTTAGGATTTGTCAGAGGTTATTATGTTTATGACTGTGATTTCTGAATCAGAGTCATTCTATGTAGTCCAGGGTGACCTTGAATTTGAGGTCTTCCTGTCATAGTCCTCTAAGTATCGCAAGTGCGGACGTGTATTACCACATTCAGCTGTGATAATTAAAACAACCTCTGTGGTCTGGAGAGGTGGCTCAGTGGTTAAGAGCACTGACTGCCATTCGAGAGGACCCAGGTTCAATTCCAGCACCCATGTGGCAGCTCACAAACATCTGCAAGTCTAGTTTCTGGGGATTTGATGCCCTCTTCCAGCCTTCATGAGCATAGGGCACAGGAAGGAGACACAGGGTGCACAAAGATATGTGCAGGCTAAACGCTCATACACATAAAACAAAATGTGTGTGTGTGTATGCGTGAGAGAGGGAAAAGGGAGAGAAAGAGGCAGCTGTATGATTTTGGCTCCAGATCCTATGCCCAGTTTTCTAAGGGGCTCTGTTGCTAAGCATTCCATTAGGCTTTTGGTAGAAGATACCATGTGTCTGCCTATCACAGTGACCCAGGGAAGGAGATTTCACTGAAGACAGAGCAGAAGGTTTTCAGGCTTGGGCCAAGAGGGAATCTGTTAGTGTTTAGCTTGGCTGGCAGCCCACAACCCACCTTCTCATGTAGTCAGAACCTTTCCAATGTAATGTGTGAAAACCCATAGCCCCCTGCCCACAGCCTCCCAGAGCTGTATCCACCAACAGCTCAGACGTGTGTACAAACTGGGAGATGGCTGCATCCCACATCTCCCCGTGACATTTGCTGAAACAAATGTTAATAAGTGGCACGAATCCCTTGGTCTCTGTGATAAAGATGTACCTGTTACTTGGAGCCCTTGAGAGGAGACCTTTGTTGAAGGCCTTAGCACTCATTTTAATTGGTGGCAGACAGATGTGTCGGGAAAGCTCACCCCCACCCCCCACCATTCATCTCAATAAGTGTGTTGTGAAATAACAGTCCTTGCCCTTCTGTGCCTGGACTTTAGAGACTGATGACATGGTTGGTTTAAAGCTCTGTTGCTTCAGGATGCGATTGTCAGCTGATGTGGATTAACTCGTCTTAAGGTCATGAGCTTTAACTCCTATTTCAATGATTCTTAAACCCCACTGTGCGAAAGCCCCAGAGCTTTTATCTTGAGGGACTGAGCATGTTATTGCCAAGACAGCATCATTTCTACTTCATATTAATCTGAAGTTAGAATGGACAATGGCTTTGTGATATAATTTTTTTTTAAAGTTAAGTGACTCGCTTTCTCATTTGTCTGGTCTTCATGTGAAAGTCCCGTGTTAGTGGGGAGGCAGTCTCTGTCACTGCCTGGTACTATATGTATTTCCTGGAAGCTTGGGGTATGCGCTCAGGAGCAGACGGGAAAAGGTTAGTTCATATATGTGCTTAACAAGGTCTAAGGGGATGTGTGGGGCCCGTTTTGTCGAGGAAGAAAGGGTGATTCAGAGAGATGGAGGAAATTTTGTGGTTTGACATCTTCTTAGTGCCAGCACTAGACTCCTATCTATCTATCCTGTGCTCCGAGCTCAGCCCAATGTGTATTTCAGGCCTAAGAGATTCATGTGTCTCCTGCTGTGACTGACCGGAACCAGCTTGATAACTCGGCAGCGATGGTTCAACCAGGATCCTTTAGCAGGATTAGGAATCTGTGCTCTTGGCTCACTCCTTCACGAGGATGGACTTGGAATGGCTCCTGTGATTATTCTTGCAATAAGGGATGATCTGATGGAGTACCATGTGTGGTGGCATTGGATACTCTTTATATTTGCACACCATACTCCTTCTTCTCCCCAAATTCCTATTCTCCCCAAAGGGATTTAGAGAATATCCCAACCATGAGAAAATAAAGGAAAAAGTAAAAAAGAGACCCAAGAAGGAGAGGATGGAGAAGCCAGGAAAGCTCGCTGAACTTGTGGCTCCTGAATCGGCTGCGTCATGGAGGGATTTCATGGAAGGGGTGGCCTTCGCTCTCCTCCATCAGCTGACATGTACCAACTGCATCGTGGGTCCTCAGTGATGACACCAGGAGGATTTTCTAACATATGCACCTGGATCATCTTTTTTTGTGTGTGTTTTCTAAGCCATGGTCTCCAGTGAGCCCAGAATGCCTCAGGTTCCACTTCCCAAGCAATTCAGTGACTGTAAGCTCTGACTCATAACCAATGCAGAAAATATGAAGAGCATAGGCATGAAACAAAAGGAAAAATGTTACAATGTAGTCTCATATTACTGCTTTATAACCTTCTTTGTCTGGGAGGTGATGCACTATAACCACTGTTTTCCGTAGCAAATCCTTTTCAGGATTGTATGTGTGTATCTGTGTGTGGGTAGTATATGCATTGTGCATGAACCTGCATGTGCAGGTTCACTCAAGTCTGTGTATGCATGTGTGGAGGACAGAGGCACTTTGGCTGTTTTTCTCTATTGCCTTCTTTCTTATTTTTTCAGTGAGGTTTTCTCACTGAACCTGGAGCTGGCCAGTTAGTTCCAGGGATCTGTCTGTCTCCACCGGCAGTTCTGGGGTTAAGGCATATGCCAGCATACTCTGCTTTTATGTGGGTGCTGTGAATCTGAATTCTTACCCTCACTCTTGTGTGGCAAGCTCCTCCCTCCCCAAACCATCTCCCCTGTCCTCTTTTAGAATTGTTGATAGATGTGTAGGCTTTCACCAGAAGCTTATACCAAAATTCTCTCCAGCCTCTCCCATTGTAAAATGCTAATTAGCCACTGTCTGTATCTTATGGGCACCCATTTTGAATATTTCTTAAGGATTACTTCCTGTATTAGCTAGTTTTTGCTGTGTGGGAAGCACCCACAACTCAGTTGTGCCTTTGGCAGTTCTTTGTTGGGCTCTGCGGATCCGCATTGCAGACAAGGCTGTTCTTTCAGACAGGCCTGCCTGTGAATCTGCAGTCAGCTGGTGGATTGCCCATGGGGTGTCAGAACACACAGAAGCAAAAGACCTGAGGCCTGAGCTTTGTTTGTTTTGACTCACATTAAATTTGATGCTTGCCTATTTTCCACAGCATGTGATTGTGTCAGGCATGGAGCCTGCTTGAGAGGATATCACTAAAGAGCCTGGCTATTGGGGACCTGAATAGGTTTGGACCATTATTGGAGTCAACACACTAAAGGTTGCTTATATTGGAACTGGGTCAAAGAGTGTGATTCTTGTTAAGGTTTGCCTAGCGCCTAGTTCAATTGCTTATCAGAGAAGTTGGGACTCATCCATATACTCAGTTAGAGTATAAACATCCCCCACCTCTGCGTACCTAAGTTCTTGCTATGCAGTCCAGCCTGGAACTCACTGAGTTATTGAGGCTGGTCTCTCAAACTTGCTGGGATTACAAGTGTTTCCCTCCACACCTGGTTCTAAGTTCTCTCCATCACTGGGTAAAACAGCTGCATTGATTCCCCCCCCCCTCCAGAAAATAACCCTATTGCTTTTGACAAACTCAGACCTTTTGTGGGGGAGACCATGTTAGATGCTCTCCTCCTGGGTGACAGCACCTGCAGACGTGAACCTGCTTACCAAGAAGAGCTGCAGAGCCATCTGACTGAGCTCAGAGAACTCACAGGACTGTGAAAAAGAGTGATTGTTATAGAAACAAACAGAAAAACAACTGAGGGGCAGGGGAGATGGGCATCAGCCAAACCCATGCTGTACAATCATGAGGACCTGAGTTTAGATCCCCAGCACTCACTCAGAAAGCACAGGCATGGCTGTGCAGTCTGTGCTATAGGGTTCTGGTATAGATGTGTAGGTTCCCAGATCCACTGGGTGGTTCTGCCCAGTCAATGAGGGCTGGGTCCAGGGAGAGATCCTTTCTCAAAAGGTAAGTGATTTGAGTAAGTCACCTGATGTTGACCTCTGATCTCTACCTGTGTATACATTTGCACACACAAACATACACTGCACACCCACCCACATGCAAAGATAAAACCAAATAAACAATATGTTTGATATGAAAAGCCTCCTTAGTGTCTTCCCTCAGTTCATGAAAGCATTATTCTTGTAACCACTGGGCCTCACACACATAAGCATCCACTCTACCACCAAATGACGCTAAGGCCACCAGCAATATTATATGATTTGGTGTTAAATTTACTTATACCATATTTAGAAACTTTAAGTCTATGTTTATTGGTGAAATTTGTCTCTAGTTTCCTTTTATAATTGTTTGCTCTCTCTGATAACCTTTTGCTATTTTCATCAACACATCTGGAGGGACAGCTATCTTTTCTTGGTTTTTAGTGCTTAGAAAGTCTAAATAGCAAAAGACGTGGAATGTATTTTCAAAGTTTGAGTGACTTTTCCGTAACACCCAGAGAAGCTACCTATTTGGACACAATGCCTTTCTCACCCAAAGCCTTTTCAAGGATTAGCCACTTTTCCCCAATGTAGTCCATGCCTGTTGGTGGGATGTCCCCCAGAGACTACGCACTTAATTGAGTTTCTAGTTTATGAGCGCAGGATTGTGCACGAGTCTGCGGAGGTTGGAAAGCCACTTTGCCATCTGCAGGACTGTCTCTTTTCTCATTCTTTGTGAGAAGTTTCTATTTTTACTGTTGAATTTGTCTTTGATCAGCTTTGCCAGAGTGTTACTGTTTAAACCATCCCAAACAACCACCGTTTAAATGCACCCTGCAGTTTTCTTCTTCCTTCTCAACTGCATCCCAGTGTCTTGAGTCAAACATCTCTAAATCCTTTTATTATCACCTAGTCAAAGACTAGGCGGGACCCTGCTCTCCTACAGCGACCGCAAGTTTTAGAATTGTCTTTGTATTTTTAAAAGCAAAGCTTGTTCTATATATTTTGAATGCACTTTAAAATTTCCCTATTTGTTTACTGATTCCTTTGCTGTGTGAGGTGTGTGTGCACACGTGCTGGTGTGTATTCCTGTGCCATGGTGCACAAGTGGAGGTCAGAGGACAACTTGCAGGGATCGATTCTCTCCTTCCACTGTGTGAGTCCCAGGGACGAAACTCAGGTCATCAGGTTGGAGGCAAGTGCCTTGTTTTCTGAGTATCTCATTAGCCCGGGGTTTTAATGTATTTTTATGCCACAGGGGTTGAAGCATCACAATTCCCCAGTCTTCATTGTGAAACCAGGCAGATATGAGCTCCATTCCTTGCTGCTTAGCAAACTATGAACCTGTTTTAGCGTCTCCTACATGCTTTCCTAAACATTCCTCTTTTGATACTTAAAGTAAATTATATAACCGATGTAATGTGCTTCTCAAAACGCCAGGCATGTGGCTTGCAAGTCATACTAGCTTGGTTTTAATATTATTGGTGTGCTTTTTGTGAATACAAAATACTTATTTTTGTCCTGTGCAATATTTTTACACATTAAATATGGTATGATACTAATATTCCCACTCACAACAGTGTTTCTCATTTCTTTATTTTTATTTTGTGCCATTTTGTTCTCAGCAAGTCTCTCTGAGCACTATATATATGAATTCTGATTTTTCCTCCAAATTATGAATCATTGTCTTTTAATGGGATAATTTGATCCATTCATATTATTTTGCAAGGCACGACATTTGGCAAGGTTTTTCTTTCTTCTCTCAAACATTTCTTCTGATTTTTTTAAACATAAATTTTGGGGTCAAAATTTATGGAAAAATTAAAATATTTATTTGCTTATAAATTGCAATTGTGCACGCATATTTTCTGTATGAATCCAGACATTTTGAGATGTGATGTCTAAAACTTACTGATTTTATTATTCGCCTATCTTTTGAGGTCAGTTTATTTGTTGGAAATGAATACATGTTGTGTGTGGGTGCTATACTATACTATGTGTTGAGGAAAGTGTGTGAGAGAGGTTACCTTAAGCCATTTCTGAACCTGCATTAAGAGCATGAGCTGGGCGGTGGTGGCACACGCCTTTAATCCCAGCACTTGAGAGGCAGAAGCAGGCGGATCTCTGTGAGTTCGAGGCCAGCCTAGCCTACAGAGTGAGTTCTAGGGTAGCCAGAGCTGGACAGTAAGACCATGTCTTGAAAAACCAAAAAGCAAACCAAAGCAAACAAAAACCTAGAAAGAGCCTGAGAGAGAGACATGCCAGAAGTAAAGAAGTAAAAAGAGTTCAAATTAAGACAAATATAAGGAAAACAAGAAGGGGCTCAGAGAAAGAATAGCGTCATGTGTGGGAGTGTCCACTTAACTTTCATGGGGACTCCATGAAGGGGACACTTCTGGGCTGCCTGTAAAAAGAGAAGACATTAGCTGTGTGAAGAGAAGAGGGCCATCTTAGGCAGGATGACCAGCATATGCGAATGTCCTCAGAGAGGAAATAGTCCTATTCTAGTGTTATTTGCATATAAATTATTTTGCTGTATTCAGCAATTATTTTGAATTAAGAGAACACATGGAGATACAGTGGGCCTCTTGTAGGAGAAACAAAATGAAGAGTTGAAAAATGCCCGTGAAGGCACTTGGAAAACTCTTCCTGCCTCTGTTGATTCACTCCCAGACCTATCTCCATGAATCTTCCCTTCTTTCACCCATCCACTCCCCACCCACCCACTCATCTGTCCATCTGCCCACCCAGCTACTCATTCAGTACTCATTTGCCTATCCAGCCAGTGAACAGTTTCCAGTGCCTACTATGTGCCTCCCCCTGCACCAAGTGTTTCTAATAAAATAATGCAGCACCTTCTGAGGTGTAGAGCCTGACTGGTGTCTAGAGGCTGAAGGGCCCTTGAGGATAATGCTTGTTGCTTCTGATAGCGTGGGATGCTGCAGGGAGTGGAGGAGGCACGTGTGATGTGCTCTGCAGAGCCCTGAGCAGGGAGGGGGTGGCGGGAAAGAGCTGAGAGCAACTCTTGCCAGATGGCTTCATTCTTCCCCCTGAAGGAAGTGGGGACTTCTTGCTGTGATGTGATACACAAGGACAGTGTTTCCTGTGGGCTGGCAAGGGCATTTGGAATCTAAAGACTACAGCTTGTTGATGTGTGAAGAAGAAAAAAAGCCTTCTTTTTTTTTCTTCCTTTTTCAGACATTGTGAAGGGATAATCAGACCAGTTTTATAGGCCCAGAAAATACAGTTGTCAGTGGCCAGAGCTCTAACCAGGTGCTAAGGAGACACTGATGGTTTATTCAGCTGTCACCTGGAAGCCGGTGTCCTTCTGTTTCTGGACTAACCAAGTTTTTGAAGCTAACCAGGTTCTGATCATGGAGATTGTCTGATTTGACTCTAATCTTCAGGAACCTTACTGTCCTCACCTGAGAAATGAGGAGAGGACTAGACCTTATATGTCTTTAAAATATAACTGTTAGCACACGTGCCCTCTCTTTGTCTTGCACGCATGCGTGCATCCAACCGTCTATTCACCCAGTATTTGACTGTCTGCTGTGTGCTTGCCTAATGACCAGCAAATTAGAAATAGTCTCTACCACAAAGAGTTCTCTCAGGGAAGAAAAGAAAGCAAATAATTATGTGGATGATTGTATAATTACAGTTGTGTCAAGGACTATACCTGAAAAGAATACAGTGGGTAAGAATGTATATTAAAGGGCCAGAGAGATGGCTCAGCAGTTAAGAACACCAGCTGCTCTTCCAGAGGACCCAGGTTCAAATCCCAATACCCCCATGGTGACACACAACCAGCTGTGATGCTAATCCTAAGGGTTCTGAAGCTTTCTTCTGGCCTTCAGCTGGCACTAGGCATGCATGTAGCTCATGGACATACATTCAGGCCAAACACCCATACATGCAAAATAAAGTAAGATTAAAAAAGGAAGTCATATTGAAGCAATCTGTCTTAGTTGAAGATGAAAGAAGTCATTCCTGACAAAATGAGATTTAAGGAAAAGTAGGAGAAAATTAACAGAAAAGCATTTCAGGCAGAGACCCTGGTTTGGGAAGAAGCATGAAACATCAAGGCAGGGCAATGTATAATAAAACCATGATACCAATACTTAGTGAGGACCTACGGTCTGCTAGGCACTGTGCAGCCCTTGCCTGTGCAGTCTTTCTTTTAAGTACCATGCACTTTAATCTGTGCACCTGCCACGTCAGATGATAATGGTTTTATTTTCTTCCTTGGTTTCTTTAAGGATTTGTTTAGTTCATGACATGATGCCCCGGGCCCTAGGAAATGTTCAGAAAGTGGAAACATCGTCATTGCTCCTGGAAGGGCATTGGGCGAGGAGGAGCCCTTTCGGAGGTTCGGTGCTTGCCTTTGACTGTGTTGCTGATTTCCTTTTGGGGTCTCTTAGAGCGTCTACAGCAGTGGAAGTCTGCCACTGAGCGTGGTCAGCCGTGTGAAACAACTGATTCTCCATCTGCTTCCATGGGAAAAGGGGGTGGCGATGCCAGCCACAGCATGGCCTTCAAGCAGCAGGAGCCCTGGCCATCGGCTGTTGGCCTTTGCAGCACTAGTTGGCATTACAGGGGGCATGGAAGGGCAAGGGTAGTGATTACCAAAGGGCAGTTTAGGGGAAAAAGTCCATCCTTTCTTAGGTTTCAGTAAGACGAATACGTTTTCTGTTCTTTGACTATTGGGAAGGCATCTCCCCTAACTCTACTGAAAATGGATCACTTTTCCTACTAAAGATACCAAATAGCACCTTGCTAGAGTTACCAAAGTTAAGAATATAAAAGTCATTTTTCAAAAATTCTGTGACAAAATACTGAGAGAAATCAACCCAAGGGAGGAAGGTTTATTTCAGCTCATGGTTCCAGCTGGTCACGGGTTCTATTGTTTCTGGGCTGCGGTGAGACTGAAGAGCAGGGCCGGCAGAATGTGACAAAGGCTGTCTGCTCACCTCCTGGCAGTCAGGAAGCAGAGCAAGAGATGCAGAGGAAGAGGCTCAAGACATGACAGACCTTTTAGAAGCATGCTTTCCCGTGACCAACCAGGTTCTGCCTTCCACAGTTCCCATCGTCTCCTAATGTTCATTCAGTTGTGCATCCAACAATGGGTTGACTCATGTTCAGTCACTTCTCAAGGGCCCACCCATCAGCTTCAAGTCCTTCACATGTTATTATTTTGAGGACACTCCATACTAAGCCATAACAATGGATATGCCTTGTCAGTACCCAAAAAGCCATCATTTATAATAAGAGATTCGCATATTATTAAATATGGAGAGAAAGGGGAATAAAGAAGGCATAGTGATTGTAGTTTGGGACTCATAACCTGTATTGATTAGGGGAGCAGGCAGGCCTGCTTTTCTTCCCGCCCAGCTCCCGCACGGCTAGCTTATACCCTGAAATA
>LOEQ01001813.1:438467-455408 GCA_001685075.1 Bramus lutescens
TCTTTATTAACCAATGAAAGTAAAACATAGACAGATGACCCTCCTACATCAATAACCTAACTGAGATGGTTTGTGCCTCTAGCATATTGCAGTACCAGAGACACTTGGTTTGTGAGAACTTGAGGGGGTGGGGATTACCACTGGAGTCCAGAGGGTGGAGACGCTGCTAAACACATGCAATGCATAGGGCATCTTTATAACAAAGACTTGTTCAGTTCTAGTGCTATAGACAAGCTCCCTGGGCTAACTGTGTATAACTGCCTTAGTAAACTAGTTATGGGGAAGTGGGGTAGAAGTGTCCATTCTTAGGCAATGTGTGTGTGCATGCGTGTGTGTGTGCGTGTTTACATGATGTTGGGTGTCCTTGCATGATGTTGAATGTCTTGCTCTATTGCTCTCTGCCTTTCATCCTTGGGAAATGGTCTCTCTCTAGGCTTTCAATTACCAAGTGCCTGTGATCCTCCTGTCCCTGTCCCCACAGTGCAGGGGCTACAGGTGTGCACGTGGTTACCTCCAGCCTTTTACATGTGTGCTAGGGATTGGAACTCAGGACTTCACACTTGCACAGCAAGCCCTCTTACCCACTACGCCACCCCCGACAGAATATAATTTTTAATAGGGAACTCTTTATGCGTGTCCGTGGGTTGATCTAAGTTGTCATAGCCTCTTTTATTATCTTTTCTAAGACATTTAAATCATTTATTAATGATTCAAATAATAATCTATTAACTACTATTTAAAATAGTTTTAATATACAAAATTTTAAGTCCTACAGGTACAGGAGATATGTGTTGTCCTGGACCTTCTATTCCCTGTTCTGCTACCAATAGCCACTTATGTATTCTTAGAGACGGGACATTTTTCATTTCATTCTGGTTTTAGTCAGCAGTGCCTCATCCACCTCTTCCCTTACTTGATGATGTCTTAGGGGTGTTTCCACATGCTGCTCCTATAGAGATGTCTCACCAGATTTAACAGTGACCCCATGATCTTTCATGTGGATGTCCTGTTGATAAGCATTGGGTTATCTCTTGTCTTGTGCTACAACAAACAACGATGCCATGACTCTCCTTGTCTATAATTATAGACACCGTCTGTGCACAGTTGGTTGCCTAAAGTCCTGTTAGTGGACTTATTGTGCTCAAAAGGCATATCCAAGCCTGGGGTGATAGCTCAGTTGGTAAAGGGCTTGCCTTGCAAGCATGAGAACCTGAGTTTGGTTCCCAGAACCCACCTAAAAATCCATAAAACTCCTGAAAACAAAAACAAACAAAAAAATCCCCACCACCATCACCACCACCACAACAAAAAACCTGAGCATGGCGTTGGTGCTTGTGTCTGAGGGATGGGAGTTAGACAGGTGGATCCTTGGCATTCCCAGCCTGGCCTTCTTAGTGAGTTCCAGGCCAGTGAGAGACCCTGTCCCAAAAGGCAGGTGAATGGCACCAGTAAACAACACCCAGTGATGTTCCCCACAAGCACACGCACACACAGACAGATATGGCCCCATGTACCTGTACACACTCAGTTACATACACATGAACTTGTAACATGTGTGCAAGTGCACCTTACCGGACAATTCACTGAGCACTCTTTCTCAATTGGGTTGAGTCACTAATGTTCTTCATCTGCCCCCTTTTTGGTCCCTTTTGACTCTTCCACTTTCCCCGTGAGTCACCTGAACTGGAAGAGTCACCTATTTCTTCCCCCTATTGCAGCTGCTTCCTTTAATCCACAGGATTAATTTCGTCCCTATCAAAACACAATTCCTAAGGGTAGTGTGAAAATATTAATTGTGTCTATCATTCCAAGGCTCCGAGGGCTTGGGGTGTCATCTTCCCAAATTGCTCATATTTTGTAGTGCCTAGCAAGAGTTCCTCTCTCGGCAGCCAATCTTTCATGATGGGTTGCACCCACCATTTTTCTCAATGGGTTTTCTCCTGAGAGCAAGTAGAAGGCACAAGTTCTCTTGCTCAAAAAATTCATTAACTCAATGGGGGTGCTTGCTGCTTGATTGGGAGGATGTCAGCATTTGGAGCCTGCTGGCTGCAATCTCACTCTGTAGAGTGGAAGTTGTGGGGTGTTTCTGTTTGCAGGAAGCAGCTCTGAGAGCGGAAGAGGAGTGAGATAGATGGAGAGAAGAGGGAATTATAGGAGGAGGAAGCTGTGGGAGAGAGACGGGCACAGCAGATTTCTGCTGCCCATGCCTTGGGGATACCAAGGGAAATTTGAGTTGCTTTCTGGAGCTGCAGACTGTGTTGCCTGAGCTCACAAGGATCTCTTCTCTAAAGTGTGTTGTGGGAATAGACCGATCCTAGCATATTTTCCAGGAATATCAGAAGGCTTCACTCTTGGGAGAAGTTTGATTGGAATTTCAGCTCTTTCAGGTCTACTGGGAGAAATCAGGGTGTGTGGCACACACTGCATTCTGCTCTATGTGGACAATGTCTTTACTCTCTGAAATTTGCATTTCTCTGCTAAAGGGGACAACCTGAAAGGGCAGCGAGAAAATGTTTCTTTCTTCCTTGGAAAGTTAATCTTTTCATTCTGGACTCACCCTGCTGGCACTAGCAACAGCCGCATCTTTAGCAGCCCATGCTCATTTATACCTGGTACTTGGACACATTGTGATAAATCCTTTGAGAATTCTCTAGTCACTTCAGTTTGGATCAGTGCCTTAGTGACTCTTCTTGTCCCTGTGACAAAATATCTGACCAAACAGCCTAAGGGAGAGGTTTATCTCGGTGTGCAGTGTTGTAGGGCTGTACCTCCCAGCGCAGAGGTCAGAGCAGAGCAGATAAGCTGCCAGCTTGGTGGTGGGGAATCTGAGAAAAGCATTCACGGGAAAGGGCGAAGGCAAGATATGGCCTCAGAGGTATGCTCCTGACGACCCACTTCCTTCCACTTTTCACCAGTTCCTAATAATGCCGTCAAGGACTAACCCATTGTAGTTTAGAGCCTTGTGAAACACTCTTACAGATGCAACCAGACGTGTGCTTTCCAAGTCTCCTAACCATTTTTTACTCTTTTCAAGTTAGCAATAAAGATTAGCCATTCCCATCACTACCCCCTACCGCCTGCATCACCATCATCACCTCCATCAGCATCCCCCATCCCCCATTACCATCACCATCCCCATCACCATCATCACCTCCATCACCATCCCCCATAACCATCATCACCCCCATCACCATCCCCCATCACCACCATCACCTTCATCACCATCCCCATCCCCATCCCCATCCTCCATCACCATCATCACCTCATCACCATCCTCCATCACCATCATCACCCCCATCACCATCCCCCATCACCCCCACCCCCATCATCACAATCACAGAAAGACTGAAGGTATCAGAGAGCGAGGCCGGCAGTTAGGTTAGTACTTACTCTAGTTCAAGTGTAGTTTCAGGTTCTTTTCCCACAGTAACTTATTTGTCCCTTTCAGTACCCTATGAATTGCAGATACTCTTTTAACAATTTCCATTTTACAGATGAGCCAGATGAGGCAGGGAGGTCACACAGTCCACCACTAGCCTTTAAAACCCAAATTGTTTGCCTCCAGATTGCCACCATTGTTTTCTTTTAAAAAAAATGATCATAGTAAACTGGGTGGTGGTGGCACACACCTTTAAGCCCAGCACTCAGGAGGCAGAGGCAGGTGGATCTCTGTGAGTTCGAGGACAGCCTTTTATCTACAAAAGCCAGTTCCAGGACAGGCCCAAAGCTTCAAAGAAACCCTGTCTCGAAAAACAAACAAACAAACAAACAAACAAACAAAACAAAAAGATCATACTGTCATCTCTTGCTGGATGTGTGTACAAGAACTAGTTTTATGCATTTTCTCCAAACTTCTGTAGGCTCTGAGTTGTGGTAAAAAACACAGTGGCTCAGCAGTTAAGAGTTCTGGCTGCTCTGGCAGATGACTGGGGTTTGATTCCCAGTGTTACATGGTGGCTCACAACCATTTGGCCACCAAGGGCACCAGGCGCACATGCAGTGCACAGACATGCATAAAGGCAAAATACCTGTACATACTTTTAAAAAAATCACTGATTTTGTTGCTCTCCCTTGTGTGTGTAGGAGTGGTAGACTGTTCTGTGTGCTTTTTCTATGTGTATTTGGACAAGCCTGCTGTCTCTATCCAGGTGGTGGTATTGCCACCTCATTTCTCTTTTAACATCAAAGATTCTTTTTTTTTAAACAGTGAGACACCACTGTCTTTTTTTTTATCTTTATTTCATGTGCATTGGTGTTCTTCCCTGCATGTCTCTGTATGAAGGTGTTTGATCCCCTGGAACTGGAGTTACAGATAGTTGTGAGCAGTCGTATGGGTGCTGGGAATTGAACCCGGGTCCTCTGGAAGAGCAGTTAGTGCTTCTAACCATCAAGTTATATCCCCAGCCCCACATCAAAATTTCTTAGGGTGAGTTCAGAACATGAACACTCAGGAGTACTTTAGTATTGGGAGTACTAAAAGATAATACTTCAGTTGAGCAACACGCATGTGTCTGGGGAACAGAAGAAACTCAGTGTTTTCTGCCCTGGATCCTGCAGAAAACCGGGAGGAGAAGTCGAATTAGAGGCACATTTTAAACCATGAGTTTGGGACTTGGAAGAGGAAAAGGCTTGGCCAGTCTAGCAGTGGAAGGAATCTTGGGGATGAGGGACACTGGAGATCCTTTCTCATACAGGTTCTTGGCAGTTCCCCTTTTCTCTCTACGCTGAGCCCTTGCAGGGGCCTCAACTGCATCCCACCTCAACTTCTTTCTGGGTATTAATAGAACTGTAACTGCCACGGGGTTGGGATTTCCTGTTTAGTTGCTCTGATGCCCGGATGGTATTGGCCCTTATTAAATGTTCATTAGATAAATGACTGATGTTCTATTTCAGTCTTTATTTGTGCCTGCTCTGAAACTCAGCACCTCTGCGATTATCTTGCCACCCTCCTTGAGGTTTCCTTAGAAACTACAATCTCCATGAAGGTGGGGAGCGTGTGTGGTTCACCCCGTGGTGCCCACAGCAGACCTCATGTGATGAGTGTCTTCCAACTCGCCAGCTGTATGATGGTTGCTACTTACTGAGCCTTGGTTTCCACGTGGACACCAAAAGGAGAATAGCGTCTACCTCACGAGGTCATTAAAATAACTGGAGCCAACACTGGTTAAGATGTTTAGGAGAGCACCTAGCTTATAATAAGCACCTCGTAAATGTCAGTTATTGTTAGTGCTTAAAAATATTTGTGAGTTAAAGGTTTGAGGATCTTTATATAGAATGTGCCTTCCCTGTTTGTGCAGTAAAATTTCCTCTGGTTAAGGGACATGGACAGACAGAGATGATTTGAAGGACCGAGAGATCCCTCTTTCTCTCTCTTTGTTTGGAAAAGGCCAGTTCCTGGCATGCCCAGCATTTATTCTCTTTCCAGCCTTTCACAGTTCTCTCCGCTTTGGCCCCGATTAAAAAAAAAATCACAGTTGGGAATCTTGCTTGCTAACTTGCTGGTGGAGTGTGGGATCCACTGCTTCCATTTAGAGAAGCAGCCACCCTGGTATGCAGCCGCAGGGCTGCCAGCTGACGCTGGAGCTGGGATGGCCAAGAATGCACTGTGCAGCTTCCTCTGAGTTGGCCCTCAGGTTCATGGAATGCCTTCTCTTGCCTTCCTCGTCTGAGTTTAAAACAGGGCACAAGCGCAGTGCTGCACAGCCCTGATTCTAGTTCCAAATGGAACAGTTGCTGGCAGAAGCCTCATTCCCATGGTGTTCTAGAGCCCTCCTCTCCCAGGCCACCTCTATACCCACCAGAGCTGCTAAGTTAACAGGACGAATTTTGCATAAACAAGGACAAGTTCTCAAATATGTCTCAAGTATTGTGTGGAACAGACTTAGGTTAAGATATAATTTGTAATTTCTATGAAATTTAGATTAAACTAAGGTGTTTCGTTAGAAAATCTGACAACCCTAGAGGCCCTGTGGTGAACAATTTGCTTTATTTTCTTCCATTAATTTTCCAAACATGTGAAACTCATAGATACCTTGATATATTTACTCTCAATGGTCTCCCTAACACCAGGAGCAGTGTTGGGCATACTGTAGGTGCTTAATAAATGTTAGTCGAGTGAGCGGTTGACTGTGTGTGCATTCCATTTTCCTTCAAACATTGGGAAGTATATTCTATCATTCCATACCTGGTTCTTCCTTTTGACATCTTATGAAGATTGGCACACAGAGGTGCTGATTTATTTTTAAGGGCTTGATAGTATTTTTTTAATGAATATTTGGTAAATATGTTTAGCGAGTCCCCTCATGATAGACATTAGGAATGTAACAACACTATAATGAACATTCCTATTTCATTTGTGGGTTTGGATTACATGAGCAAGCATTAGAATATCTGGACTACAAGCGGGCATCTTGAAATATGGATCCACATTGCCACATTGCTCTCCACAGTCTCCCGTGCTTCACAGGGAGCCTGTCCTATGTCCATACCAACATAGACTGTTATCTTCTTACTTGACCAGCTCTGCCAGCAAAAACCTGGTATCTTACTGCCACCTTAATTGCATTGGGTTTTTTTTCTTCTTTCTCATGAGCTATATATTTACGTCTTTTGCTCAACATTTTCTATTTCTTACAGATCTTAGTGGTTTTTATTTAAATTTATTTAAAATGTTCCACTGAATGTGGTAGAACATACCCAAATCTTAGCACTGGGGAGGCTGAGACAGGAGGATCCTGAGTTGGAGGTCAGTCTGAGCTACATAGCAAGTCTCCGGTTCAGAAGAAAACAAACAGAAACATCAGCTGAGCGTGTGTTCGTGTCAACTTTTATTATTTATTAACATAGAATGCGGTATACTAATGGCTTTAGGTTAGCAGAATATTCGTTTATTAGGACATGCTGCTCTGTGGACGTTTAACACTTCTTAGGTCATCAAATCGTGAGTCTTCGCGTTTTTCTTTCGGTGTCTTGCTTCTCAGAGAGGCGATGGAACAGTCGGTCCTCTGTCCTCAGCCTCTTTAACTTTCTCCTTTCTACATTTCAGCCTCTAATCCATCTGGAATTTATTTTGATTCTCGGAGGGAGGTGACTCTCTAGCTTTGCTTTTTAGCAGATGGCCAGCCAGTTGTCCCAATACCGTTTATTGAATAATCCATCGCTTCCCACAGAACTGAAATGCTACCTTCGTCATATATTAAAATGTGGAGGAGGGATTTTGTACTCATTTTCTGGGAGTTTCCAGAGCCTGCTGTCAGCAGAGGCTCTCAGCTGATTGGAGACAGAAGTTCAGGTCTAAAGGGCAACCATAGTCATACAACCAGAAATACCCTGTGCAGGACCTGTGGGTCTTCAGGGAATGCAACCGAGGGGTGATATTTAGAGGAAGACTTCACAGCCTGGCACTAGTGACATTTTGGGCTGGCTGAGTCTTCCTTAGACTGTCCTGTATATTGTAGGGTGGTTAGGTAATCCTTGGCACCTGCCTAGTAAATGCTAGCATCATCCATATTCCTTGTGATAATAAAATACATTTCCAGTCATTGTACAATGTCTCCTGAGGGGCACAGTTACCCTCTGCAGACGCTGCAGCTTTATCAAGCCTGGGCTGGACAGAACTTTGATTAGAAGCATGCTAGGCCCTTTGTTATTCTGAGATTTTGCCATTGGCAGTATCAGGGTCTCCAGCTATCTGGGAGCCAGAAAGGGAGATATTTTTCTGTCTCAGAGACAAGACTTCTCAGGTTTGGAGTGAGTATGGTATCTGTAGAAAGAAGGGAAGAGGCCATGTAAGCTAATTCCCGAAGACCTCAGACCCTGCAGGAAAATCTCCTAAAACCCATTGGGGTCCCGGGGTGAACCATCTTTCTGTCACCCACACATCCAGGGAAAGGAGGCTTCCTTGCTTATGGATAATGGCTCTGAGAGCTTGCAACATGAGAAGATTTGCTGTTTAACAGTTTGCCACTGTGTTACTTTTGGGTAAAAGCACCTCCTAGCTTATCTTTATGAGCAGCAGGAAGTACATGTATTCTAGAGATTGGAGGTGGTGGGTGGAGAGAGAAATTCCATAGAATAGGTAGGTGTGGGAGTGAGACAGAGAGGAAAGAGAAGCAGGAAAAGTCCCTGGGGTCCTAGGGAGGCAGAAAAACAGCAAGGAACTGGCTGAGGGCTGAGCAATGGCTCTGGAGACTAACTTCTAAGAGCTGGGGGCTAGGATTCTTCATGACAACCACGGAGGGTGGGAGGGGGGGAGAGAGAGACAGAGAGAGGTAGAGAGAAAGAGAGAGGCAGAGAGAGATAGAGAGAAAGAGGGAGACACACAGAGAGAGACAGAGAGAGAGAGAGAGAGAGGAGAGAGAGAGAGAGAGGTTGTTGCTGAGAGCGGTGCAGGTGGGAAAGGAAGCCCTTTGGGAAGATGCCTTGTTGGGCACATTTGGGGTCTTACAGAGTAGGGACTCTGTGTGTGTGTGTGTGTATACAGCTTTTGCAAAGACCCCTGTATGGAGCGTGTTGGACCAACGGAATCCTCACTAGGTCTGGCTGTGATCCAGGATGTAGGTTATGGTGACGGATAGAGCTAGATCGCAGGCCTTGCTTGGGTGCCAGGCTACAGGAGTTGACTTTCACTCTTCACTTACTATATATAGAAAGCCCTTGAGCTAGATGTGATTGAAAACAGTCTGTCCCTCATCCAGTGACCACCTCCATAGCCACCTTCCACTCTCTTGGTAGAGTCTCAGTGCTGCCTGGTAGGAGGTGTAGCCCTGAAGGTGGGTTTTACCTCGCTTTGTCCACAGCACACAGGTGCCACTTCATAACCAGTGTGGAACGAGAGAAGCCATCACTCACTCTTGGTCCAGATTCCTGAAGAGCAAGTCGGCTCTCACAGTATTATTCTGATCACTGTTGGTTCTTTTGTTCTTGCTCTGGGTTGCATTGTCTGTATGTGGAGGTTGGAGAACAGTTTGTAGGAGTTGGTTTTTCCCTTCTACCTTGTGAGTTCTGGGGATGGAACCAAGGTCATCAGGCTTAGCAGCAAGTGCCTTTATCTGCCGAGCCTTGCCCTTTTATAGGTATGGTTGGAAACTATTGACTATAAACAGGCCAGGAGGTGACATGTTGGCTTTGGAGTAAAGTTTGCCAATGTGCCAGGTGAGCCTATTTCAACCTATTGGCAGGGTGGTGCCAAAGGCCTGACACGGATTAGCTTTGTGCAGTGTAGGGAGCATCAGACGGGTCCCAGGAGAAAGCCTCGGCTTAGTGTCATTGTGCCTTTAGTGCTCTGGATGTCCAAATCCCACGTCATCAGAGAGACTATGTCTGGGGCTCAGGCACTAGCCAGACTGCATCTCCCCATTTTCTTTCTGGTCTGTTTCTCTTTATGGTAAACTTCTAGTTATGCTCAGAGATACTGGTTTTCTCCCCCATTTCTTTAGCTTTGGTTGGGACGGAATCCATCATTTTAACCATTTAAAACAGGTAATTTGGAGGTTTTTAATATAGCTTACAACACTGTGCAACTCTGACTATTTTCTGATTCCAGAACATTCTCATTACCCCCTCTAGCAAAGTAGCAGAACCTTTCAGCAGTCCCCATCCCCCTACCGCCCCTGTTCACTGGTAACTTCTAGCCACCTTTTTGATTCTGTCTTTATTAATTGTCCTGTTCTGGACACTTAGCGACAATGGAATGGACAGCATGTGGCCCTTTATGCCTGGCTTCTTTTCCTTAACAGTGTTTTGCAAGGCTTTATAGATGTGGTAAATTGCTGTGGTGCTTTTTTTCCCCTTGAGGTTGAATAGAAATCCGGAGATGGCACAAGGGCTCTGCTTATTCACTTGCCCACTGGTGTTTGTGTTCTTCCCACCTCTTGGCTATTATGACAATCCACGAATGCACAGGCAATCAAAAACACTTGCATGATTATTTCCTACAGTTTCACATAGGGTAGGCCTTGCATTTTGGCCACTCTCAGCCTCCACTTCCCTACCACCCCCGTCCATAAACCTGTCTCTTATGTTCACGTCTGTTTTGTTTTGTGGTCTGCTGAGATCCCGCTGGGCTACCTGTGCTGCTGTGGGTTTGGAACTACCCATTGGAGCCAGGTGATCTTTGCAGTGGGATCACGAGCTAAAGACAGTGACTCCTCCCCCTCCCAGAATCTATCAGTAGCTCATGGTTCAGTGGTACAGAGTAGGCTCTTTTCCGTGAGCCCCTCCCCTTCCTTGACTGGTGATAAAGCCGGTCTTGTGTGGACCAGTACAGGAAGCCACAGTTGTCGTGAGTTCATTATTGCAACGATTGTGTTGAAAGGATGGCATTTCATAGTCCTTTACCGTATCTTGTGGCTTTTACACGAAGAAAGCAGTTCATTGCTCTGTCAGGAATACACTTCGTATTTGAGCTTACCACTGGCCCAGCCTGAGCTGTTAGCCAGGCCGACAGGCTTAGGCATTGGTTTGCTTGCTCTCATAGAGTGGGTCTTGAATGCAATTGGTGCAATCGGTTATCTCGGCTCCCAGCAGCCAAGCCTCTATTATATGTGCAGATTTTGTACGGACATATATTTCCAGTGCTCTTGGGCATCTTCCTATGAGTAGAATTTTTGGGTCACATGATAGCTCTATGTTTAACTTTTGAAAGGCCACTTCCTTTTTGAAAAAAAAACACCTTAAACTAAAAAGAACTTTAGTGTAAGGAAAACTCTGAGTAGTGCTGGAGATGGTGTGAGGACAGGGCAGACAGTGAGAGGTCACTGGTGAAGACGGATGAATGGAGAGCTGCCTGAGCATGCTCCTTTCCCCCACCCCAACGACCGCTTCCCGCCTGTCTCTCCAGCCATGTGTCCTTTGGATCCCGGGATCCACAGTGCATCTAAGATGCCTTCTTCAGTGTATGCCAGCATGTGTCCCCTTTCAAAGATGCTGGCCATTGCCATAGCCTAGAATCTTCTGTACTCCACGCTTACCATACCCCCAGGAGCTCTCCTCAGAATCCATCTCTTGCCCAGGATCACAGTTTAACATGAATGGCCTTCTTCTCATGCCGCTTCCTATGGCCTGATTGCTAAATCTCATGCTCGCTGCTCGACAGTCTGTATTTGAGGGGTCCATTGCTCCCTTTATAGCACAGGCTCGCATGACAGGTAGTTGAAGACCCTGGCGGAATCAGCGTTCCTTGAAAGCTGCCCTCCCTTGGTTTGGAGCCAGCCCAGTGTCCCACTTCTTGCCTAATTTGCCGTTACTTTTTGGCCTGTAGTTTTCTTTCAGTTGTTTCTAGTTTTTCAGATATATTAGTCAGAGGTCTTCATGTCCTGGAGGATGCGAGTGGGGTATGTGTTAGGTAAGCTTTTTTGGCTCCAAGTAACAAAAACTGATTTGAGTCAGCTAAAGCTGAAAGCAGGGTTGGGGGCGGGGGGATAGTATTAGCATGCAGACATTTCTTGTTTCCAATCAGAAGAAGGCCAGACTGGCAGAAGAGGGAAGAAGACTGGGAACTGGGAGGCTGTCAATCTCCCCATCTCTCACCTCTGCCTCTCTTTGTTAGTCTCACTTCTGCGCCATCTGCTCTCTTTGTTTCTTGTTCTATACACTGCACGGAAGGTAGCCTCCTGTCATTGCCTAGTGTATGACTTGAACCTCAGTCCTCTTTAGCGCTCGCTTAGTTCTAATGATCAAGGAACTGGAGTAGGGGCAGGGTTATGTACACAAATGCTGTGGACTGAAGAGTGCAGCTGTCAAAGCAGAATTCCACTGTCCTGATTCAATCTGATGGCCATTGAACTGAAGCAGAGTGGGTTCCCTAAGACCCATGCCTGTGAGTGAGGGATACCGTCGCCATAGAGATGGCTGGAAGCTGAGCAGTTCAGTGATGTCCAGTATTGGAGGAAGAGGCAGCTCCTGAGCTAAGAACTTCAATGTCCCCCTTTTCTCAAAGCCGTAAAGGAGGATTCAAGCCAGTTGGCTGTAAGTGTGGGGAAAGAGAGCAAGGTGGCAGAAGCAGTTCTCATCTGACTTCCTAACCTTGAGAGTGCTATATAGTGACGTCCAGGATGAAAGATAAGCACAGGCATGAAGCTGCCGCTGCGCTGTATCTCTGGGAAGGGAGTTCTTCTGAAGACATCGTCAGCTTGGTCAGGGAAGCTTGGGGCACCTCTTGGACCTCCTTCTTTCTTTCCCTTTGTTCTTCTTCTTGGGATTCCTGCTCAGAAAATGCTTGGCTTCATGCCCTGCAAGAGGAAAAAGGGATTTTGCTCACTGATTCTGGGGCTGTGACTGTTCTTTTAGGTGTTTGTTATCTCAAGCCGTGGCCACTGTGACACCTGTTTTTGGGGAACAGGATAGCCTTTTCCTTTCTGTCACAGGGTGAGAATCCTCTCAAGTGTGTGAAACTCTTGGGCTTCTGTTACTTAACTGTGTGAGTGTGTGCTTTGGGTGTGGGCTGTGTAGGTGTGCACTATGTGTCTGGAGGTCAGAGGTCAGCTGTGGATATCTGTCCTTGGGTGCCTTCCACCTTTTATTTGAAGCACCATCTTTCATTAGCCTGAGACTTCACCATGGTTCATGAGCTTCCTGTCTCCTCCCACTTGCCGTCTCCAGGGTTACAAGCACACAGTAGCGTGTCTGGTTTTCTATGTGGGCTCTGAACTCAGGGCTTCATTCTTGCCTGGCTAGCACCTTACCAACTGAGCCATCTTCTCAGCCCACAGTTACTTAATACACAGAACAGAGCAGATATAGCCCACCAGTGACATTTGTGAATTTGACAGTTTTGACTCCTGCTCTTGTTAGTGACTCAGAAGATCCTTGGCACAGGATCTTGTCACTGTCTTGAAACTCCCGTTTGAATGGGATGCTTGGCAAGATTTGGGAGAGATACATTGGTGGCTCTAGTATCATATTTGCTTTTGAGCTGTGACCTCCTACTCGGCCACATGACCTTGTATAGATTAAGGCTTTGTCTATGCCTTGTTTTTCTTACCTTTAAACGAAGATGGCAATAGGATCCACTTTACCTGTGACTGGGGTCTAAATGAGATACATGCAGCTCTTTGAATACTAAACCCTCAAAATGTGTTGGCCATGACTTCTTTTTGGCTTTACTCACTGAGGTGGTTCTGGGGTCTAGGGGAAGGTGACAGAGCTTGCCAATCACGTTCTTTGGCTCAGTGATCCAGCCAGTCTCTGCAATAGAATGCATTGGCGATACCTATCCAGCCCCAACTTGTGAACATGCATTATCCTTGAGAACCATTTAGCAGGGGAGGGTGGGGCCAACTCACGCCACGCCATGTGTTTGAGGTCTTGCATGTGTTATTTTTCTCAGTTTCTGCTTATCTTTGACAAGGCTGATAGGAGCAATGGAACCCCTCCTATTGGTTCTTTTGTGGCCGTGCCATCCACTAAAAACCCGTTTTTGGACTTCTTGCATTATGACAGCAACAGCAAGTGCAGCTGGCAGCCCCTGCCCCACCCCCGCTAGCCCAGTCTCTGGGGACTCCTTAGACTAATGCAGTTTTAATGAATACACATTACTGTTTACATGACCGAGATGAGAGCCTGGTTGCTTATTTTACGCTGAGGTTTTACAGCTCTGTCTTTTGAAGTCCTGTCTCCCTTGCTGCACTTCTGGCCACAGGGATGCTTTCTTGGCATTCTTTCTGCTGTCTCCCCAAATAAGGTATTCACTGAGAAGTCCTGTGGCAGTTTCCGAGCCGTTGCCTTGCCCAGGAAGGAGTGAATTGCACTGAGCAAAAGCATAAAGATGGCTACTTCTTACTTTTTAATTAATAAAATTTAATGCTTGCTTATTAAAGGGCGCTTACAAAATGAAAACAGAGAAGAAAACAAATCACCCTCCATCTCCTCAACATGAACATTTTTGGTTTATGTTCTTGTACATTTTAATAAGTACATATATGCACTTCCATTTTTAATTATTTTGAGACTGAGTCTCTTTATACATAGAGGCCAAGAATGGCCTCACATGCATGACTCTTCTGCCTCAGTTTCCCCAGTGGTGGGGTTACAGGCCTGTAGCACCACATCCGATTCTGGATGTAAACACATTATTCCTGACTTCTGTGTTTTGTACACCTACAATTAGCACAATAAACAGCTTTCAATCCCAAGTAATTTATGTTTCTAGTGTTTTCCCCAAGCATCATTGTATCCTGCCCTCATTTACAGAAAGCTTTAACTGCATTAGTTCTGAGGAGTTCCATACAGTCTCACTGACTCAGAATTTAAAGGGTTCAAAGGGCACTACTTCAGGGTCTCTCTGCTGTTTTGACCTTAGGTATTCATCTTAGCTACTTAAAGGCAATTCATACTACATGTTTCTTGTGGGCTTTTCTGGAAATAGTTATAATGGATAATAAGTAAATATATGAATATAATTTAATTTTCTTTTCCTTTTTATAATGTTTTTATTTCCTGCGATCACTCACATTAAAATGCCAGCTTAACATTGCCCCCCTCCCTCAAGCATGTTTTGGGCAGAGTGTAGTGGCGCAGTTCTGTAATGTCAGTTTTTTGAAGGCTGATGCAACGGGGTGGACTGCAAGTTTGAGGTTAGCCTGGCGACATACTAAGTTCCAGGTCAGCCTGGGCAATACAGTAAGTGCCTGTCCAAAACAAAAACATCCAACAATGTGTCTTGGTGTTTGTTCTACATTAGCCAATACAGGGCATCTCTGTTCTGGTTTGTCTTTGCTGTGGTGGAAAGTGCTCACTCTGAAGTCTTTCCTGTGGTCTGCCCAAACTTCCTACCCACACGCGGTGGCCAGGAATAGTTAGAGTAAGGACACTGTTGGAGCACGGGGCGCTTCAGGTCCAGATTATGCATGGTATTGGCTTCCAAAGGCCTGAATGACAAAAACAAAGATGGAGAAGCCTCGTGCCAGGTGGCAGTCGCTGACAAATGTCGTTTGTGGTGTCCGTGCAGTTCTTCAGATGGGCCACGTCTAAGACACAGGCCCAGCCCTTCTTTTCGGTCCATTGAGAAAAGGTTGCATCACAGGTCTGGAGAGGAACTTGACTATTTCTTGTTCCTTTTGGCCAGATGGACAAAGGATAAGCCATGCAAAACCGACCCAGCGCAGGAAAGAGAACGTTTGTCTCCATGCGGGAGGCAGGTGACAGGGCTAACGGAGTTGTTCCACAGATCACTTTTTGCTCTCTCTTCATGGTTTTCACTCACCAGTCCAGTATGTTTTTAAGTATGTTGAGGCGATACCTCAAATTAGATGGATGAGAGGAAAATATGGGATTTCATGAAATGGGGTTCTTCGGGGAGAAGAGCAGAGGGTCTTTCACAGCCAAGTGGAGAATCACCCTATGTTAGCAAATGAGAACCAGGAGGGGGCGGCTTGGCTTGGGAATGGGTCATTTTTTGTTACCTTGAGGGATGGATGGAAGCAAGCAACATAGTAAAAAATGGGCTGTTGGTGACAGAGGTGCTAAGGTGTCTGTGGGAAGGTGCAGGGGATAATCACAGGTCCTTGATGGACTGGGTGAGGTTTCCTGAAACAAAGCTAGCCTTTCCCATAGACTCCAATCCACATCACGTGACAGGTTTACGTTTTTGGTTAGAGAGGTCAAGAGAAAAGACCCAGCCACTCACCCATCATAGTGTTGCCTATTTCATGCAGGATGAAGCGAAATTACTATCCACCCAAACCTATTCACAAAGCAATTTTGAAATACTTTCTTAAATAAGGATTGGGCCAAAGAAGACTGAATACTATCATTGCAGAGAGTATCAAAAGCCACCCATTAAGAATATAGTGCTTCATGTAAAGACAAGAGCAGTAAGTCTCTGCTTAGAGATGCATCTGCAGCAGTGATGGTATTTCCATCACTGAAGATCTGGGATGCTTTTCTCTGAGCATGGAGAGGCTACTCATTTATTTTAACAAACGGAACATATGGCACAAAAAAGTGTCTGGTACCCAATTTAAGAATTTTATCCTGAACTATTTTTCCTTATTAAAACTTGTAAGATGACCATGTGGAAGGTGAGGTTTTTGTCTTGTTGTTTGAATTCACGTGTGTTTATTTTAAAGAGACACATAACTACATTATCTAACAACCAGGCTTTGGAGATCTCATCACAGTGTGAGGTAATGGATGCAAATTGTTGAGAGTTTTTTGTGAAGACAACTGAAGCTTTCTTTCCTCTAGACTGTGCCTAATCAAATCAAATCAAGCTGCACTGCAAAGCATGCTTGAGGAGGTGTTAATGGGAGGTATTTTGAAAATGGAGTTTCATGTGAAAACAGCATCATGGGAGGATCTCATCTGGACAGAACAGCATCATGGGGGGATCTCATTGGGACAGAACAGCATCATGGGGGATCTCATTGGGACAGAACAGCCTCATGGGGGGGGATGTCATTGGGAGCAGAACACCATCATGGGAGGGTCTTATTGGGAGCAGAACAGCATCATAGTATCTGTCTTTCTATGACTGGATTATTTCACTTGGTATAATGCCTTCAAGGTTCATCCATGTTGGATGATGCACCAGAATTTTATTTCTTTTTAAAGCTAAAAGCTTTCTGTTGCATGCACAGATGGCATGTTACTGATCTATCCTCCTGCCCATAACCCTTGGTTCACTTCCAACTCTGGGCTACTGTAATCCTTCAGCTGCAGTGAGAGTGGCCATAAAAACCTGCTTTCATTTCTTTCTGGATGTCAGATTGCTGGGTCACAAGTAATTTAATTTTTAGTTTTTTTGAGTACACAGCATAGTATTTTCCACAGCAGCTGTATCACTTTTTAGTTTTGCCCTTTGCCCCTCCAGCACACAGCATTTCAATTTCTCCACGTCTTCACCAACACTTGCTATTTTCTTTTTAATTTTTTTTATTTTTATATTTTGAGGCAGGGTTTCTCTGTAGCTTTGGAGCCTGTCCTGGCACTAGCTCTTGTAGA
>LOEQ01001813.1:479502-500057 GCA_001685075.1 Bramus lutescens
CATTATTTTTTTCTGCTGTGTAGTACTCCATTGTGTAAATGTACATTTTCCTTATCCATTCTTGGATGGAGGGGCATTTAGGTTGTCTCCAGGTTCTGGCTATGACAAACAAAGCTGCTTATGAACATGGTTGAGCACATGTCCTTGTGGCATGGTTGAGCATCCTTTGGATATATACCCAAAAGTGGTATTGCTAGGTCTTTAGGAAGGTTGTTTCCTAATTTTCTGAGAAATTGACACACTGATGTCCAAAGGGGCTGTACAAGCTTGCATTCCCTTTTGCAGAAATGTTCCCTTTACCCCACAACCTCTCCAGCATAAGTTGTCATCAGTGTTTTTGATCTTGGCCATTCTTACAGGTATAAGATGAAATCTCTGAGTTGTTTTGATTTGCATTTCTCTGATGACTAAGCATGTTGAGCATTTCCTTAAATGTCTTTCAGCTAACTCCTCTTTTACATGGTCATGGTGCTTAGCCATGCCTTTCCCACCATGGTGATCCTTCTGAAACCATGAATCAAAGTAAATCTAGAATGTTGAAAGTCATGCCCATCAGAAGCCGTGCCCATGAAGCATCACCATCATGGCTGCTTACACAAGAACTGGACAAAGACTATAGCAGGGACACACTATCACAGAGGGTGGGGGGAAGCCCAGGAGTCCTTGGCCTTAAACAAAGAACTACAGGCAGCCGAGGAGTGCTGATTGCTACAGAAAGCATCTTCCTCAAGGAAGAGCACACTGATTGGTTGTTCAATAGTATATGGTTAGCCCTCAAAACGTATATATGAGAAGCATTATAAAGACTGAGAAGTTTATATTTGTGTATTTAGAATACACACACACACACACGCACACCTATAATTAAGGGAAAGGGCCATAAATTAGAAAAAGAGCAAGGTAAGGGAGGTAAGTGGGTAGATTTTGGGAGGAGGAAAAAGAAGAAGGGGAATGGTATAATCTCCAGAAATAAAAATATAGTACAAAATCGTTTTCTCGCACACAATTTCTGTCAGGTATTGTGGTCACAGTAACTCAAAAAATAGCCAATATTAGAATGAAATGAAATTGAGTCAGACCTGAGATATAGGCCTGTCATCCCAGCTACTTGGGAGACTGAGGCAGGAGGATGGTGGATTCAAGACCTACCTGGGCCAGACAGTGGTTAGACAGGTTAGACAGGACAGCTTAGTGTGATCCTGTTTTAAAATTACAAGTGAAAAGAAGGCTGGGGATACAGTTCAGGTGTAGGATGCTGGCTAACTGCACAAAGGCCCCGGGCTCAGTCCGCAGGATGACATGCAAAACTGAAGTTCACAAAGGATGGACCATAGTTCGCCACACACGGCAGATCTGAATGCTGGGGCCCAACAGCCTGGCCTTTTCTTTTGGAATTGTTCTTTATATCAGAATTGATTAATGGATTAGGGCAGCATTTGTCAAGAGTTAATGAACCTGCCAGTCTGGTCAAGATGCAGATTCTGCTGGGGTGGATTTGGGGAGGGGCCAGGAATTCTGCATTTCTCACTTGCTCCCGATTCATCCCCTGGTTCAGGGATCACACTCCAGGAGCAAAAGGCTGGGATTGGTGTCCTGCTGCTAGAACTTTCCACTGCCTCTCCCCATGAGCTCCAAGGGTGCTCTTCTCAAGAAGCCTTGCTTTTGTTCTCGTTCCCTGGGGCAGCTGTCTGCTGTGCCCTCTATGGCATTTTGCTATGGTGCCATGCGAATCTGCTATAGAGACCTTAGAAGTTAGCTTCCTCTCTTATTTGTTCTTTTTAATTTTTAGTTTTGTTCTTTCCATGGATTAGCTCCTACCTTTTGCCATGTGGTTTCATTTCTTTAGGTTCACATTCGTGTGCGTGTGTGTGAGTGTGTGTGCGCGCACGCATGTGCACATTTACATGCATGTATAAGCCAAAGGTTAACCAACCTTGAGCTTGAGTGTCGTTCCTCCGGATGCTGTTCATCTTGTTTTTGAGACAGGCTCTTCCATTGGTCTGGGGTTCACTCATCAAGCCAGGCCGGCTGGCTGGCTAACTTCAACCTGTCTGCCTCCTCAGAGCAGGTATTGAGTGCGTTCCAACATACCCGGCTTTTTAGTGTGGGTTCTGAGAAGCCAATGAATGAGTCTTCAGGCTTGCAAGGCCAGCACTTCACCTCCTGCGTTGCTTCCAAGCCCCCTGGCGAAGGGTAGCAGACCGAGTGGCTTTCCAGTTGAATGGTCGAAGTTCTGTTGGAAATCTATGATTCCAGGTGTCTGGTGGAATCCCCCATACAGGCCATAAGGCACTTGCCTTCATTTCTAGGTTTCAGATTTCTAGTGGGCTCTCCAAAGATGCTTAGAGGGATAAAGTTAGGACTAGGGCTGGGAAGACGAGGGGTAAAGCTTCAATCCAAACTTCCATGAAGGGAAGTGGGCGCTGTAGAGAGTGGAGGGATGGCCATGACACGGGAGTCTTGCTTTGGCCCCCATTCAGTTACTTTTCTTGTTGCGGTGGGAAAATCCCCAACTGACACAATTTAATGAAGTAGAGCTTCATTTAAGTTCATCTGCAAACATGAATGAAATTATATCACTTGCAGGGAAATGCATAGAAGTGCAGATAAGCTAGACCCAGAAAGACAAATACTACATTTGTAGACTTGAATTTAAAGAATGGCATAGAAGTAGAAGGAGGTTATTTTGTTTGGGAAAAGGGAGAAATCATCAGGAGGTAGAAGAAGAACAAGAGACGTGGTGGCAGTGGTATGTGTGTGAATATGAGCAAAGTAAATGATGTTCATATATGAAAACGTCATCGTGCACACATATTGTGTGCATATGCCATGTTTTATCCATTCATCTGTGAATGATTATCTCACCTGACTCCATAACTTGGCTGTTATTGTCTATAGTAAACATAGAAGGAAGAACACAGGGGCTAGAGAGGTGGTTCAGTGGTTAAGAGCACGTGTTGCTCTTGCAGAGGATCTGGGTTCAACTCCCAGCAAATACATAGTGGCTCAAAACCATCTTCAACTCCAGTTTTAGGTGATCCATTGCCCTCTTCCAGCTTCAGAGGGCTCCAGGTACCACACGGTGCACAGACATCCAGACAGGCGGAATAAGATTCAATATCCATACATATGCTAAATTAATAATTAAAAACATTTTAAAATAAGCAAAAGCACACACTCATATACACCACACACAGTAGGAGACCAAGAGGTATGGAAAGGTCCTTGAACATTGCTTGTGAGATACTCAAATTTCATTAAATGTCCGCCTGGGTTAGGCATGACCGTTGGTTTTTACTGAAAATGTGCATTTTTTCTGAGGCGTGGCAAGCAGTCACAACTGCTCCTCTGACAGCGATTCAGGGAGCTGTTGGCTTTGGCACAGAGGCTGCCCCGTGTGAGACTGAGATGAGGCTGATGAAGTTGGGGTTCTCAGAGTCTGCAGCTGGATGCCGGGGAAGGATAGCAAGAAACCCAGGAGAAAGAAAACTGTCTGCATTCAAGTCTGCAGACTGGTCAGAAAGCCAGGCAATTCGCTGATGGCTAGTACTTGGTCCTGTTAACTGAGGCAAAGTGGCTCATACTTTTGGGCAATGCACCAGGGGGAAGCAGTTTGGTTAACCACATATCTTCAGCAGCTTCTCCTGGGCAGGAAGCTTACAGAGGGGCGTCCAACTTTCTCCTTCCTCCCATCTTCTTTTCATCCCCGCTCAAACTCTGCTTTTCTTCTACACATTGCTTGGAGCACCCTACTGTTTACGGATGCAGCTAAGACTCCCTGAGCATTGGCCATGTGCTGTGCACAGTTCTAGACTGGTGGGGGTGGGGTGTGCACAAGGATGGGGAGGGACGAGCTGGTTAACAGGTGGTATTTTCAACCACACTCCCCAGCCCTGATGTGATTCTCTAAGAAGAATCTGCTTTCGTTTCATTTCACAGAGGAGGAAACTGAAACTGGAGAGCCTGAATGCTTTGCCTGAGGGCTCACGCTAAGGTCTAGATCTGTGAGATCCAGAGTGCTGGGCTCTGTGGATCCAGGTAGATTCAGTGCTGCACTGGGCTTAGATGGGCCCTACAGCCTCTTTTCCTTCCTTATCTGGGCCTAGGGACCAGCTTCCTGCACTGTCTCCTGCATTGCCACCACCCACAATGCCCAGAAGCCTTGTTGAAGGGCGGATGTGGCCTCCCTAGCTGCTTACTTCCTTCTGGTGTTTGCCATCGGGGGCATCAGCCCCTCTGATATGAAGTCATTTCTTTTCCCTTTGTTGATCTCTCTAGGGGAAGCAGATGTTAGTGGGGAGCTTGGCTGGCACACTTACCTTTCCCTAAGCCCAGAAGTAGCCTAGTGTCCCTGAATGTGACAATGATTCTGTTCTGGGATGTCTGGCCCAGTGATGCTCCTGCTTGCCCTCCTTCTGGTCCCAATACCCTGTTAGGCTGGATACCTCTGAGCCCTCCCTTTCCATGACCAGGCTAGACGCCAAGCAGTGGGGTTAAGAGCAGGGAAACAAAGAGCAAGATTAGACAGCCTCAAGTTCAAATCTCAGTGCTGCTGTTGGCTCGCTCACAAGTTCTGTGACCCCTAGTTCTTCTTTTACAGAGCCTGAAGTCTGGGAGAGGGACATCGGTAGGTCTCAGTTCAGTGTCTGGCACCCGGTCAATAATACATGTTGTTTTTCCACCGTTGAACACAGTAGTGGGGGCCTCCTTGTGTCTTGGGACACTTTGGGCTCAGTGCTCCTGCTCAAGAGTGTGACTGCTTCTGAGGGGCCTGCCTCTTTACAGATTCATTTCAGCAAGGGCTCCCCTTTGCTCTGACTGCACTTTGCACCCCCTCTGTCCACCTGTTTCTCCTGCTTCTCCACGGTGGATGGTCACACATAACCTTCCCTTTCCTCCGTCCCTGTTGCTGCCTCTGAGCAACAGGATTGCTTGAGCAAGTCTTGTTTGCCTCTTTTGAGGGAAGAAGGGATAACCAGAATCAAGGGTGCACTCTGGTTCCCCGTTCTTGCCTTGCCTCTGGCTCCCACAGCTATTAGCCTACTTGCAGTCATCCCCAATACTCCTAAGAGTCATCAGGAAGAGTGCTGTGAATAACAAACCATCCCCAGCAACTCATACGTGCGGTGATGTCTGCCCCATGTGACTCAGTTCTCCAGAGGCAAGCCCTCTTCCTATGCACCCGACTGTGGTGTACTGGGTGCACAGGAGAGGAGAGACAAACAGGAGTAATAGAGAGTCCATTCCCTCCATCCAGAGAGCTGCACTGGGCCTTCGTTTACTCATTATTTATTCCCCCAACAAAGCTGCCAATACTGGGACTTCTAGCTTTTCGATTTTTACCAATCTAATAGGTGAATAGTATCTTAATTTGCATTTCCCAGATATTCCTGAGGTTGGACATATTTCCATGGATTTTGGTCAGTTGTATTTCTTTCCCTGTGAAATTTTTTGTATAATGCTTTGTCCTTTTCTCTGTGGTCTGTCTTTTGCTTATGGACTGGGCATCACTATGTAGCTCCTGAACACAACTCTGTGACCTGTGCTCATACTGAGGCTCCTTGTTCTGTCCTCTTTTCTGTAGTCTGCCCTTGCTCTTTCCTTTTTATTGACATTTATTTCATCTGATATAAAATTTCACACATTTTATATTTAGATGATGCCGTGTGTAACTAGCTCCTGGCTTCCTTCTGGTCCCACCATCTCTTCTCTGATAACACTAACCACCCAGATTTGTGGCGATCTGTTTTTCTTCCCCTCTGTTGAATTGGGATGAACTTTGGCACAGGGCCTGTATTTTATTCTTCCCTGTCTCTTCAGGGATGAGTGCAAGGTTGGGCAAAAATTCCTGCTTGAATGAGTTGGGTTTTTATTTTTTCCTGGTAAACACAGGTTTTGTGCCTGAATGAGGGGGTGAATGAGGAAGCCGTGTCCTGTCCTCCCTGCAGAGACAGGGTCTGTTGTGGAGATGGGAGTGAGTCAGAGTTCTTCTCTCCCTGACATTTTGAAAGCCTTAGGCAGAGAAGTCCTCCTCATCCCAGCAGAGCCTTTTCCTCTCCAAGCAGGCACGGTGGGGTTCTGCTGATGATCAAACTCTTTTCTATGTGTGTGTGTGCCAAGCAGAATAGAGAGGGAAAGAAGACAGATGAGGATGTATTGAAAATCTCCTAACCGCGTTACACAGTACACTCTCTGCTGGGAGGAGGGGGTGTTTGGAAGGAGGGTTCGGGGTGGTAGCACCGGGGCAACCCTGTGAGCTGAGCTTCTCAAGAGTCCTTTATCTGTGGTCACATGATGCTTTTGCCTGCCCACGATCTTGCTGGTGTCCCTGCTGCTGAAGGCACATCTGTTTTGTTCCCAGGGGCTTGGCTTCTCCATTGTCATTTTCCAAAGTGGTGGAGTGTGCCAGTTAGATTGTTAGACCCAAATAATCTGCAATGTGTGAAGAAATAGTAAATATTTACTGTACCTTTTGTAGAACAGGTTATTGCCATGGAAATGCTCTACACACGGTTCTGGATGATGAAGGGAACTGGCTGTGGAGCCAAGGGGAGTGTTGGATCTGATGCTGCCTGCTTTGGCAGGTGGAAGAGTGAACAGTAAAACCGGGTGGGGCTGAAACACTGGGTCCCTAGTCAGCCTGGGCTAGGAGGCCGCTTATGCATTGCTTCCCATGTGTGGAGTATGAAGCTGAGCATCCTGCAGACTTCATTGCATCTAATAATCACACCAGGCCTACAAGGCACCGCTATGGTCTGTTTCACTAGAGCACAGAGAGACCGAACAACCTGTGGGAGGATACACAGTAATGGATGGCAGAACCCCAGACGGGCTGTGGCTCCCCTGAGGTTGAGCCCTATCACCCACCATGACTTTACTCAAGAAAAAACCAGCCAGCTACCCACTGGGACTTTCTTTATTCTTCAAATTGACTGGTCAGTGCTTAAAAACTATTGACAATGTTGAGCTTTCTCTGAATATTTACATGATTGGCGTAGGTGCACCATCCTGTTTCAGTGGGGAAAAGCACCGGACATCATACCCAGGGCCTCACTGAATTAATAGGTAATTGTCTATCCGGTGCTCCTCACTCAGACTCATATTTAGTTTAGCTATTGTTTTCATTTGTCCATTAGAGTTTTAGAGATTCTTTACAATCTGCTGTGGTGTCTGGGAACTTTTGGATGAGTGAATGAAGATGTTCATGAGAGGAAAGGAAGTGGCAGCAAAGGGTATAATGCATCGCTCCGTCCATTCATTCATTCATTCATTCATTCATTCAACATATTTATTGAGCATTGGGTGCTGGAGTTATAATAATATAGTGAGTAAGAGTCTGTGCTGTTAGGGTATACAGTTGGAAGAAAGTAAGGCAGTAACTGGGATGAATGTTACAAATGGACTAAGATGATGCATGAGATATATTAAATGCCTGGGAAGTAAGCTGGGTTGAGTTTTGTGACCACTGGCTCTGTGCCAGTTACCTATGAAAGGAGCCTTGGTAACGCTTACAGAAAGGCCCCCTTTTCAGAAAGGGCAATTGGTTCTCAGGCCCTGTGTACTTCCTGGTCTATTCAGGACCCCAGGAGGCATATTCTATGAAAGCCTATGGCTAGTCTTTTAGCCAAGGGTGTATGCACTTGCCACCTCCATTGAGAGTCAGTTCCACCTGGGAGGTGAAGTGAGACATGAAGGGGCTTGGGATCTGTCAGTTTTGAGTGACATTATGACATGGCCATGAAAGTCAGAACATCTCAGTGTAACTTAGCTGTACTGTTTGGTGTGTGGCAATGGGCTGGCTTCTTCTTTGTTTGTTTTTGTTTTTGGAGGCAGGGTTTCTCTGTGTACCAGTCCTGGCTGCCCTAGAATTCACTCTGTAGACCATGTTGGCCTCAAACTCACTGAGATCCGCCCACCTCCACCTCTCTAGTGCTGGGATTAAAGGTGTGAGCCACCATCACCTGATTGGGCTTGCTTCTTAATTGTTCCATATCTCAGTTTCCTCAGCTGTAGGCTGAAAATAAAACATCTCTAACATAAAGTTATTGTAAAGGTTAAATGAGTTGGTGCCAGACACTTAGGTAAGCACCAAGCACAGGAGGAAGGTAGTCAAGTAGAAACCGTTGGCTGGTGTCTGATATCGGATGATGATTGTTGTATGGGGTCTGCCAGGCCTGCTGACTGCAATAGTGTCTCCCTTTGTGCCTAATTTGTGACTTCAGGCCTTTTGGTCTAAATATGTCTCCCCATTACTATTGTTAAGTTGTTCAATCCATTATTTAATGTCTGCAGGCCCTCTCCCTGACCCTGCCTCCAACAGGGCTTTCTGTGTTTGGGTACTGTCTTAGTTAGGGTTTCTATTGCTGTGAAGAGACACCATGACCATGGCAACTCTTATAAAGGAAAACATTTAATTGAGGGTGTCTGACTTACAGTTTCAGAGGTTCAGTCCATTATCATCATGGCAGGGAGCATGGCGACAATCAGGCAGCTGTGCTGGAGGAGTAGCTGAGAGTTCTGTATCTTGCAGGCAATAGGAAGTTAACTGAGACATTGGGTGGTATCCTAAGCATAGGAAACCTCAAAGGCTGCCCCCACAGTGACACGCTTCCTCCAACAAGGCCATACTTACTCCAACAAAGCCATACCTCCTAGATGATTATGGGGCCAGTTACATTCAAGCTCCTACATGCATCAGATTCACAGGAGGCAAAAGATGTAAGATGTGTTCTCTGGAGAACTTTAGCTCTTATCATGGACTTGTGCCCATGTTTCTTAATAGTAGAAAGCACACAAGAGACTTGGTGAGGGTTCCTAATACTCTATTGTTGGTAAGAGGAACCAGATACAGCCTGTGGTAGGTAGCCTTGGTACTGCTGCTGCTGACTCAGCCGGCATGGTAAAGGCAAGACCTTGGAAGTGCCACCTGCTACTTACTCCCCTTGTCACCTCTGCACTGAATGCCTGAATATGTAGCAAGAGTCTTCTAATGGACAAGATCATGTGGAAGGGGATGAATGAACAGGGCCTTACTTCTGGGACTGGGTGAAATGTGGGTTTGCTTCCGCTGAAGTGAAGCATGGACTGGTTTGCGGTGGCCCCAGGGAGCAGTGCCAGCACAGGGCTAAAAGGTGTTTATCTCTATGTTTGAACTTTGCCCCCAGACCGTCTTCCTATGCCCTTGGCATTCCACTATGAGCTGGAAACATGGAATATCTGACTCACAGTCTACTGCCTGTGTTACCACTTTTGCACAATTATTTTTATCACCGTGTCTTAGGCTTTCCATTGCTGTGAAAAGACACCATGACCATGGCAAGTCTTACAAGGAAAACATTTAACTGAAGCAACTCACTTATAGTTCAGAGGTTCAGTCCGTTATCATGGTAGGACATGGTGGCATGCAGGCAGGCATGGTGTTGAAGAAGGAGCTAAGAACTCTACATCTTGATCCAAGGCAACAGGAAGTGGTCTGAGATACTGGGTGTGGCATGAGCATATATGAGACCTCAAAGCCCACCCCTGAAGTGACACACTTCCCCCAATAAGGCCAAACCTTCTCCAACAAAGCCACACCTCCTAATAGTGCCACTCCCCATGAGCTTATGGGTACCAATTGCATTCAAACTATCACACACTGAAAAAGCTTGTATCATTAGGAAGTATGATGATGTCTCATTGCGTGATCTAGGTTGGAAATCTCTGACTTGCAGACTGTAGTGAACCATTTAAGTGTGTTCTCCCATGCATTTTTACAAATGTAAATTTGAAAATATATCACTAGCAAACAAAATGAATCATACTCTCTGTGTGTATATTTTACATCTTTTCTTTCACCTATTGTATCTTGAACCCCCTCAGTTTTGAGGATGCACTGTCATATAACATTTATCATTTATTTACTTAACATTTATTATTTGATTTTTTTCTTATAACAGATGATGCATCAGTGCATATTCTTGGGCACTTTGGTGAGGAGCTCTGTTGCATAATTCTTAGAAGTGGTGTTTTTAGGGCAAGAGATATGACCATTTTCAGCTATAGTAGATATTACTAAATTGTTTTCCAAAAGGTTGTGCCAATTTATGCAACCACCAACAGTGCATGAAAGTGCCTCTTAGAAATGTCTTTTACAAAGATAAAATACCTATTGTTAAGCCATGAAACACATTTCAAGTAATTGCTGAAATTCTTCCAGCTGTGTCGTAAGAGGCTAGAGTCCCAAAGAGGTCTCAAAGGCCTTGGGAAACACGGGATCTTAATGTATGAAAAGGTGACATTTTAGAACAGTAGGGGAGGTATGGTTTATTTAGTAAATGGTGCTGGCATAATTAACTAGCCACGTGGAAGGACACAGGGTTTGACTCCTAACTCCTGTCTCATATAAAACTAAATTACAGAGGGGTAAATTATAGACGAAGTCAGGCTTTAAAAGTAAAAGTAAGCAAAGACATTAGAGGGAATTCTGAGGAGTATGTTCCTATAACCTTGAGGGAGAAAAGCCCAGAATCCATAAAGAAAGAGCTTGAGTATTTCTGATAATGTGTTTTTATAAAAAAAACCCTTAATCTCTTAAAATGAAAATTATTCATGAACTACTTATGGAATTAAGCAGTGTACAATGCTTCCTATATGAATAAAGCTGAAATTAATAAAGAAAAGAGGCCTCCCGGACATACAGAGCTTTTGTTCAAGGATTATAATTTATATTCTAAATGGTGTTTAGTGAACCCCACCTTTGTACCCTCTGGAAGAGTCAAGAAAAGGGAAGGAAATGTTTTTCTGTTTCTCTACTTTTGTTGTTTTGAGAAAGCTGAGTACCCACCCAAAGCCTCAGGTGTCCCAAGAGGGAGGGTTAAAACAAATACGCCAAAGCTGGAGCTTCAGGGCTCCCTGCCACTCTGGTCTGACCGCCCTCTACCTCACCTCAGCTAGGGAATTTACCCTCACGCTCTCCCTCTCTGTGGAGCTGGTTCTTCCTGGAGATTTTAGTATGCTTCTCCCTCCTCTTCACCCTACCACGAATAAGCCATGAAGGCAGACTCCTTGGGTGCTTCTCCCTTCATCCAGCCATCACCAGAGTGCTTTAAAAAATACAGCAGAGCGTGGTCTCAGTCTCCCTAAACTCAAGGCTCAGTTATCAGCTCCTTTAGAAGTCTCTGGCCTAGGTTTAGTTGTGAAGGTTCTGCTTCATACCTTCCTCCCCTGCTCTCTAGCTGAGGAACCCATACAGGAGCTAAGTGCCTACTTAACTGTAAATGGTAAAAGAATGGTATCACTTCCTGCACTGCTCCGAGAACTTTTTATATTATTATTATTAGTAGCAGCAGCAATTATTATTGTTGTTATAGCTCAGCCTAGAACTTGACCCTTTGGGAATCCTTGAAAAATATTGGCTATTGACTAATAATTATGGAGTATGGTTATCCTTCCTCCTTCCTTCCTTCCTTCCTTCCTTCCTTCCTTCCTTCCTTCCTTCCTCCCTCCCTCCCTCCCTCCCTCCTACCCTTCCTTCCTTCTGAGCTTCCTTCCTCCTTTCCTCCTCCTTCTCTCCCCCTTTCACATTCTTCCTACTGTTATTAGAGCCTCCTTACCAATGTGTCCAAAGGTGCATTTGATCTAGTGCCGAGATCTGGGGAAGTTCAGTTCACTCACCACCTCCCAGGTAGCAGAAGGTGTTCAGAGCCAGGTGGTGCCGACCCATCCTGCCTGCTTTGGCCAACTCTGCTGTCTGAACTCGAGCAAGTTACCTGGCATCTCTGTGCCCTGGCTTCCTCATTTGTAAAAGCGGGTTATTAAAAGAACCGCCCTCGTGGTTGTTATGAAGACGAAATGAATTAACATTTATAAAATAGATACAGAATACTTGGCTCCTTGTAGGTGTTTTCCTCAAAGTAATTACAAAATAAGCCTCCTTCTTTGGATATGTACCCCTGTGGATTGTGTCAACGACAAAGGGAATCATTCGTCTGAAAATCCAGGTGTGATGCGTGAATCCTGCCATGAGTAACGCAATAGTGATTATTGGCCTCGGTTTTCCATTTTGCTTTTAGAGCTGGTACCTGACAGTCTTAAGAAAGACTCTGGCCATTAAGAAGTCAGCATTGTGGAGTGGGGACAAGTTCTGACTCTCTCTGCTTCTCTCGACCCTTCCGAGGCTTCCTTCATGCACTTTTGGGGCAGGATCAAAGCCACTGGGTGAATGCTCATTGCTGTTTCATTTTCAACTGTGGGAGAGAAACTAATGCTTTACGAAGGGCTTGGTGGAAAGGCAGGCTCTCCCAGGAAAGCCTTCTTGCTAAATCGAGGGTTTTTGCACACAAATAGACACAAGCTGGCTTGCTGTTTAAATAGAATATTAGCGATTATCATTTATCCAGCCAGAGTCTCCCGGGTTTGGTGCTGCCTCAGATTAGCAGTCACCTGCACTCTTGCTCTGCTTTCAATAGCCTTGTGTAGAAAGCGGTCCCTAGAAGGCCACAGAAGCAAGAATCATAGTGTCCAGTATTGATTAGTGGTAGCTCCATGTGCCAGACTAAGAACCTCTGCAGACTTAGCCGACTTCTCCCATTTTACGGAAGGCTGAGGTAGAGAGAAGAGAAACAATATACGGCTCTACCAGGGATACTCCTCTGTCCCTAAACCTGCCAGTCCCCCCTCAACCTCCTGATCCCACGCTTTCCATGCTTCCTGCCTGAATTCTGAATGACTCTACCTGCAACTGCCTAAGGATTTGATCTGGCCGTTGACCTATTCGGTGCCTTTGCACACTGGGGTGTGGAAGTGAAAGGGGGGATCCTTAACATTCCCCTAAAAGCATCCTTCAGGTTGACAGATGGAGGTGGATGATAAATTCCTCTGAGGATTGGATGCTCTCTGCTGGAGTTGGACTAAAGTCCACTTGCCCCAAGTGATAACATGCTTGGCAGTGTCCTCCCCAAGGCCTGCTTTATGTACTCCTTCCCAGCCTTACTTTTCCACTCCCTACTGATGTTCTGTGGAGCTGTCACTCAGACCAGATGCTCAACCTTCAGTCATTTCTTTGGATCTACTTCTGGGCTATCCCACTGAAAACCATTGCCCAGAGTTCCCACTGAATTCAATGACCACATGATGGCTATTCCTTCTTAACCCCACCCCCACCTCAGTTTCTGTGACATCTAATAGGCTTTTCTTTCTAAAAGCTGATGGCTCTTTTACTTTTCATTCACCTCCTCTCCTCTTTGCTTTAACCATCCAAATTGAGGCACCTGCACTATCTTACTACTTCAGGAGTAAACAACAAAGAACTCAGCTAAGTGGTTTAAGGAAAGAGGAATTATTGAGTCATGTAATTGGGAATCTTTGGTAGGAAGGCTTCAGGTAAGATGAGATCAAGGCATTCAGCAGGCTGACTTTCTATATAACGACTCTCCCTTTCTCAGTGTTGTTTGCTTTTCAGGCAGAGACATCCTTGAAGATGGGGTGGTAGCATCTTGCAGTTTGAAGCCAACAGAACGAGGATGCTTTTTTGCTAACCATCTCAGCAGATGTTTTTAAAATCATTTTCATTGGTTTATTTAGGTGTGTGTGTGTACATGTGTATGTGTTAGTCAGTTTTCTGCTAATATAACAAAAGTTTCTCGTAGTTCTTAGGGTTGGATGTTGGCAAAGGCCTTCTTTCATGGTGGGAAACTGCCCATGGTGAGGATTGTGCTCTTGGATAGAGAGAACTTAAGAAGAACATACTCTTCTGTCAGGAACCCACTCCTGCTGGAATTAACCCACTCCCATGCAAAAAGCTTTAATCCATTCGTGAGGTTGGTACCCGTGTAATCTAAGCACCTTCTAAAAGCCCCACTTCATTATACTGTTACAATGGCAGCTGAATGTCAACATGAGCTTTGGAAAGTACATTCGGTCATACTAACAAACATTCCTAGATTAGTGACAGTAACCACGAGGTTTGCGGGCTCCTCATTGCCCAGGTGGCTTACATCATCATGCTTGTGAACAGCTCAGAGTCAACTCCACTGGAGCCACCAGACTGCGTTGGGAGCAGGGATTTTCCAAAGGAGGATCAAAGAGCTCTTTCAGGTGAGAATGGACATATGATGTGGAAAAGCAGTACGTGGCCACAGACTGTGGCTCTGGGCTGAGTTCTGTGCCCTCCTCTGCCTGTGAGTCATGCTGTTCCCACGCCCACCTGCCTGGCAGGACCCTGAAGGCCCCATCTCTGATCTCGCCTTCACTTCTGAGTTGTAGCCTCAGATGCCTCACCCTTTAGGTGGATACTTCTATTTGGTTGTTCTACTCAGTGCTGAAACTCGATGAGCCCCACGCCCGGCTGCCTTCTACTTCATTTCTCTCCTTGTATCTCAGCACATCAGGAGCAATGTTTGGGTTTCCATCTCTCCCACCAGGCTTGTTTTCAGGCTTTTTGGGCTTCTTTGTGTTTCTACGAAGGACCTTTGTACGTACTTTTCCATTTTTGGAATCTTCTTTGGCACACGCTTTGATTAGCCAGCACTGGGGTCTCAGAATAAGTGACTTCTGAGACTCCTATTCTGTTTACTTCCCCTGTGAAGCTCAGGCCAGAGACTCTCCACCTGTGTCCCTCTAGACCCCTACTGAATCCTGTACCACCCGTCTTGTTCCATGTTATTGTTGGGATACAAGTTATCTCCTAGAGGTTCTCATGCTGGAAGTCTGGTCTCCAGGATGATGTTGAGATGGTAGAACCTTTAAGAACTAGGGTCTAATATGATGGAATTAGGTTACAACTCATATCACTGAGTAAGGAACTACTTGTGAATGTGGTTTGTCCCCATGGGAAGCTACCCCACACAGCTTTTCATGTGACTGGTCCTCTTCCATTTCTCCACCATGTTGTGATGCGGCCCAGAGGCCCTTGTCAGGATGCTGCACCATGCTGTTTGAATCCACCAGCTACCAGATTCATGAAACAAATTAATCTTCCTATTTCACAAAGCACTAGGCTTTAAATATTTTGCTTCGGCAACAGAAAACAGACTAGTATACCCAGATCCCCGTGAGCTGTTCTGTTTTCTATCATCCTCATAAGCACAGGGCACACAGACGTCTTCTTCATTTGGTCCAGATTTATGACTGCGAGTCTAAGGTGATGGCTCACAAGCCGTGGTTTAAATCTAGGCCCTGTCTCTTCTGAGCTGTGAGCATGCAGACAAATTTACCTCGCCAGCTCCCAGTTTTCTTGTTTCTGTAAGGTAGATAGTCACAATTCTTCCTTCAGTGGGCCCTTGTGAGGAGTAGGTTGTGCTCAACATGATTCCCAGTATTTACCACTGATGGATGCTATCACCACTGCCATCACCATCATCATAGCTGCTGTCACCACCCCCAGCAGCAGCAGCATCAGGACAGGGTCTCTAGCCAAGGTTTACCTTGAACTCTCTATGTAGCTGAGGATGATCTTGACCTTCCTGATTTCTCCTGTCTCTACCCCCAAAAGCTGGGATTATAGGCATATATCACCATGCTCGGTTTATGTGATGTGGAGATTCAGCACAGGACTTTATAGATTCTAAGCAAGCACTCTACCAACCAAGCCACATCCTCAGCACCCCCAAATTATTTTAATACCTAATGGTATTTTTATTTCATCCAGTGTCTAGCAACATAAGAAACCCAAAATAAATGGTAGTTTCCGTTATTGACCTAGAAAAGAAACTGAGACTCACAGTGCACTCCTTAGAGAGTGGAAAATTCCTTCTCAAACAATTGAACAACATAAAAAAAGGTCCTGATGCTGTCCCCTGTACACCAATTAGGAGCAGGAGATCATTATTCCACTAGAGGTAGAGTAAGCAAATTCATGGGGGGGGGTGTATACTTTCCCTCTTGTGGTTGGGGTGGTCCTCTCTGATGTCCTAGGGGGACCCAGGCTATGTGTCATCTGCACTTGTGTGCTTGTTTGATCTAACAAGGTAGCCTTGCCCTTCCTGGGGAGCCTCATTAAGGTTAGTGAGGGGCCTTGTTTCTGAGAACTTCCGAGTGCTGCCTGGAGCTACCACTTAAAGTGGCCCTCTCTTCTCATGTTGTCTCAATTAGTTATCATTGACCTCCACATGATGTTTCCCCCATTTACTGGCCAAGGAACAGGTTATCTTTGGGAGCTGTTGTTAGCTTGGACAGTGCCATCATCACCATTAGCATCCCTACAAATGACAGGAGCAGAATTTGTTCTAATTTCTTGGGTGTCTGTTAATGACTCTTGGGCTCCTGTAAGGATTAGTTAGATAAGGGCATCTATGCTGTATCCATGGTGAACATGTGGTAATCACAGGCTGCTTTAGCTTCTGTTTTAACTGGAGTTAGATAGGAAGAAGCACATCCAATTCCTCAGTCACAGATGCTGCATTACATGATAGAAATCAATATGGTGGGCATCTCTTGCATTGAAGGGACAACATTAAACCATGATGCTCTGGGGCCAGCATTGATAAGCTGTGGCTCATAGAGTTACCAACTGAATTTGGAAACAAAATTTTGTTGTGCCAAATCACGCCTTTTGGTTTTCATCTTGCATGTGCCTGCTAGCCCAATATGCTAACAATGTGCACAACATATCAAAGACATCACCAAAAAGTTGTAACAGAGATTATGCGGCATATAAAAACTAAATATAGAATGTCTCTAACTAAAGATTTTTACAGACATAGATTATATATGTATGTGAATGTGTGAGCACACAGACACTCATGAGTGCATAGAGGCTAGAGGAAGATGTCAAATCTCCAATTGTATCACCATACCTTATTCCTTTGAGGCATGGTCTCTCACTGAACTGGAGTTAGGATGGTAGCCAGCAAGTCCCAGTGATTCTCCTGTCTCCATGCTCCACAGAGCTAGAATTATTATATTATGTGTACACAGCTGCATCTAGTTTTTTCTTTACCCATTTGTTTTCGTGTAGATATGTGCTATGTGTATAAGCATGTTTTCATGTATGTGGGACTGCATGTGTGTACATGCATGTGGGGGCTGAGATTAATGCCAGAAGTCATCCTCAATCCCTCTCTTGCCTTATTCATTGGGGGCAGGGCCTCACAATCAAACCCAGAGCTTGCTAATATGACTAACTTCACTGGCCAGCTTGCTCTGGTGTGGTCCCACCTCTGCCTCCTGAGGCTGGAGTTATAGGTGGGTCATTCACCCACTGGCATGTATGTAGGTTCTGGAATCAGAACTCAGGTGTTCATGCTTGTATAGCAAGTGCTCGTACCACTGAGCCATCTCTCTAGCTCCTCCCTCCACCTTACTTTATAATGGTGTAAAAGTACTGCATATTCAGTAGAGGGTGTGTGTCGAGTGTTGACTTTTTCCCCTGGGCCAGCAGCATGTAGTATGATATGCTCTGAAGTAACGGATAATGCAGAGCACAGATTCAGCACCTCAAGGGGACATATCAGATGCTCATCCATCTACTGTGTTTTTCAGGTGTGGTAGGGTGATGCAGTCAATGCATTTTCAACATACAGTGCATGCATGCATATAGAGGGTGTTTAACCCTATATATGACACAAAGCATCTTAGTTAACTCTCTTGTCCTTTATGAAAATGCTCCTGATTGAGTGGCATTTGGAAGTGCTAAGAAGCCATTTACTCCTCTTTGTGTTATTAAAACTAACGTAAGAAGCAAAGCATGGTGTTATATGTCTTTAGTCCTAGCACTCAGGAGGCAGAGACAGGTGACCCTGGTCTACCACAGTGAGTCCCAGGCCATCCAGAGACACACAGTGAGAACACTGTCTCATCAATCAATCAATCAATCAATCAATCAATCAATCAATCAAAAAACATGCTTTTATCCAGGAATGGAAGTGCAGTTCTGCAACCCCAGAACTCAGGAGTACAAGGCAGGACAACTATAAGTTCAAGACCATCCTAGAATACGCAGTGAGACCCTGTCTCAACAAGCCAAAACAAAGCAAGCAAAAGATCCATTTGATTCATCAAATAACCTATCCAGGTATCTTTTCTCTACTACGGATGAGAAAATTTAGATTCAAGTTTTAGACTAAAACTTCTATGAAGGCAAGGACCTCATCAGTTTCCATATTGCCTATTCTGGCATCTGATGCAATGCCTGGCACATGGTAGATAGCCAAGGCATAGTTGTTGGTGTGGTGGCTCATCTTGGTTGCTACCTTGACACACCTAGGAAGAGGGAACCCCTCAGGCGAGGAACTGCATCCATCAGATTGGTCTGTGGGCATATTTGTAGGATGTTTTCTTGGTTGCTGATTAATGTAGGAGAACCCAGCACATTTGGGCAGTGCTATCCAGGTGGACCTGGACTATACAAGACAGGCAGCTGAATGTGAGCCTGGCTACAACATCCCTCCATCTTTCCACTTTGAATTACTGCCCTATTGGAAGACCTGCCTTGCTCAAGTTTCTGCCCTTACCTCCCTCAACAGTGGGTGGGTTATAACCTAAAACATGACTTAAACCCTTTCTTCCCTGAGTGGCTTTTGGGTACGGTGTTTATTACAACAGGAAAGCAAACTATGATATCGCTTGTCACTTGTGGATAGATGAGTTAGCGAATGACTGGCTTTACAAATGACTATATATAAACTTTATATAAAGTATGAAAATTTGATTTTTTAAATTAACTGGCACACACACATATGTGGATGAAAATGTATGTATAAGATTTTTTTGAGATGGGGCTTTCCTTTGGGCTAGGCTGGCCTTGAACTCATATGTGGCTGAGAAATTATCTTGAATGCCTGATCCTTCTGCTTCTGCCTCCCAAGTGCCAAGAGCACAGATATCCATCACCAGAGGTGAAAAAAAAAGTACTTTTGAGGGTACCCTATAATGTTTCAATTGTGTAACATTTGAATCAGGTTAAACGTATTTCTTCTATTTATTGCTTTTACTATTAGGATATCAGAAATCTTTCTGCCTTTCTGCAACATACAGTACATACTTGTTCATTGCCACTCTATTGTACAGTCTGAGGCATTCATAAGGAAACTTATAGAATACTTTTTAAAAAAACAGAGTGTTCTGCCTAGGTGTGTCTGCAGCTAGTTGTCAGAAACGGGTTCATATAAGGGTTTAAGGAATTTGGCCTCAAGATCAGTTTCTCTTAGAGACCTGGGCAGCTCCCCAACTCTTAACTGGTGACCTCAGGGAGAAAACTGCAGTTGATGATCTCAGATGACCATGGCACACTGTACTGTCAGGCAGGGTTCTCTTGGTGCTGGGAACCTCGCGGACAGAAAACACTTGATCACATGGCCAGAGCAACTGCATCACCTACGGCTTTCCAAAGCCTTTGCCCCATCATCGCTTGCCCAGGTGGATACGGAAAAGCAGCATGGAGCTGGTGTCTCCCAGCTCCATCCTTAGGCTCTGCTTCCCTGCTGCTCAGCAGCTTGCTCTTGGTCAAGATGACAAGCATCTCTGCCACAGCGTGATTTGGGTCCAAGTAGGTCAGCCAAGTCTGATCTCTCTAGCCTTCTCTCCTTTGCCTCCCTGTCTCCACCCACCCAACCCTAAACTTCAGCCTGAGGTTTGATTGGAAACTGCCTAACTTAAACCCTTTGTTATACAAAATGAAGAGCGCCACCAGGCATTGCTAGCTATGAGTCTATTAACCTGGAGACTGAGTTCAGTTCTTTTGAATAAACAGTAAACATGGAATTCCATCTCTGATCCCAGAAATGGCTTCTTGAGGTTCAGTGCCCTTGCCTGGAAGAAACTTCAGGTCTTAACTGTTCCCTTCTTTGTCATCTTTATTTTTCATGGGCCACAGAATATGACTACCTGGATATGAACCCGCCACTTGCTAGTGTATAGTCTTCGACACACCCTTTCCCTTTGCCCTGGTTTCCTCTTTGGTGTAATAAGTGTAATACAGAACCTACCATACCACACAGACATGATGAGGATTAAGAGTGCCAATATACTGAAGATAGTTAGAGCAATATGACACCTACCACCTGCTCCGTGATTATTATTATATTATTACAATATGATTGTAATCTAAGATCTCTCTGGTTTTGAGGAACAGGGCTTGCCTTGCCTACCTTTAAATCTCCCACTGTCAAGTTGGGGGGGGGGTTTCAAACTCAACCGTCTTCGAGAACCTGGAAAGGAACTGAGTGACTTTCCAGAACCCAGTAGGCATTGCTGGGGGGAATGACCACTCATTTGTTCATATATTCTTTCGTCACACATTCACTCATCGCTGACCAGCTGCTGTCCAGCAGAGGGGAAGGTAGGGCTAAAGGAACCTGCGAAAATTTCCTGCCTTCTTTGCCCCACTTTTTGGTGGTTTCGGCTCTGACTGTTCCGTTACCAGGTGAGAAAATGGCACCATTGTTGATACAACTTTCAAGTCTTTTAAAGGAAGCCAGAAACCTGGATTTTTACAAACTGCAGACTCTCCCACCTTAAGCTGGCAGAGCTTTTGTGTTGTTTTAAAGCACAGCGTGAGCTGAGCCCCAGATCCAATTGGCAGCCCTGGCTGTAAGGCCTCCTCCAACAGTTCCCAGAGGAGGGCTGCCTGCTCTGCC
>LOEQ01001813.1:500226-527258 GCA_001685075.1 Bramus lutescens
GACAGCAGATTTAGAGAGCAGAGGAGCAGCTTCCGCACAGACAGGGAAGGGGGCGAGGGACCTTAGGGTTAGCGGTGGCCAAGTGGAGAAGGGGAAGCGGCCTTTGAAGTTGGAGAATTAATTATCCTCTTTGCCTGACTTTTTTCAAGGTGGGGAAGCCGTGGGGGAGCAGCTTAAGAGCTGGTGTAGGAAGAACGTGATGGGCAAGAAAACTAGTTTAGGAAGCTATCGGGAATGCTTCCTAACAAGCGTGCCCCAGCTTTGGGAAGAGAGTGATGTGCAGAGCAGAGGGACTTTGGATTCAGTTGCAGTCTTCAGGATGCTGGCTTTGGCACATGGTCATTTGTATAAGGAAAGCATGTGTTCTCTGGATTACCTCGATCCCCTACTTCTCCACTCTAAGGGTTCATTTCTGTCCCCAGGCCCTGCTTCGATCCATGTACTGTGACAGCGTCCCCAGGAAGGACTCTGGGCTGTAGAGTCTCGCCCACTTTTCACGAACTGTGTAATAGTGGACAGGTCTTTCTTTTTTTTGGATGCCTATGATTGTCTGGCTCCCACAGGAAACAAAACCCTTTTGTGTGGTTGCAAGGAAGAAAATGTCTTTAAGGGATGACAGTGGCTTGGGCAAGCTTCAGATTGCAAGCTAATATTGCAGCCTTTGAGGATTAGCAGGCCTACCACTGTGGGGGAAGAAACAGGTGCCCACTCAGCCATCAAGACTCAGGACTGAAGAAGGAACAGTTAGCAGGAGTGTGGTCTTGAGGGCTCCACTGCTTCCTCCTGGACGGCTTAGAGGGAAGAAGCAGGGGTGGGGATGAGGGGGGCAGATGTCTGACTTTCTGCTTCTCTGTTGTCTGTTAGTGGCATCTACTGGTTTAAGACCAACAGGAAACCTGAAGCCAGGGGGGCTGCATGATGGTGGAGGCCAGCTTCCCAGAGCTTTGGTTATAGCAGTCAGGTAATGAATGGATCTAGATGGACAAAGGAGCGGGCAGCACACTGATCTTCAGTCTCCTGACCTTTGAAGGGGGCGGTAACAAAGCATGCCATTCCAAAACCTGACTAGAAGGCTAATGCACTCATGCAGGGAAAGCCTGGTAGGTGCAGTAACTGCTCAGCGAATGCCATCTCAGGGTGGGGTGGCACCGCTCTGAGGAATGAAAGGACCAAGGAAGATCATGCTGCACCCGTCTCCCTCTCTGGAGTTAGAACATCAGCAGACAGCCCCCTCTCTCCACTGAAGTGGGAGGCACGAGGCTGGTGCGTCCTTTATGGAGAGTCTACGGTGGGGAACAGTCCAGGAGCAAAGATGCTGGAGCCAGATAGCATGGTTTCAACCCTGCCGCTTACTGTCAAGTTACTTACTTTCTCATGCTTCAGCTTCCCATTCTTAGCTTCCAAGGTTGTGAGGATTAAACTGAGTTGTCTAGGCAAAGAGCTTACAACAGTGTGAGGCACAGAGTAGCAATTAGCCGCTATCATGTGTTGTTGCTGTCTCATTATTACTGCCACCACCTTCAGCATCAGTGCCGTCACCATCACCCCATCATCTTCATCCTTCTCACCATCACCCCCATAATCTTCATCCTTCTCACCATCACCCCATCATCTTCATCCTTCTCATCATCACCCCCATCATCTTCATCCTTCTCACCATCACCCCATCATCTTCATCTTCTCACCATCACCCCCATCATCTTCATCCTTCTCACCATCATCCCATCATCTTCATCCTTCTCACCATCACCCCATCATCTTCATCTTCTCACCATNTCATCTTCATCCTTCTCATCATCATCCCATCATCTTCATCCTTCTCACCATCACCCCATCATCTTCATCCTTCTCACCATCACCCCCATCATCTTCATCCTTCTCACCATCACCCCCATCATCTTCATCCTTCTCATCATCATCACATCATCTTCATCCTTCTCACCATCACCCCATCATCTTCATCCTTCTCATCATCATCCCATCATCTTCATCCTTCTCACCATCACTCCCATCATCTTCATCCTTATCATCATCACCATCATCTTCATCCTTCTCATCATCATCACCACCACCACCACCACCGCTGCCACTGCCCAGCTCCAAGCGTGGCTGACCTATAGTCAACAGCAAACTCTTCTACGGACAGGGTCCATCCCACCAGTGCTCTCCTGAGCTTCATTGATCACACCATTATCTTCTCATCCGCCCACAGATATGATATTTTAGGGAGTGATTGATGGGTGTGTGTGTGTACGTGGGGAAGGGTGGGCTTGTGCTTGACTCTGGGGACAGAGTGCTTTGTTATGCAGAATAGCTCGCCTGTCATCCCACTACAGGTCCCTTTCTTGAAAAGTTCCAGGCTATTTTTGAGCCCTCATTGCTCACATGTTCCTTTCTACATCATGTCAATGCCAGCACAGAAAAAAAAAAGCTGGAACCTTTTGGCAAAGTCTAAGCAAAAGAGATTTCAGAGTGCATGGAGGATGCCTGTTGCTGGAATGACAGGGCATTAAGACGTGCAGAGAATGCCAAGTGTAGAGACTGTAGGCAGAGTGTGTTTGTATTTCCTTCTTACTGGTTTCTTGGGAAGTTGGTGGAGGAGCCCAAGGTTAGTATTAGTACTAGGAAAACACCAATGGGTAATGACCACCCCCGATTTTATAACTCTGTATTCTGGAAGGGAAGACAAGGATAGGGGATAGAAGTGGGCAGTTACCCAGGGCAAATCCTGGACCCAGAAGCAGGGGAGGATATGTACCTGAAGATGGAGGGACATGCCGTACTGCCCAGGAGCTTTGAGGCCTCAGATTCCATGCACAGTCAGGCACCGAGATGTGTGTGACATGGACATCTAAGAGCAAGGTGCCAGGCCCTCAGCTTCTGTGCACTCTTAGTCCAGTCCTGCCCTCTCCTGGATGGCAGAATGTGCCTGAGACATGAGTTCAAATCTGTCCTCTGCCTCCTCCTAGTTCTTTGATTTTGGTTGAGTGGCTGGCTTCTTTGTAAGCCACGTGTCCTTATTTGAAAAGAACAATGTCCACCCTCTCAGGGATGCTGAGACACTTAAACATTAGAGTACGAAGGGGTCCAGGGACTCAGTGGTGGCTTATGACTGACTCTGCTGTGCCGAGAGTTCACAGTAGTCTCGAGCTTGGTAAAAACAGTAGCGCTTTCGTGTCACATGCAGAGAGGATGAAGGGTGCCATGCCCATGACTACTCGGGGTTATCCTGGAGCTGGGCTGGAGTTCCAGTTCTTTGCCTAGTCTCTGACGGGGCAGTCTGTGTAGTGATGTCTCATTCAGCTTTCCTCTGCTTGACAAATGCCTGAGGAAATCAGTTTATGAGGAGAAAAGGCTGATTTGGTTCACATTTTAAGATTTCAGTCCATAGCCAGTTTGCTTGGGGCCTCTGGTAGCACATCATGATGGAGAGCCTGGCAGAGCTGAATGACCTTCTGCATGCTGGGCAGTGGAAGAGAAGAAGAGAGGGCACAGTCCCAGAGTCTTCTTCAAGGATCCAGTGACCTAAAGACCCTTCCCCTCAAGGCTCTCCAGCCTCAGTTCTCAACCTGTGGGTCGCAACCCCTTTCACTGGGGTTGCATATCATATGTCTTGCCCATCAGATATTTGCATTGTAATTCATAACAGTAGCAAAATTACAGTTATGAAGTAGCAATGGAAATCATTTTATGGTTGGGGTCACCACAACGTGAGGAACTGTATTAAAGGGTTGCAGCATTGGGTAGGCCGAGAACCACTGCTCTACAGTCTCTTAGAAGTACCTGCATGGGGACCAAGCCTTCAGCACACAGGCCCTTCGTGGTGGTGGCAGGGGACATATTCTGTTCCAAACTGTAGCAAGTGACAGGGCTCAACCAGAACTGGGAATCTTTTGGGTAGGTTTTCTGGATCTCTAGTTCAGTTTTCTCAGATGTAAAATGGGAGATAACAATAGACCCCCTTTGTGTGGTTGTCATGAGTTTTGGCATGAGATCATCTTGCAAACACTTAGCATATGTTTGGATATATGCCTTAGCTACAGTCTTTGACTAACATGTATGACGTGTACATGTGTAGGATGTGCACTGATAAACCCTTATCTGTTTTACCGTCACTGTTATCATCAGCAGTTGCAGCTGATACAGATGACTGTAGTCCTGACTGCAACAGTCAAAATAGGATTGTATCACCCAGAATTCATGTTGGGGTTTGGTTTCTAAGTACCACCGCCAGAACATTCTAGACCGTCTTTGGTCTTTTTCTGCTTTCCTCTGAGGACAGACTTTGTGCTAGTTACTGTTTCGTGCCTCTCCTAGAAACCACCGTTCTTCATCCTTGGACGCTGGGGACTGTATCTCCAAGACTCTGCTGCTGCCGTTGGTCCTAGAAAGCCCAGAGAGGTGGTAGCATGACAAGCAGAGGGCAGGAGGAAAGAGTTTGGAGTATTCTCACTCGCACCTCCCTCTGTCCCTAGCCCCTCTTCTCAAAAACCAATGCAGCTGTGCATCCTTTTCCCAGAGTTCCAGTTGTCACTGGCCTCTTGCTGCATCGCGTCACTCAATAAACTTTCAGCCCTTTGATTGTAGCATTTCCCCACAGTTGCCAGTGTTTTTAATTGTGTATCTAAAATGTTTTCTGATGAGATTGCATTGAACATAATGGCTTACTAAAAGATAATGTCCTGGGGTCTGGGGTGGTGGGTTAACTAGTAATGGACTTAGTGTGTAAGCTTGAGGAGTTTGGAGCCCCAGCATGCATGTAAAAGCTGAATATTTTGGTCCATGTCTCTAATCCCGGAGCTGGGATGTGGGATAAGCAGGGGGTGGAGACAGGCAGATCTCAGAATTCTCTAGCCAGCCAGTCTAGCTGAAATGTTGACTTTTAGGTTCTGTGAGAGAGCCCATCTTAAAAAGTAAGGTTGCTGTGGGAACACACCTGTCCTGGCTTTCACACATTCATCACACACATACACATATACATATACGAGCATGCACATACGCGCACACATGCGCAGCACACAGCACACATGTGAATGCAAAAAAAATAACATGGAATTGTTCTTCTTAAAAAAAAGTAAAACTTTGGAAGACAGTGGTGTTTTCTTGTAAGGGTAAGCACAGACTTAGTCATAAGCCTATGATACAGAGTTCCACTGCTAAGGCTTACCCCAAAGGAGGGAAGTTACACACTCTCACACAGACTTGCAAATGAGTGTCCATGGCAGCTTCACTTATAATACAGAATTTGGGAATATGTAAAAATTGAGAAAAAAAAACCTCAGCATACCTGTTGAGTGATGACTGTATAAATGGACTTCAGAACAGCCATGCAACAGAATATTACTCAGCTATAAAAATTAGCTGTTAATGCAGAGAAGTGTCTGTTTCTCAGAAATATTAGTCTGACTAAAAGATGGTAGACATGAAGTGTGACGAGCCAGATAGATCCATTAGTTGACGTAGCAGAAAGTAGACTTGCGGTTGCCAAGAGCTGGGCGTGGGGACATTAGAGGACACTGGACGTTATACCAGTGCTCGGGATCTGAGTGTAGGGTACTTACATGAATTTAGTGCACCTTTCAAAAAGTGCATGAGTCTGTGTTTAATATGTAGCATCCTTCCACTTATGAATGTGTACGTCATGAAGATTAAACTACTAGGGATATTTAGTATTACAAAAGCAATAAAGAAAGTCATAACCAGAGACAGTAAGCACCATCAACATCTGATATATTTTTCTTTCACGCTTTTTTATTCAGTGCCCTGCTTAGGTTTTTGTTGTTGTTTTGTTTTTGCCAAATTGACACAGGTGGGCGTCATCTGGGAAAAGGGAACCTCGACTAAGAAAATCCTTCACCCTGTCGGCAAGTTTGTGGGGAATCTTCTCCATTAATGATTGATGTGGGAGGGCCCTGACCATTTTGGGCAACGCCACCCCTGGGCAGCTGGTCCAGGGTTGTATGAGAAAGCAGGCTGAGTGAGTCAGGGAGAGGAGCCAGGCAGTAGTGATCCTCTGATTCTGCTTCACCTCCTGCCTCCAGGTTCCTGTTCTGTTGGAGTTCCTGCCTTGGCTTCCCAATGGCAGTGTAAGCCAAATAAACCTTTTCCTCCCCGTGTTGCTTTCAACGTGGTCACAGCAGTAGAAAACAAACAAGGACATCTTATCCCCACCCCTCACCAAAAAGCCTAATTTATTTATTTAGTTTTTTGCTTTTAGAGACTTGGTCTCACTGTGAAGCTGTGGCCGGTTTGAAACTCACCCTATAGTTTAGGCTGCCAGCAAACCTGTGAGGACCCTCCACTGGATCTCGGGTGTTTGACATCACACTTGGAAACACCAGCTAATTTAAATAAAAAGGGAAGGAATAAGTATGAAAGAAAGCCAACGGACAGTCCCATGACAGAAATCTTTTTGCTCTGACTTTATCTTGCTTCAGAGCAGAATATGTTAAGAAGAAATGAAAATACATAGCGTAGCCAAGGGAAGCCCAGGCAGAGAGGTGGAGGAAGATGGCTCATGGGTACTGGCTTCAAATCTCAACCAACTTACAGCCAATCAAATAGTAATTGAGTTTCTCTTATGTGTCAGAGCATCAGTGGGGACAAAACCATACACTCTTCTGCTTTGATAGAGGCAATAACCTGGAAGAGAAAGAGAGGATGATGATGGTGACGCCAGGGATGAAGATGAAATTGACAACAGTCACAACAATAGCTAATATCCATGGTAAATGTGTGCCAGTTTGGTTGTCACATCTCATCCCCGTTACTGAGTGATCATTCTTCATTCCTACTTTATTCTGAAGGCAATGAAGTATCTTAGCGATTGTGGGTCAAACGGAAGCATTGCAAACCAGTAAGCAGGTTGGAGCACTCCCCGAGGATGTTTAGTCTGAGATTCAGAGGCTCGTATAAGGACCTTCACTTAAGAGAGAATCTTGATGAGGAAGGGGTAGCAGAGATGAAAGAGGAGCCACAGAAGCAGGACCAGGTCTCCCAGGGAGGCTGCCTTGTGTGCGATCAGAATGTTGTCCTGGTAGAGGTGTCTGTAAGAGAGGAGGAGGCCCTGGTTGCGGGAGTTTACTTTAAGCTTGGAGACCATTATCTGAAGATGTCCTTGAAAGGACATCAGCACGAGGACAGAACAGGTGTTTTCTGGTTGGTTCAGGTTCTTTGATCACGTTTTGCACCGTGAGCGGACCATAGCTGCCTAAGGGAATAACTGAACAACTGGGAAGAGACCGTGCTGCAGAAACACGCAGAGCCAAGCCTCAGAAAGCAGCTCTGGGGATGCGGGTGACAGGAATGGACACATGGCCTTTGCATGGTGATATTAGTGGGATGAATCAGCTCCAATTGTTCCCACCCCCGTGTCTCTTTCAGAGAAAGAGCTTGATTCACTAAATGTTGGGATGTTAGGTTGTGTGCAAGGGGAGAGCTGGGTATGGTGAGTGACACCCTTCCAAGAACTGCATTTAATGGGAGAAGGGTGATTTCCCAATTGGAAATCATCCTTTTAGTTAACAGAGGAAGGAGGTAGGCAAAACCAGTAGAAGGCATCTGTGGTCTTTGTGGCGTGGTCATTGATTCAGTTGTTTTTTTAACTTGGTAATATTTACTCGACAATATCGACTTAGCCACCTTCCTTGCACTCAGGGCCTACTGTTTCACCTGCAGACCAATAAAACTTTCTCCACCTGCTTTCAGAAAGGGATTTTGTGGATTTATCTCCAGGTTCTGAACCTTCTAACTCTGGAGGCAAAACTTGATGGATGTTATTCATTTTCTTGTCAAGAAAGGGCCTAACCTTGGGGCTATGTGTCTTTTCTTTCACCAATGAGGGCAGGGTGTTGATGGCAACAGAAGGTGGGTGTGCCAATCCAACAGGGACTTGATGAAAAGAAGCCCCCAAAGCAGGCATCCCTGGATATGGAGCACCTGTCAAACCACAGGTCTCCTGACATGTCCTCTCACCCAAGCACATTCCTACGTGCCATTCCTACGTGCCGTTGTCTTCAGAGAGAGATACAATATCCCAAAGAATAATGGAAAGGATGAGACACTGTATCTCAGCTTCCTTTGGCTCCCCATCACAGGCTGGATTAAATGCTGGTAACATTTCCTCAACAACAATGCTTGTTCATGGGACCACATAAAGTACTGAGAAAACAGGAGCCTCTCCTGTTTGACCTCCAATTTCTCAACTTTGGTTGATAGAGTCCTGTGAGTGCCACACACACACAGAGAGAGAGAGAGAGAGAGAGAGAGAGAGAGAGAGAGAGGGAGACGGAGAGAATGCAAGCTCAAAATGGGGGAAAAAACCCTCAAGAGCTTGTTTTACTACATGAGGACTTTATTGGGTGATAACACAAGTCTAGCTTTTTATATCTGATTGGAACTAGGTGATCATATAACAGACATCTCCTGACCCTTGATTGTCTCTTTGTGGGCTTCATCAGAAAATATTTGCATGTGTATGTGCAAAGTACATGTGTACATGTATGTGATGTTTGTATAGAGGTCAGAGGTCAAATTAGATGTTTTTCTCAGTTACTCTCCAGTTTAATTTTAATTTTTTATTTTTTCGTTTTTATATGCATTGGTGTTTGAGGTAGTCGGATCCTCTGGAACTTGAGTTATATAGTTGTAAGCTGCCCTGTGGGTGCTTGGAATTGAACCTGGGTCTTCTGGAAGAGAAGCCAGTGCTCTTAACCACTGAGGCATCTTTCAAGCCCCCAGATTATTTTTTTTCTGAAGAATAGGTTTATTTTTATCTATGTGAGCATTTTGCCTTCATGCATGTATGTGCATTGTGTAAGTGGTCACTGAGGTCAGAACAGGATGCTGGACCCCCTGGAACTGGAGTTACAGATGATTGTGAGCTGTATATAGGGGCTGGGAACTGAGCCCAGATCCTCTGCAAAGCAGCAAGTGCTCTTAACCTCTGAGACATTTGTCTAGGTCTTCCCCAATGTAGGCTTTGAGACAGGGTCTCTCACTGAGCCCAGAGTTCCCTGCTTTAGCTGACTGGCAGGCAAACCTCAGGAATTCCTGTCTCTGCTCTCCTGGTGGTGGGACTACAGGTACACATCACCACATCCAACACTTTCACACAGGTCCTGATGATTGAACCCGGGACCTCATAGCTGCATGACAAGCAGTTTTACTAGTTGACCTATTTTCTTAGCTCCAAAATGGTGCATGCATGCACACATGCGTGTGTGTGTGTGTGTTCTAGTTTGATAATAAAATGACAGATAAATATGATCTTCCTTACCAGATAAGCAACTTGACTAGGAAATACTCCTCTTAATAATTCTAGCAAAATTCCTGAAGCTGATTCTCATCTGGAGGTTTGAGTGACTTGTCCAGTCCTGAATTCGCATTGTGGCCTAAGTCCTACATTCATTCTTGGAACCAGAAGATGAAGACACACACACACACACACACACACACAGTGGGTGGTCAGAGAGGAAAGAATGGAGGATCCTTGCTGCCCAGGCAGAAACGAGATGTCTACCATACTTTGATTTGATTTCTTGTGGTCTGAGAACGCTATGGCTGATGAGCAAAAGTATGCCGATGATCCTCTCAGGCTGTGGTATCTTATGCTGATGCCCTGTCCCCATCTTCAAGGCATGAACAAGAAAGAGAATACACAGGTCAGGAACATCCTCCAAGTGTTACCCTGCTCCTCTGGAGTCCATAAAAGCAGAGAACAGAGTTGGGAACAACTGCTTTTTCCTGGATTCTTTTTTTTTCTGGGGCCTTATTGAGGCCCATTCTTCACCTCCCATTGACCCAACCACTCCATTTTATAGATTTGGTAGCAATGTAAAGAAAAAAAATCATTCCTTTCTTATAGTTATTGACAACCTTAGGGTGGCTGCCTCTGCTTCTGGTTTCCCTCCTTAGTGCTTGGTTTTGATGCACAGTTTGCTCTCTCTTCTTCCTTTTTTACCAAGGAAGTAATCCTTGACATTTTAGGAAATCCTTATGCGACTGGGTAACAAAAAAGTACAATGGTGTAGGGTGCAGCTGTGGGAACAGAATGAGGCTGCTGTCTGCACGATGAAGAGGACCGGGCCCTTGAATGTGCTCCCTTGGGAAGAAGCAGGTGCTGCAGGCATGTGCCGAGGGACAATGCTCAACTCTCCAAATGCTTCTGAATTGCTTAGGGGGCTTCCCCAGTGTGCCTGCCCTCACCTCCTTCCCAATTCCACTCAATCAGTATCTTTGGGACTGAGCATTTTTATAAACAATTCCCCAGGTGATGCAAGTGTGAAGCCATGCTGAAAACGAGGCAATGACTTTCTACAGGTAAAACATCAGGAATATGGAAAAAAAAAAGAAATAGAAATGTTGACATATATCTTAGACCACACACACTTGACTTGTGTATAACTGAGGACTGATTTCACAAATGTCCTTGAATTCCCCAAATATGCAGGTAGTTAAGACTCATTTGCAAAATGGCTTAGTGTTGACTCGTAACATACCCTCATCCTCCTAAATATGTTAGCGATCTCTAGATTACTTTTGATACCTAATGCAATGGAAATCCTACACAGATAGTCATTGTGGTGCATTACCAGAGAATAACGGCAGGAAACAAGTTTGTACAAGTTCAGGACAAATGCAGGTTTTCCCTTCCAAATACTTTTGATAGTTGGCTGATGAAATCATCAGATATAGAAGCCTTGCATATGGAGGGCTGGCTGTACACATATAGACCTGCATATGGACTCACATATGCAGAGGATGTTTCTACCAGCTCTAGGCTTTATCTAAGGATTGCATAAGGAGCTGGAAAGAACAGTTTCCTCCGGAAATGACACAAAACAAGTGGATTCTGAATTGGCAGTGTTCGAAAATTTAAACTGCAAGTGCGGTGCACTCTTTTCAAAGAAATACTGCTAAGTGCATATGGAGAACTTGCCAGACAGGGCTCTGAGAGCCCTCTGAACTTAGATGGCTTGTCAGTGTGAGGGCAGCTTCCTGCCCCCACAGACGTACACGCAGCATCCAATCGCCCACAGCCTCAGCTGCAACCTCTTGACTCAGCTAGGATGCTTGACTTCTGAGTGTGAAGGTAACCAAATGACTCATCCATCATCATCCATCCATTCATACTTTTAAACTTAAGCACTGATATGATCCAGATACTCTTCTCACAGCCACGTGTGACATACATGGTCTTTCTGTCCTATGCTTGGGCTATGTCAGCTCCAGCAACATATATGCCTGAGTTGGAGATGCTTGAGGCAGACTAAGCAGCTAAGGCAGAGTTCGGAAGCTGGCAGGATGCAAATACATTAGAATGACTTCCCCAAAGCTCAGCAAAATCCTCTCTGGCATCTGCATTCACGAACCCAGAGTCACCCTTGACAGCCAAGTGTCCTTTGAAAAGACCGGTATCCTTCAGTTCAGCCCAGGCTGGCAGTGTCCCAAGCTGACTTTATTTAGCCAGAAGGTCTGGCCTTTGCAGACATCTGAGCTTGCAATCTCCTGCACCAAGTTGGTAAGACGAGCAAAGCATCACCTGCTCCCCTCCCCCGGGAGAGCAAGTGAATTGTCTTTGGGCAATACATTGTTTCTGTTCCAGTCTGGCCTGCAGTCTGCTGCCTAAAGGACAGCTCTTCTGCCTTCTATTTCATCTGGGGATTCCATGTGGTAGGCTCTCAGTATTGATATGTTGACAGAACAAATACACACAATAGGGAATATATACAATTTGTAATAAGATGTGGCAGTCATTGGCCTGGCAGGATGTGAGGCATCAGAACAAGAGGAAAAAGGAGTTAAGCTGAACAGTACTTAGAGCTACTCTATGGGTGGGAATCTGGTCAAGTACTTGTACTTCATTCTTGGCTGGTTCCGACCACTAAGACTTGTTCAGTAACAGCTGCACCTTGCCTCTGTATTAGCCCAATGCAAGAGCTTCTAGCCATGTGAGCTGTTAAGCACTAGAAATGTAGCTAGCAAGAGTGACAAAAAGATTTTCAATTTTTGTTTAATCCCCTTAGGTTCGTATAGCCTGCCTGTGGTTAGTTGCTGCCATGTTGGATGACACAGATTTAGACAGCAGGCAGCCAGTGGATGATCAGAGCAGGAAAGTGATAACCAAGGCTGGGTCATCAGAGGGCAAGTTTTCTCCAAGGGTATAGGCTGCGTGGAGTAGGAGGAAGTGTGTGGGAACGTTACTGACAGTACTTGACTTTTACTAGGTAGTGACTGTGTCCACACACTGAGTCAAGATGGACTCAGTGAAGCCTCAGAACAGCCCTGTTTTAAAATGTGTAATTATTGTCCATATTTTACACACCAGGCTATTGAGAAAGAGCAAGGTCAATGAGCATTTCCAAGGTCACGAAGCTGAGAAGTCGTGGTACCTGGTCCAGAAAGCTTGGCTACAGAGCTTGTACTCTGAACCCCCAAGCCCCACTCTGGAAGAAAGTAAACAAATCTCTCTTAAGAGCATATCCGACGCTGTCCCCTGCTGCCACACAGTCACACATGACATCTCATTTATATTTCTTGACAATTATGTGACATTGCAGTCCTATCTCTTCTGTGGTTGTGGAAACCGACTCACGGAGATGAGATATCAAGGCAGGCTGATGAACCTCTGGGGAGCCCAACCAGGGCTTTTATTACAAAAGCTTCATCCCTGAGTTACCGAGGGCAGCTAAGGTGGAGCCAGTGGGGAATGTGGAGGAGGAGCTGGGATAAAAGATGTTAGGAAGGAAGAATCAGTGAGATTCAGCCAGCGACTGAATGGCGGNTGGAACAGAGAGCTGAATGACAAACAGGAGCGGGCCTGCACCATGCCAGTGGGGTGTGTGGGCTCCGGAGAGAGAAGAACCAGTTTCTAATACATGTGTCACCAACCACTAGCTGAATGACCTTGGGCAAAGGACCCTTTGAGTCTAAGCCTCCCAGGGGATGGAATGAAGCTCCTCCTACTCTTTCTTCTCAGGGCTGCCATGGGCTCAAGTTCAGATTATGTCATAGATAGGAAAGCCATGTGAAAAATTAGTCTCTCTCTCTCTCTCTCTCTCTCTCTCTCTCTCTCTCCTCTCTCCTCTTCCCCTCTCTCAGACAGACATGCATCTTGCTATGTAGCCCAAGCTGACCTCAAACTAGAAATCCTCCTGTTCCATGCACTGGGATTCTAGGTGTATACCCTCACATCTGGCTCTCGAGTCCTTCTTAATGCCAGCGAGGCCAGGTACTAGGTGAATATGGATCAGACTGTTCCACTTCAGCCCTGGAGATAGAGGAACACTACTTCATTTTAGGCTCTAGGTTCATCTCTAATCTTGGAGGAAAGGGCAATCCTTCCCAAACAAAATCAAGATCATTGAGTGGAGCAAAACCCGTGTGACTACAGCTCATGACCGATGCCCCTTTCCGCTAAGCTCTTGGAACACGTGTTCTCATGTGAGCTTCTTAATGGTATTATAAGAGCAGGTGTTATTATTATTTCCATTCTGGAAAAGGGAATTGAGGATCAGAGAAGTACAAAAAGCATATTTATAGCCTTCAGCTTATGGATGGCCAATTGGAAGTTCAAGCTGAGATCCACCCGGTTTCTGAGATGTGGGCTATATCCCCTGCCAATGGTAGCCTTCCTACTTGAGGGCTGGCAAGCTTGGGATATCCTGAGAGAGGTGAGAGCCTAGGAAAGTATCAGGGTCTCTCATCTTTTCTAACCACAGCTAACTGCAGCTACTGTTAGAATTTCTACCTCACATTAATAGCAAGTTTGGAACAAGGATGGACATCCAAGGATGCTAACTTCATACCACTAACTCAGTGAGAATTGGGTGGAAGAGGAAGGTCAAAGTCAAAACAAAAAATATAATTGGAACCCCCAGTACCCACCTGTTCGAAGTATAATGGATGCGTTGTGGTACTTAGAACTGAGTGTTGGGAGTGGAGTAGAATTTTAGTCTTGACACTTTCTGGGACAGTTACCTTGCAGAGGTCCCTTGGAAGTGTCTCTGCTTTAGCCATCTGGTGCTTATAGCATCAATCATATGTCTCTGGTATATTAGTTTCCTAAGGCCACTGCAACAAATTCAAAGAAATACAGGTACCTAAAATGGCACAAAGTTAGTGTCTTACAGCTCTGGAGACCAAAAATGGATTTGTTAGGACGAAAGTCAAGGTGTCAGCTGGCGGCTTTCCTCCTGGGAGACTGGAGGGGACAATCTGTTCCTTGCCTTTTCCAACTTCTATGGACCCACATTCTTCAGGTCATGTCCCTTCTAGCAAGAACACCACACTAACCTCTGCTTCCACCGCCACAGCTCATCCCCTGCCTGGCCCTTCTGCCTCCCTCTTAGAAAGACTCTTGTGGTTCCATTGAGCCCCCTCCAATAAGTCAATGTCATTCCCCTTTCCAGGGTCCTTAGCTTAATCGTATCTGCAGAAGCCATTTTTCCTGGTAAGGTGACAGTCACAGTTCCGAGGGCCTTTTATGTACAAGCAAGGTGGGGAGAGGGATGGAGCTTGGCATCCTTTCTCACTCCTTGCTGAAGCTGAGTTGCAATTCTGTCCCCTTTTACACAGGCCACATGTGTATTTCCTACCTTCCCCCAGGCACCCTTATCACTCACCTAACCCAGAGGCACTTGTGTTTGGGAACTCATCAGTAATCTACACGGGTCTCTAGACTGGGTTCAGAGGGTTCCAGGTTGCAGGTTTTCCCATCCCTGACAGCAAGGAGTAATTAAATACATGGTTACACTGTGAAGCATGCTGAGATTCTTGGCTTCCTCCAGCTACCTGTGTGGAAGTGGGACCTGGCACATTCAGCAGCTCTGTAAATGCCTCCTCTCGAAGAAAAGCTAGTCTGCCCCTGAATTTGCCAAACAGAAATGAGGGGGTGTTTATTTGTATCACAAAGGGATCTAGTTTGTTTCTTAAAATAGGCATCCTTAGTCCTCTTTAAAAGCATGTTTTAGTTAATGGGGAATTTGATTTGCACAACTTAGCAGAAACAGAACCACTTAATGGTGTTACCTGCACCACAGCTCTTCAGCTTCCAAAATCTGTCCCCAGCTGCTGGGGAGAGTGACTGGTGGCCATTTAGGTCTCTTGGCTTATTGGTTCCTTCTCTTAGGGCTGGATTATTTATTTCTGTACTAATTGAGAGGCTGCCCAAAGAGACCTTACCCATGGTGAGATGTGGAAGAAGAAATCCTAGGGAGCACCTCTACCATGATGTATTTATACTCCCTTCTCTTCCTGTGGTTCATTCTTTGGTTCCTACATCCACCAGACATTTATTGACTGACTATCAGTTATGTGTTTCCACTAGGAAAGTTCAGGATGATGTGCTGTTCATGTGCCCTGACTGATCAGATAAGGATGCAGAAGGTCCTGACTCATGCTTTGGAAGTTTTGAAGGCTCTAGAACAGTGACTCTCAACCTGTCATGACCCCCTTTGGGATCAAACAACCCTTTCTCAGGGGTCATCTAAGACTATCAGAAAACACAGAGATGTACATTACATTTCATAGCAGTAGAAAAATTACAGTTATGAAGTAGCAACAAAAATAATGTTTGGGAGTCACCACAACGTGAGGAACTGTACTAAAGGGCTGCGGCATTAGGAAGGCTGAGAACCACTGCTCTAGAATAAAATGACTACTTGAAAATGGGGGAAGAAACTTTCCTAATTCATTCTGGGTCAAGGAAGAAATTCAGATCATAATGATAGACCACTTAGCAACTTAATAATAACACTAAGTATAAAACATAAATACAGCCAAAACTGTACTTAAAAGAAGAGTTTGAGCCTGAAAAATCTTTCAATTTTTAATGAAGGAAAATGGGAATAAATTACATGGATTGTCTATTCAAGCAGCTTTGGGAGTCATGCATGATAGGAGCTGATATTTGGTGGGCTATTTGAGGAGGTATCAATGGCCCAGTTCTGACGGTGGCCAACACCACCATGATATGGGAACTGCTTACCTCACTGTCGTCTTTCAGAGAGGAAACAGAAGTACTAGGAGACAAGATAATGTACCCAAACACTCTAGTTTCATACTGCCGATGCTCACCCTGAACCCAGCCACGGGGGTCCAGAATTCCTGCAGATGCACACCCCAAACCCAGCCACGGGGGTCCAGAATTCCTGTGCCTAGCTAACAAATAGTACAGTTACCAGGGAAAGCAGAGGCAGCACTTGTGGACGATCAGGCCCATGCCCTTCTTTCTGACAGTAGGACACTAACATAGAAAATGCTCAGCCTAGTGGCACAGGCCTGTGACCCCAGCCACTTGGGAACTCAAGGCAGGAAGGCCCTGACCAGGTGACTTAGTGAAAACCTGTCTCAAAACAAAAAAAGGGTTATGGAGATGGCTGAGTTGGTAAACCGTTGCCGCATCAGCCCAAGGACTTGAGTAAAAGCCAGCACCCATGTGAAAGCCAGGCACAGTGACTCACATGTGTAACCCCAGCACCTGGGCTGCAGAGACAGGTGGGTCCCTGGAGCATGGTAGCCTCTAGCCTAGCAGAATCAGTGAGCTAGCAGGTTCTGGGAGAAAGTCTGTCTTAAAAATTACTAAGTAACTAAGTAACTAAGAACTAACTAACTAACTAACTAAGGTGGAGAGCTACCAAGGAAGAGACTCAACACATGGGCAATTTCTAATGAAAACACAAACTAAAAGTCATTCTGAGGAGTCATGAAAAGCAACTTTGGTGATTGTGAGGAACGCTGGGAGGGATGGATGGAGGGAGGGAGGGAGAGGTGATGCTGGCTGGAAAGGGTAGCTATCAGCGCTTTATTTCCTGGTGTTCTGAAAGTTCTAGATGCGGAAATATGATAAGGAGGGGAAGGGGGCATATATGTGAGAAAGGAGAAAAGAAAAGTAATACGATTTTCTAGCTAGGATTCTGAAGGCAAGTAAAGACCAAAATCAATGATTATGAACTTTAGAAAGGCTGCAAAATCTGCACACTGGGATTGCATTACTCTCTTACATGGAAACAGCAAACAGTTGGAAAACACAACAAAAAATGCACATCAAAACAGGGATCCCTCAGATGGTCCACTGTAAGAACTGCATAGGGACGCATATGGAGAAAATTAAAGGCTCCCTGGGAGATGAGAAATACGATTTTATTTTTTTAAAAAAACAAGGAAGCAATCAATTCCCGGAAGAGTGACTTGCTCTTGTAAAAGTGTCAATTATCTTGAATTTTAATTTTGAAAATGTAAGGTCAGCTCAATGAAAGTCCCAATTATTTTGTTTTATTTTCTTTTTGGAGGACAGGGATTAACTTGTTGTGGTTCCAATAAAGTTCCCATTGGTATTTTAAAAAACCTTGAGAAACTGCTTCTGAAGTTCACTGGGAAGAAGAAACCCACAGCAATAGCCAAGACAACACTGAGAATAAGGATAATGAGGGAGGAGTCGCGGTGCTGGGACACAACACGTTGTAACGCTGCTGTAATTACCCCCCGCTCCCCCATCACCATACTTCACGACAGTTTGGGGCAAAGCTGAAGGCCTGAAAGAAGCTCAGCATATATAATTATTGAACACTTATTAAACCTGGCACTGACAATCCATAGAGAAAGACAGAATTATTCAATGAAGGCTGCAGGACAACTGGGTACCTATGGTGGGGTCAGAGTCCCATTACTCACTAGATTGTAAAAAAAAAAATTACAAATGGATTAAAGAGCTTAAAGTAGAAATGGTATCAAATGCAGGTTTGAAAACATCCTCACATGTGTGATTTGGGGAATGGAGAGAGTCCCCAATTGACTGTTTGTCCAAGCAAACTCAGAATGCTTTCTTCACACTAGTTTTTCTTACACTGCTTTGAAAGCTGTACATGGTATTTTTGATCTTATTTCCTCCTTAATTGTTCATTTTTGTAATTATTGGTATTTGTAGTGTTTGGATCTTACTCATGCTCTGCCATTGAGTGGCACCCCCAATCTTAATTCTTAAGCAAATGTATTGCTATGGGGTGTGCGTGCCACAGCATTTGTGTGAAGGTCACAGGAGTCCGTTCTCTCCTACTGCGGGTTGCTGGGAGGAAGCTGAAGCGGTCAGGCCTCTCCAGCAGGTGCTTGTATCCGCTGAGCCATCTTGCCAGCATCCCCCTCGTCATTGTTAACACACTTAAATTAGCCTTCTCTGCAGTTCATCCACATCTTGCACACTCTCCTGGGGAACATAGGCTGCAGCACACTCCGTGCTGCGGCCCCTCCCATCCTGGGGGTTTGTAACTTCGCTTCTCTGTTGGTTTCTGTCTCTGTCTTCAAGTTTTATTTTATGGAAGAATCAAGCATGTATAAAAGAAGACAGATTGCCATTAAGTCCTCGTGGGTCTACCAGGCAGGTTTAATGATGAGTCATGATGATCAAGTTTCTTTCTTTCTCTCTTTTTTTTCCAATCTATCGCCCTCCTGAGCACACCAAATTACTTTGAGTTAAATTACTTTATCCATAAAGCTTTTAAGATGTAGCCCTCAAAGATAAGGATGCTGTTAAAATAACCACCATGCCACTACCGTACCAAAGGTATTTATTCTCTAATATCAATAGGAATAATTGCCTAGTATCATAAAAACCAAGTGAATAGATCCGTTTTTCTAATTTTCTCAGTGGATTTTTAATATTGCTGGTTTATTCAAATTAGGATTCAAATGACATATGCAGAATGCCTTTAGTCAAGATGTTTCTTTTATTTCTTTGGATATAAGTTTCTCCTCTTGTTTTTCTCCCTGTGGTTTTTTTCTTCCCTTGTTTCTTACTTGCTGGAGACTCCATATTAGTTTTTCATGCAGCTGCCCATATTCTGAGGACTTGGGAGAGGGCATAGTAACACCGTGTACCACGTTCCTGGCATTTGTATTTTCTGTGAATTTGCAGTAGAACCCTTAAGACTCTCCCTGGACAAATGTTCACGGACAAGTGTCCATCCATGCACTGTCAGTAGCTAGTGATGATGGCCCCACACCATCACATCTCTATGAGTATCTGGGAATTTTCTGCTTGGTTTAAATATGTGCTTTGCAAAAGCTCTGAGTTGGCCCCTAATGCAGTCCACCCTCTAGAAGCTCAGGAGTCTAGAGGATGTAGAAGATTTGAGCAACAAAACTGGAAAATGTCCATTTTATAATGCAGATGCTCACTATTCCTTCCTCAAACCACTGTAGCCCTGAGATAGTGAAGCCATATCACAGCTGCATCGAGCTCACACGATTTCAAATGTATGTTTATATGGTTTTGGTTGCAAATCACAAGTAGCATGGTGGCCTCATGGCCCTCCCTCTTCCACCTGACAATCCCTCCTTCTCCCCTCCCCTTTCCTTCACCTTCTGGTTCCTTCTCCTCCTCCTCATCCTTCCTCTTATTTTCCCTCTCCCTCTTTCTCCTGTCCTCCCTTTCATCTTCCTCCTTCCTCCCCTACTGCCCCCTCCTCCTCTTTATCCCAGAGTTTCCAACACGTTGGGCAGGCTCTCTACTCCGAGCTCCACCCCCAGCCTATAGCCCATTTCTTCTCCTCCTACACTGACTCGACAGTGATCTGGGGAGAGGAGCACGCCTCTGCCATTCTTGCTCACTGTTCCTCCACCCCCTTCCTGTTCTAATCATCACTCCAGGTAGGAGTCTAATGCTTAAAGACACATGTATTACAGACCTAAATATCAGCCATAACTACTTCATCTGGTACTTGATCTAAAACACAACATTCTATTTCCAAACCAATAAAACAGCAGGCACTCTAAGTGATTGTTAAGGGGCTGTAACTTGGGGTATGTGTTATTCTTTTTGTTTGGTTGGTTTTGGTTTTTTGAGACAGGGTTTCTCTGTGGTTTTGGAGCCTGTCCTGGAACCAGCTCTTGTAGACCAGGCTGGCCTCAAACTCACAGAGATCYRCCTGCCTCTGCCTCCCGAGTGCTGGGATTAAAGGCATGCGCCACCACCACCTGGCTTATTCTTAGAACTCTAGTTAAATTAATTTTCCATGTGTATACGAGTGTGTGTGGTGTGTATGTGTGTGTGTGCATGCTTACATGTGTATGAGGGCATGTGGAGGCAGTAGAGGTGAGTGTGTGTGTGTGTGTGTGTGTGTGTGTATTTGCGCACACACGCACAAATGCAGAGGCCCAAACTTAACATGTGATGTGTTCCTCAGTTGCTCTCTACTTTCTTTATGGAGGCCTCTCTCAGTTTGGAGCTAGCCAGTTCCAGCTAGTCTAGCTAGCTAGCTTACAGTGGGGATCCCATCTCTGCTCCTGAGGGCTGCCAGGATTATAGGGAGCCATCTTGCATACCCAGTGGGGGTCTGGGGATCAGACACCAGTCTTCACAATTATGCATGTGCCAAGTACTTTACCCACTGAGCTGTTCCCCAAGCCCCCCACTTAACTTAGACATCTAATGCCTGTGCAGGATGTCCCGTCAATGTACCCAATGGAGGACATGAGGTAGAGCTGGTGTTATTTTGCATGATGTCGTCACATGGAGCAACCTAATGGCTTCTTCTTCCCTTTCCCCGTCCCCCTCCCTTCCCTCTCTCTTTTGCAGTCTGCTGCTTTGTTGTGCACAAGCGTTGCCATGAGTTCGTCACGTTCTCCTGCCCTGGTGCGGACAAGGGCCCAGCCTCTGATGTGAGTACCCAGTTGGCACCAACCCTTCCCGGTTTACAGTCGCTTCAGTAGGTTTGCTTTCCATGGTTAAATGCAGAGAGGGAGTGTTGCTGGGCAGGAAAACAGGTAGGTCCCCACCAGGATCTTGGTTAGAGACTGCCTTGACATTGGGGCCTGGAGCCCTGTGTGCATGGCTTAGGCATTAGCACTCCCAGAAGAAGGCAACTTTTCAAGACGTTTTCTAGTCCTTTGTTAGGAGGTCTTAATGTCAGTGTCCATGAATTAGAAGACTGGGGGTTGATCTTGCTGTTATTCATCCCAAAGTATTACCTTGGTGCAGCAAAGCACACGGTAACCCCACATCGAGGGTTGTGACCTGTAAGCCAGCCTGGGCTACACTGTGGGATCCTGTTTCAGGAAAAAAAAGAGCAAAACAAATAAGCAGAGTATGACTATGACTACCTGGACAGGAGATGCTTGTAGGTAAAGCAGATGAATATTTTTCATTTAATCACTATATATTTTAGTATGTACTCAGAAAACATACTTAGTAACAATTTCATACTTCTGGTATGGGTCTAAAAATTCCTACCTAAGAAAAGTTATTTAGGTTAAATAAAGATAAAGTCAGCTTAAAGACAATATTAAGTCACCAACAAGATGAGTCTTATGAGGATAGGGCTGTGATTTGGTGTGAGTTTGTCTGAAGTTTGAGGCATTTATTGGTTTTCTATACAACAGTCTTGCTCAGCCCTAGCTTCCTTCCTTCCTTCTGCCAGAGGCCACTACTGGAGCTAGGTGGTGAAAATGCCTGATACTTGCTTTCTTAGGCTGTCTGGTCACTGATAAATGAATTTACACAACCTGAAGGGCATAGGAGAGGGCTTCTAGAAAAATCCTTTCTTGTAAGAGAAATGCATACATCCTCATCCCTTCTTTTGCCCTCTTTGGACTTTGTGTGTGTGTGTGTGTGTGTGTGTATGTGTGTATGTGTGTGTATGTGTATGCGTATGTATGTGTGTATGCGTGTGTATGGATGTGTATGCGTGTATGTGTGTATGTGTGTGTATATGTGTGTATGAGTGTGTATGTGTGTGTGTGTGTGTGTATGATGCTTAGAGTTGTGGCAGGCTTTGGGGGTTAATGAAAGTGACATCTTCACCATGGTGCCTCAGAAGGGCTGAAGAAACCTGTTTCACTGATGGTGCTAAGAGATGGAATCCTTCTGTGTCTCCTCACCCTGGATCGGTGAGGTAAGAAGTTTGCTGTTTGCAGCATGCAGTTCACACGCCCTAATTAATAAGGCTTTCCACTGCCCAGGAGTCAGCTAGATCTAGGGCTTTATTTCTGTTTGTTTATCTTGGATTTTCCTAATTTGTCTTTGCTCCCACACCAGTCTCATTCCCACCTAGAATTGATGGCCAACTGGGCTGGTTATGGTGGTGTACATCTTTCTTCCCAGCATTCAGGAGACAGAGGCAGGAGGATCTCTGCAAGTTCCAGGCCAGCCCGACCTATATAATGAGTTCCAGAACAACTCCAGGGCTATATAGAGAGATCCTATCTTAAAAAACCAAAACCAAAACCAAAAATACATCAGGTGGTGGTATATGCCTTTAATCCCAGCACTCAGGACACAGAGGCAGGCAGATTTGGGTTTGAGGCCAGCCTGGTGTGCAGAGCAAATTCCAGGACAGTCAGGGTTACATAAAGAAACTTTGTCTCAAAACAAAACACCCAAAACCAAAGCAAATAAAAAACAAAAATAAATAAACCTAAATTCTGGGCTAGGCTGTACTGGCACATGCCTCTAATCCCAGTACTTGGCAGAGGCAAGTGGATCTCTGAGTTTGAGACCAGCCTGATCTACAGAGTGAATTCCAGGACAGTCAGGGCTATGCAGAGAAACCCTGTCTTGAAAAACTAAACAAAATAAAAAATAATTGGCAGCTGACCTCAGCTTTCCCCAAATAAGGAGGGGCTGCCTTCTGTCCTGCTGCTCTTCTGCCAGTGGTCATCCAGTTAGCATCTTGCTGCAGATCAGGAGGTGAGTGTAGTGGGGGTTCAGGTGATGGCTGTTGCCATAACAACAAGAACAGTCCAGTCTAGAGTTTCTGTTGCTGATACATTGCTTGGGAAATGTGGTGCTTGAGGCAGAGAACTCCAAGGAATGGGAACCGTCCAAAGTTCTTTCAGATCTGAGACAGAATGTTAGCTTATATAAAATTATATGAAAGGGAGAATTTTTAGCTTCTGTTATCGAAAAGCCCAAGAGAAGATCTGACATGATAAGTCAAGCTGTTTCAGTGAAATTCCTGGGAGTCTTCTTCTTCATTTCTTGGATCAGCATTCCTGTGTTTGATTCATTTTTAGAAAGTTTTCCTCCTATGAGAACACAATGGTTGCTGTACCTCTTTCCTTTCCTTTCCTCTTGTATCAGCACTGCAACTCCAGTGACTAAATCACTGTGGCCACAAGGATGGGCTATGCTGATTGGAAAGCTCTGATCATGTGCTGTGGTGGTCTGAATGTTTGGTCTCTCCTCAGATTCATGTTGAAATTCTCACCCCCAAATGATGGTATTAGAGGCAAGACTTTTAGGAAGTGGTCAGGTCAAGAATGGGGAGACTTCATGAAAGAATGGCATCCATGTCTTTAGAAAAAGGACCTGAGAGATGTCTCATCCTCTCCACCATATAAGGTACACCAAGTGTCTTAGGGTTTCTATTGATGTGAAGAGACACTGTATCCACAGTGACTCTTATCATCATGGTGGGACATGGCCGTGTGCGGGCAGACAATGTAACTTAAGGGCCAGCTTATTGGGGTTTCTGTCCTGCCCAGTACCCCATAGCCGGCATGTCCCAAAGAAAATCATACAGAGATCTCTATAAGTTATAAAGCTGATTGGCCCATTGGGTCAGGCTATTTATTAGCTCTTGTAGCTTATATTAACCCATTATTCTGATCTATGTTAGCCATGTGGCTCAGTATCTTTTTCAGCCAGGCAGGTCACATGTTGCCTCTTTAGTGGTCTGGGCTGGAGAGCATGGACCTGTTTTTTGCTTGGCCCAGCTCCCACATGGCTAGCTTATACCCTAAAATAATAACACATAAATTGTATTTATTTAAGCATTGCCTGGCCTATTATATCTAGCCTCTTTTTGTCTAATTCTCATATCTTGCTTAACCCATATCTAGTAATATGTGTATCATCATGGGGTCGTGGCTTGTTGGGAAGATTTTAACCCACATCCATCTTGGGCTGGAGCTTCATGCATCTGTCTGAATCTGCTTTTTTTCTCCCATAATTTTGTTTTGTCTTTCCTGCTTACCTATATTCTGACCTATCAGGCCAAGCAATTTTTTTATTAATTAATTAATAAAACACAGACAGATAAAAAACCCTCCTATATAATTTCAAATGATATAGGTGGGTCTTCTGTCTATGTCTTACCTTCATTGATCAAATAAAGAGACTGCCTTGGCCTTTCATAGGACAATAGCTTAGATAGATGGAATAGACAAAACAGAATGCTGGGAGAAAAAAGCAGAGTCAGGCAGATGCCATGGCTCTCCTCTCCGAGATGGACACTGATTAAACTCATGCTGGTAAGCCACAGTCAAATGGCAATACAGATATTAAAAATGGGTTAGATCAATATATGATAATTAGGCAATAAGGGACTGGAGATAATGGGCCAGGCAATATTTAAATAAATACAATTTATATGTTGTTATTTCAGATATTAAGCTAGCTGTGCTGGAGCTGGGTGGAACAAAAAGCAGGCTCTCCCCTTTCACTACAAGACATGGTGCCCAAGAAGGAGCTGAGTGTTCTATGTCTTGACTTGCAGGCAACAGAAAGTGAACTGAACACTGGGCAGTATCTTGAGCTTATATGAGACCTTGAAGTCCATCTCCACAATGACACAGTTCCAACAAGACCACACTTTCTAATAGTGCTGCTGCATTTGGGGGCCATTTTCTTTCAAACCACCACACCAAGACAATAGCAATACAAACAAAAGACGGCTCTCACCACACACTGGGTCTGCCACTCCCTTGATCTTGGACTTCTTGGCTTCTAAAACCATGAGAAATGGCTTTGTAATTTAAAAGTCACCTGTTTTGGTTTGGTAGCCCAAACAGACTCAAACAGGAAGTTTTGTGCCAAAGATGGTTCTAGACAAATAGTAATTCAGGGACGAATTTGCTGAAGTGACTCTGGGATTTCTGAAATTGAGGCAAGGTTCTCTAGATGTCTGTAAGGATTCTCGAACTCAGCTTCAGTGTATGCTGTTTCCCTGATGGCCAGGATCCTGGCACCAAGTGGCAATTAGAGCTCTATCATCCCCAGTTGCTCCTACTGACCCGTCTGCAAACATGTGGGCTCCTTTCTCTAAGACACTGTCCTCTGATAGCCTTGAAACACTGGCTCTTCTGGGAGAAATTCTTCTACAAGAAAAACACTAATGGCTCTATTCTGGGCTTCTTATGCCTCTGACAGGAGTAATGGAACTTGCTAGATTAAGGATGGGGTTTCTCCTGATGAGGGGAAAGAAAAAGTGTGCCTGGAACCCAGGGCTTCTCTTAGGGAACCACCAGGACTGTGGTTAAGGTCTACAGAAAACTCTAGTAACCTAACCCAGACAGATTACATGGCTCAGACCCTTTAGGAATGAAGGTTTAGATCACTGTATCAGGCAAAGAACCACCATCAGCTGAGGTACTTGCTTGACAACAGAGGGAACGTAGAATGAGTAGAAGAGAGTTACAAGCAAGCACCATCTATACCCCTGCAGTCAGTTATAGAATTGAAGACTGTAAATTATCATGTGTATTTTGTTATGAATACAGTTTGTGTATGTATGCACCTGTATTAAAGAAGTATCTGCTTTCTTTCTGTTCTCATGTAAGATTAGGTGTGCCGACTTCAGGTCAGCACTTAGTTGTTAATTCTACATCTTAGTATTTAAATACAAGGTATCAAGAGAAGAGGAATCAGTACTCGGTGACTTTACCTCATTCCCAAGGGAAGAGATTAGTGTATTTGTGGTTAATTCAGATATAATGGTATCATCAAGTGGACTATGACTTCGTTGTTCTTTATTCGGAAATTAAATATAATTCAAAGATGCAGATACTAAGTTCAGAAAGGATGAATTTACAATGGTTGAATTTTCAAGTATCAGCTTGCCTGGGTTAAGAGATGCCCCAAGAGCTGGTCAAACAATATCTAGGTGGGTCTTTGAGGGGTTTTCCAGAAGACTTTAGTGCTCAAGTCAGTAGATGGAGTAAGGCACATTGCCCTCATCTGTATGGTGAGTAGCATTCAGGCTGTTGAAGACCTAGGTCGAAGAAAACAGCAGACAAAAGGCGAACTAGCTCTCTGTTTGAACTAGGACATCTATATTTCTTCTGGCCCTCATTATCACTGTTCCCAGGTCTGAGGTATTCAGGTTTGGTCCAGGATGTATACCATGGCATTTCTGCTTCTCAAGCCTTTGGACTTAGCTTTGGTGGAAATGAACTATTGGACTTCTTAATTCTCCAGTTTGTATATGGCAGATCATGAGATTTCTCAGCCTCCATCATCATATGAGCTGATTCACATAACCAGTCTATATATCTGTAGCTACATCTCTCCTCCTGGCTCTGTTTCTTTTACACATGTACCTACTCCCAGAGGTGAGAGCTTGTATTATCATTCCCTGGTTAAAGAGTGGGGATGGATGGCTTCTTAAACATAAACCTGTATAACCTTGGGGTAGTTATTTTAGATCTCTTAAATTCTTCTACTGGAAAATGAGTAAAATGATAGCCCCTACCTTACAGCATTGTTATGAATGTCAAATGCATAATTATCCATGAAAACTCCTAAAACAGTGTTTGATACTGGCTTTATATATATGATGATAATGTTGATGATGATGACAATGATGATGATGATGGCAATAATGACGAAGGTGACAGCAGTGACTACTTCAGTGCATGTGGGTGGGTAGCAAGAACAGACCGAGCAAGCCTAGAGAATGGACAGACTTTCTGTAGACCATCTGGCAGTCTTCCCTAGGAGTGTGAAGGCTTCATAGGCAGCATAAGGAGCAACCCTTCTCTGTATGAATGGGGGAATGCGGCCATTCCTTGCTTTAGGCACAGGGAGAACAGAGAGTGCTCCCCCAGTCTCCATGCATAGGATTTGGCAGCCTACCTGCTACGACTCTCTCTCTCTCTCTGGATGCTATTCCAAGAAGGTCTGTTGGCAGTAAGAATGATGAATTGGTCCAGACTCCTGAACTGACTTGACTCGGTTCATTGACTTTTTTTTCTGCCTGTGGTTGGAGACATGATTAAAGACCTGGACACACCTGCTTGTCCACCTGGATAGGCTGTCT
>LOEQ01001813.1:553001-570737 GCA_001685075.1 Bramus lutescens
TCCTCTGGCTTGTGTGGCAGCTGTTTCACCCACTGAGACATCTCCCCAGCCCCAAGGCACATTTTTTTAATGCTGCGGAATCATGTTATTACACACAATAAACCCACCCAGTTGGTATAGAGACAGTTCCCCTTCACTGAACTGTGTTCCCAAATGCTGCCCAGCCCTCTCCCCGCACAGGGCTCTTAATAAACACTGATCTCTGTTTTGTCTCCTTGGTTTTGCTTTTTCTAGAACACCATATAAACAGGATTATGTGGCATGGACACTGTGCCTGTTGTCTCTTCCTTCACATAGCTCCTGAGAGTCACGAATTTTGGTGGTCAGTGGTTCATCCCTTATGCTCAGAATAGTATGCGAGCCTAGTCCATCGAGATTTGCTTTAAAGTCTAAAATAGAGCTCGTGAAGCCCTGGGGAGCCTTGCTTTATACACAAGGTAGGCTTAGGAAAGTCAAACCCCAACTGAAATCCACAACTTGACTGTTTCAAGGTCAGTCTATGAAAAAGTCCAGAAGGGACCAAAAGCAAAGGTGCATCATCCCTTCCCAGGTCACACACTGGAGGACATTTGAGGTCACTTCTGGGTGTTGAGCCCTTGTGAACAGAGTGACTGTGTAACTTCACATACGGGTTTTCTTTTCTTTTTCCTTTCTTGTTTTTGTTTTTGCTTTTTGAGACAGGGTTTCGCTGTGTAGCCTTGGCCGTCCTAGAAATTGCTTTGTAGACCAGGCTGGCCTCAAACTCACAGAGATCCGCCTGCCTCTGCCTCCCAAGGGCTGGGATTAAAGGTGTGCACCACCACTGCCCAGCCACATATGGATTTTTTTTAACAGACACGCTTTAATTTCAGCTGGGACTCAGAGGTAGGTCATCTATGATGAGGGAGTGTTCAGCTTTGAAGGTAACCGTTAAACCCATCCCATAGCGCACCCATCCCTGCTAACTGTAGGAAAATGTCCAGCGTGTTCTCACCAGCACTGCTACCTTGATATCGCCAATTTTAGTTTATTTTTCAGATTTGAATAGGTGCATGGGTTAGTTTTTAAGTTAGAAGCATCTCCGTAGGCAAGTCACTCCCTACTTGGAAAACAATGCCTACTTCTTATATTTATTTGCTTACTTATTCACATTCTGTCTGTGAGTAGCATGTAAGTTTTAAGGAGGCACTTGCCCCTGCAGCAGTGAATCACGTGACTAGATGACCGGCTGGAGGTAGAGAGGGACAACAGACTGCCACTGCTAGGTGTCCCGTCAGCCCCAGAGTGGAATTAACTTCAGGATGAAGCAGCTTTGCTCTGGGTTTGCAAAGAGGGCCTGTGAGGAAGGAAGGGCGTGCGGAGCAGAGAGCGAGGGAGGTCATGGGGGTGTGTGAATGCATCCCGAGCACGGAGGATACACCGTGCACCTTGTGTGTGTATGAAGGCACTCGGTGGAGGGGCGGTAATGAGAGCGCAATGCGCATGCTCACGGCTTACCGTGCGCCCGGTGCTCCGCTCTCCGCACGGGTTAATCCACTTGTTCTCTCCAGCGGTCTCGTGCTGTAATGATAGCCTGAATGCTATCATTATATTAATTTTATGGACAAGGAAGCTGAAGCAGAAAGAGGTGAAATCACAGAAGAACCGGGCTGGGTTATGCTTTGATGTCCGGCCCTGCCTCCTCTACACCACACTGCCAGGCTGTCCATGCTTATCAGTTCAGGGACCATGTTAGCTGCTGTAATCAATAAATATTAATAGATACGCAGGCCTCCCGATATGATGACCTGAATGAGACAGAAATGAGATTTTTCTCTGAGTACCAAGGCTGTTAGGCCGCCCTTGTTCTTCTCAGGCTGGCTCCAAGTTTGAGTTCAAAGCCATCACTTACCTCTCCTCACCTTCCAGCCAGTGTGGAGGGGAAAGAGAGCCAGGGGACACAGCTGTGCGCCTTTTAATGCAGTGATCCAGAAGTTTATACTTCCCATTGGTTCGACGGCCACACCAAACTACAAGGGAAGGTGGCAGACTGTGTCTATGGCGCAGCATGTCCTCCGCTACAATTCCAGAGGTCTGCTGTGAGCAGGAGGGGTGGAAGGCCCGCCCTCTCGGCCACAGTTCGCAGACTGTCCTCTGGACTTTGAAGTGTGTTCCCTAGGGGATGAGGAACTATCAAATGACCTGTAAGTGGGAATGCTTTGTGGTTAGACTTGGGCTTAGATCACTCCAGAAGCTCGTTCGGAGAATAAAGAGATGGGAGGAGAGAGGAGCNGGCTATTGAATGCTGGGATTTGCAGGTTAGGCTTGTGAATGCCTTTTGGGGATGGAGTTTGACTGATCGTCTGTCTTACAATGTACTCATCCTTCTGACACCACTTGTCTGGTCCTGAATCTGTGCACAGTGTTCCAACCATGCAGGACCCAGTTCAGTCCTTGAAGAGTTCTCCAGTGGCATTCAATGCAGGGTTCGTGCTCGGCTCTCCTCACTGACAGTGGCCTCTTTTGTCTGTTTCTCTTGGTCTTAGGATCCCCGGAGCAAACACAAGTTTAAGATCCACACCTATTCCAGCCCCACCTTTTGTGACCACTGTGGATCGCTGCTGTATGGACTCATCCACCAGGGGATGAAATGTGACAGTAAGTACTTGATCTCCTGGGAGTGACAGTAAGCACTTGTCTGTCCGTGGGGAAATGCTCTAGGAAAGGCTTCTATCCCAATGGCTTAGGGTCTGAATCTGCACTGTGTCCTCCGGACCCCTGGGTAGGACTATTTATTACCCACCGCCCTGTCCTGAGCTCTGCCCTCTATAACAGTGTGGATCAGCTCATCCCCTTGCAGAACACTTCCTAAGTCATCTTCCCTGCTGCGCCTCCTTTCCAGGGAACTCAGGCTACTGCATGTCAATATTTTAGAATTAGGAGATGTCACACTTTAAGTCTGGGTTCTGGCTGATGTTCAGCATGAGGCAGCTTGACGATACTGTGTAAACATTCCTGTGGGGGCAACCAGGGTGGGTGTGGCTGTGTCCTCCACATGACTGCCTGCATATCTTCCCTCACGGGAGTGGTACACTGGGCATTCGAGTTGGGGCTTCAGAACCACTGGGGTACAGAAGTTACAGAGGCACCTGCTGCAGGCTGTACCCTTGGCCTTCAAGGAGGATGACCAAGTTCAATTTCTTTCTTCCGTCAGGGTTGGGAGAAGTCCTTTTGATTTGATGTTGGGCAAGATGGTTTGTTCTCTGCTAGGGGCTACTGGCTCTAAGGTGGGGGGACAGGAAGGTATCAATTGGCCCAGGTACAGCTGATGCCTGAAACCCCTAGCCTGGGCCACCCTGGGCCGCCTTTAACCAGCCTGAGCCATGCCCCCCCTCTTCCCTCACAGCCTGTATGATGAACGTCCACAAGCGCTGCGTGATGAATGTCCCCAGTCTCTGTGGCACTGACCACACGGAACGCCGCGGCCGCATCTACATCCAGGCGCACATTGAAAGGGAGGTCCTCATTGTTGTCGGTAGGTGACCCCGAGGCGCTGCCCTGGTGCTGGGAGCTCCCTGAGTTCCTCGATCAGGCGGGGAGGGGAGGATAGTGTACAGCAGGCTACAGGTGCATGGAGGGGCATGATGCTGCTGCTTTGCCCCCGCCCCCAGTGTGGCCCCTTTCCACGGTGAAATCCTCAGACTGTGGCCCCTCAATGCCACGTTCTCAGCACCTTATGCTGGCCTCAGTTGCTGTAACCCAGTCCCCCAGCATTCTTTCTTTCTAAAAAATAGAATGTGTAATTGAAATATGATAATTGTATATATTTGTGGTCATTGTATTTTTTACACATGTATAATATGTAATGATCAAATCAAGGTAATCTTCACACATCTCCGCACCGTCTCAAACATCTATGGTTCCCTTGTATTGAGGACACACAAAGGACTTGGGATTTTACAAGGTCTGCCTTCTGTCTCCTATTGGTCCTCTCTGTGTCTCTCTGTGCAGGCCCTGTGCCCTTATTCAGATAGCCAAGAAGGCATACTCACTTCCTTCCCCAGACTTTTCCAATGGAACATAGAGTCTTGATGACCAAGAACAAATATGGAAGAATTTATGTCTTAAAGGGGAAGGGAAGGACTGTGCCCTTTAGGGAACTCCACGAGGCCTTCTATGTAATTAAATATTGTTTTTAACCTGGTAGAAGCTGTGCTGGTCACTCTAATATTCTGCATACTTATTGTATATCTGAACCATTGCATAAGAAGGAGAAAGGGTCCAGTTTGCTGAGGGGTGGAGTGGCAATGGAGGCGCGGAAAGGAGGGCTATCTGCCTTTCTGTAGCGATTGTTCATGATGCGCAAGCTACGTAAGAACTAATCCGGGCTGGGGTGGCAGGTACTTACCCACTTGTCATGGTAAAACCGGGGCAAAACTAGACACAATGGCATGAAAGTTTGAAGGAATTATGTCTCCCAAGCTTATGTAACTAATTTGTATAAATGAGGCGTCGTCATTTCGCCATGAAGGGTTTGATTTTGTGCCTTAGCCTGTCTCCGAGGCCCCCCAAATAGTTTAGTAGCACTGATGTACTGAGCCCTGGCTTGCCAGGGGTTTGCCTAAACCATGTAAAAGTTGAAAAGTATCCCTGTGAAATGTAACTCCTTATCGGATGCCCAGTGAGTTCTTAGAGACACTGGTTTCAGCAAGAGACCTTTTCTTTCAAGGAGAAGCCAAGGGAGGAGGAGGCAGCTGTCTCCTAGTTGGAAGCTTTGGGGTAGGGGGTGGGGCACAGAGGCCGGTCTTTGGCAATAAGTCCAAAGGAAGCCTGTCCCTAGACCTCACCTTGATAATCTAGCCTCCCGCGCCCGAGGGAGAAAACTGAGGCTCTGCTGCCCCCTAGTGGTTCAAAACGGTTACCATGGCAGCCACATTTATAGTGTGTTTAGATCCCAGATTGTCTTAACCAAGTATCTGTTTTGTTCATTTTATGACTGTGACAACTGAGATAGAAAAATTATACTTCTCAGACTTCTCACCATCAGTGGTACCAAAACGGTAGCTGACATGCACAGGGCTTTTGAATATTATATAATACGTTCATCATTATGTGAAAGTGCTTACAGGCAACATCTTGTTGAACCTAAGGAGGTAAGCAGTATCCTTCTACCCATCAGGAGCCAGGTTCAGCAGACGTCTGAACTCACTTCCCAGGCGAGGTCCATTTGACTCGAAAGCACCCTCCTATATGTACTAAGTTACTGTTTTAGATCACTTTGGTTCCTTTGCTCGATCCCCCCATTTATTTCCTTTCTGGGTTAGCGACGGTAGCTCTTAGGGGAATTCCCTGGGGAGTCTCGGTGATGATTTGAGGGTACAGGATCCTTTTAAGCCCAAGGTCAGATGTTCTGCATAACCATGCCAGTGGCTCTCAGGCGGTCCTGGGATACAGCTGTGACATTTGTTTTCTAGAGTCACGGCAACAAAGTAACACAGACTTTTGTTCTTGTGGAGTCCTGAAGGTGGGAGGCCTGGGCCCAGGATCAGAAGTGTTATTTCTTATACAGGGCCCCTACGGACTCCAGTCCATGCTTCTGCTAGTTGCTAATGGTCTTAGGGTTCTTTGGGTCTATTGCTCATGTGTTCTTTACTCCACCTCTGCTGAGTTAGGATGCCAGCTACTGGACTGCAGCCCACCCCAACCTAGCATGACCTCATTCTTACTTGAGCATATCTGTAAAGACCCTATCGCCATATAAGGTCATGGTCACAGGTGTCAGGATGCAGGCTCAAACTTAAGATTTCGGGGACCAAAATCAAATTCAGTAATGGAAGGTAGAAAGGATGGGGCACCCTTAAAGTTCAAGATGAAATTTTCTATCATTAGGGCCATGCTAACATTAATTAAATAGCAGCAAGCATTTCAGTAGTGTCTGTGTCTTCCTTTTAATTGTGGGGCTGTGAGACTGCTCAGTGGACTAGGGTTGCCCTCACAGGCAAGGAGAGATTCAGGCTTGACAAAGCTGCACAGCTTGATCAATGTCCCAGGCAGAGAGGGCTTCACATCTGGGCCGCTGTGTCACTGTGCCCTGCTAATCTCTCTTTCACAGGCCAGAGACAGGCTGTGCTCAGCATGGCCTTGCTTATTGATTCTAATACTAGAGTTAAAGGGTGCCTGGGGTCTTCTCAGCAGTTCTGCACCAGAAGTGGCCTTGCTTCTCACCTCATACAAACTCTAGAAGCATTTATAGGGTTAGAACTTTCCACTGGCCACCAGCCTGGGACACTGATATCAGACCTGGGTGTCACACGCTGTTCAGAAGTCCAGCCTCTCCCTGACTACAGGGTTTTCTATCTCCCCTGGCTACTGATACTCAGATTGTCCATGCACTTCTGTAGGCCATGATCAGAATGGAAATATGGCCAGTTCTCCTGAACCCCACCAGTGGGTTTCCTAAATTCTTCAGAACACTCAAATCTGACACCGTGATATTACTGTCCAGCCCCAGTCTTTCCAGGAATTCTCTATCTGGTAGCCCTATGTGTGGTGGTCTTTGCCCTGTTTTCTTCTCCTGGCATTTAATTTTTCTGCAGAGCTCAACTGGTTTTAACCCCCGACCTTTCCATGCCTTAGTCGCTCATAGCAGAGTGAACTGAACTTGGACAGTTAGAGTGTTGGGTTTGATTTCTTTCTGCCTTAGCCCAAGAAGGGAAGACTGGTCCTTTTTTGGTTCACAACCCATTTCCAGCCTCTGCTAAGGCTGATATCACTACACATTTGTGGAATCAGAGTACCATGGAGGATCCTGTTGAGTGGGAGGCCTCACATTGCATTGGTCTCTTCTGAAGTTGGATTCGGCAGATATTTTATCTCACGCTCTTAGTCTTCTAAGACAGTTGAGCACACAGACAGTCCTCGGGGTCTCAGCCAGTGTCAATAGCAAGTGATCAAGGGATCAGGGTTCACCCCTTGAACCCATGACCCCCTTGCTCTCTGGACGACGTGAAGATACGGAGCAGTGGTACTTCTAGAAACACAGGAAACCATGTTAGCATTGTGCCCTGTGACCTTATGTGAGAAGGCAGCACCGTGTCATAGGACTAGATCAGAGTCTCGTGATGAACCTGGAGTTAACTCGGGTCCCTATGCAGATAATGATATATTATTCAACCTCTTTTGATTCATATCTTCTTATAAACAGAAAACTGACATTCTCATCTCATACATTATGGCTGTATTCTTTTTTAAATTAAATTTTAAGTTAGCATACAAAGTTAAGTACAGCCCCATTTTCTTTTAATTTGAAAATTTTATACAAGTGTTTAATGTACTTTTATTAAATTCAGTCCATTCCTGCCCACCCAGTTTCTCCCCATAGCCCCACCCCTACTTTTTTCTCTCAACTTCAGGGGCTCTTAAAGAACCAAACAACAACTCACCGAGTCCGCTCTGTGCTGCCCGTATGTGCATGGCTGTAATGCCACATCCTGAAGCATCAGTAGCCTCTCCAAGGTCACATCCCTAGAGGACAATGACTGTCCCTCCTGCAGAGCCATCAATTGCCAGTATCTCTTCAGCTAGAGGTGGGGTTTCATGAGGCCAGGTGTCTTCCAGGCTGGGATTTGGGCCGACTTGATCCTGTGCATATAATCACATCCACAAGGTATCTGTCTACACGAGGACCCTTAGCAAGATGGAAAGAGTAGAAAGAAGGAGAAATAAAAACAAAAGCAGAGGTCTAGGGATCCTTTTCTGGAATTCCGTGAGGGTGCCTGTCCTCCTTCTAAGGTCAATACGGTAGGACCTGGGTACCTGGGCACACACTGTGCCTATGGGATGCGGTGGGAGATGGGGAAGTAGTTAGGGGTGATTAGGTGTTTGCTGTTGCTGTCGGTAGGCAGATGAGATAGCTCTCCAGGGATTCATTTATTCATCTATCCTCCCATTCATTCATGAAGGAGCCAAGAATGCATGAACTTTGGTCTCTGCCTTGAAGGGTCTCATGGGCTGTCAGGAGAGGTGGGCACAGACTGTTAGGTGGTAATTTTGTAATGGTACCATGGGAACTCCAGTGGGGCATTTTGAAGGTCTTCACGGGAGCCAGGACCGAGGTAAGCCTCTTGCAGTATGACTGTTACCTAGATAGGGCAAAGGAGTGAGAAAAATGATACGAGCTTGGCTTGCTGAGCCCTTTCCACAAGGGTACACTGAGACATGCAGTGAAAGGGATTTGGGGTGGTGTTTTGCTTGCTAAGTGAGGCTTCCTCTCCATACCGTCAGAAAGGAGAGTCTAGAGTGTTTTTTTTTATCAATTCACTTGATATCCAAGTCATTACATCATTAGGCATTGTGTTTTCACTATTTTTCAAGCATATTCTGGAATTTTCTATTACAATAGGAGCTAAGTGAGGCCTCTTTGCCTAGACAGGCATCACAACCTGAGGCCTTGCCTGTTCCCTGAGATGGTCGGAGCACCTTCCTCAGCTCTCCTTCCACTGCACAGGCAGACTCTCCATTCTCTTGCCAAGTTAAAACTGACTTCTATGTTTTCCCAGGCACCGTGTCTACAAAGCACACTCTTTAATATGCACTGTTCCTCAAACCTCCTAATCTCGTGGGTATTTGAGCATGGAGTCAGAATGGACCTGCGGGTTGTATTTACGTTTTGCTCAGCCGCCCACTTTCTTTGAGATGACTACTTACTTGAAGCATAGGAGAGGGAAATGGGAAGTGTGGCGAAGGAAAAATCCACCTGGGTTAATATTCTAAAGTATTTCTCAGCCAGGCCTCATTTTTTAAAAAAATGACCATGAACTAGCCGATCATGACCACAAGGGGGCAGTCTTTGACTCCAAAACCATTCCTCCATAGAGTCTTTAAAAAAGAGATGTTCCAGTTTGAGCCTGGCATGGTGCCTTATTCCTGCAACTCCAGCCACTTTGGAAACTGAGGAAGAGGATCATAAACTCAAGGCCTCAGTGGGCTACAGGATGAGTTCGAGGCCAGCCTGGGCCACTTACTGAAAACAACGTGTCTCAAAACAGAAAGGGAAAGGAGGGCTTAGGGAACGGGGGCATACACACGTGACAAGATGGCTCATTGAGTAAAGGTGCTTATTTTGAAAGCCTGACACCAGGGTTCCATCCCTGGGATTTGCATAATGAAGGAAGAGAATTGACCACATCCTTGTCCTATGTCCTCCAAACTTGTACTGTGTGAGATGTGCTGATGGTCACACACATATGTATACTCACACGTACCGAATAAGGAAGTGCTGGGGATATAGTTTAGGAGTAGAGCATTTGCCTGATATTTTCAAGACTCTGAGTTTAGTCGTTTCTCTCTCCTGCCCTGCCACACACACACACACACACACACACACACGGGATACAGTCTGAAGGGGCTATGCCACACAGCTGGGCTCACTGGCCCAGAGGAAGGCTCCACGCCAGGCCTCCGTGCTGGAGACCCAACCCTTTGCTCATTACAGCCTGGATACTCTGAGAAGTGTGGAATGAGAAGTGTCTTGGATGACAGATGCTTCCAGTTTGGAATCTCTGCATAAATATAGTGAGATATGTTGAAGGTGGGACTCACACAGATGATAGAATTCTTCTGTCTCACACACCCTAAAGTCTATTTTATACAACGTTTAGTGTTTCACGCCGTGGCTCTTTCTGCTTGTTGCACCGTGTCAGTGTGGGGTTTGGGGACACTTTGGGGTGTGAGGAATAAGGATGTTTAACTCCTCCTGGAATTTGGTTTCCCCAGGATTTTATTATGAAGCATTTCTATGAGCCATCAGTCAAGAAAATCGTACGGCAGGCATCCATCTCCGAAGATCCCCCTTTGCTGGTGACCATGCTTGACCAATCATGTGTCCAGCTGTCTTGCTTTCCACCCACCCATCCATCTTATTTTGGACACATTTCAAAGTAAATTGCAGACATCCATTTATTTCTTGCTGAACAATTTGCCATATAAATAACAAACTCAAAATCAGAATGTACTTTTTAACCTTTGAGGTAGAATTTATGTATTATTCTATACTCATGTCTGAAGTGTCCAGTAGTTGAGCTTTGAAAATTATGCCCCAGTCATAGCCCCCACCCATTTCATCCTTGACTGATTGATTGGTTGGTGTCACAGAGGTCACTGAAGAGCTAATAAACACTGAATGTTGATCTTGGAAAAATGGTCTTGTGTATGAGAGAGAGAGAGAGAGAGAGAGAGAGAGAGAGAGAGTGTGTGTGTGTGTTTTGGGGGAACAGTCCTGGCCTCACCCATCCATTCCTCCACAGTGAGTCTGGGAATTGAGGAGTCCTTCCATCTAAGACCCCTCAGGCTGTATCATATCCATAGCTCTTGCTGTGTGAAGAGCTAACAATGCAGTACAGCTTGTGAGAAGCTCCCTATGCATTGGCCAGGGAGCAGATGCCCTTGAAGTAAAGCCCAGCAAGGTGTCAATGTCCCCGGCTGGAATGCAGAAGCTGAGTCAAGTAGTATCCCCAAGTCTACAGTGCTGTGTATCCTATTCAGTACCCTATCGAGAGCCATCTGCCCAGCTTCCTCTATGGCTTGGAACTTGTAGGTGGATATGTTGGATGTTAAAATCTCGAAGAGCTGGAGGAAGTTGGGGTTGCCCAATCTCTTCCTCGTTCCCCCTCCGGGTGTTATGAGAACATCCAAGGCCAGGCAAATGCCCTGAGATCCCCAGCCTTAAGAGAAGACAGCACAGCCTCTGTGTCTAAACGCCTGAGGAACTTCACTGAGGAAGGCGCTGCCGGGACTGCCAAGCTGTAACTTTCAGGGAGTCCCCAGGAGTATTCCTTCAAAAGCTCATATGTATGGTGACTCTCAGACTCTCTGTGTGGGAATCTGTTCCACTGGTATGCAGAGGAACAGATACCAAATGAGCATGTTTATTGACTTTGGTGAAGACTGGAATCAGCTTGAGAAGAACAGATCCATCTTATGGGGTGTTAGGGAGTCACAAAGATGGTGACTTGAAATAGGCTGTATGGAGCTGGTTATCCAGTGGTGTGCAGTTCACAAAAATTCATCAGGCTGTGTGATTATAATCCAAATACTTTCATTCAAATTTATACTGCGTTGTTTCTTTTACTTACAAAACTTCTGACCTGTTGCAGAAGTTGGCAGATTGTGACCTGTAGGCCAAATCTCGGCTGCTGCCAGCTTTTATAATGATGTCTTATTAGACTGCAATCACATTCATTTATATGTTTTTTTTTTCAATCAAATGGCAGAATTCGTTAAGTAGCTATATGGTTTGTGAAGCCTAGAGTATTTGCTCTTTGACTGTTCCTGAAAATATCTCCTTGACCTAGAGGAACATCAATAGGCATTGTGTAAGAAGGCTAGGTTTCATAAAAACAGCTGGTATGAGTTCATGTTGAGTAAATATGTAACTGCGGCAGGTATTGCCTGTGTACAAGAGTATGTGTGTATTTAATAAGGATGGGGAGAAAGGTGAGGAAAGATACGAACTGGGATCACAAAGGCTTGGGAGTGGAGTCCTGGGGAGGGTGGGGGAGGGGAGTATTGTCTCTTTTTGTGTCTTTGTGTTAATTTCAGTTTTCTGTGTCACTGGGGATTAACCCTCGTGTGTGCCAGACCAATGCTGGGTACCTGAGCCCCCTTTGAAAACTTCATTTTGAGATAGAGGCTCGCTAAGTTATCCAAGCTGAGCTTGAACTCATGATCACCCTGCCTCATCTCCTAAAGAACTGGGCTTATATGGTGTGTGTGTGTGTGTGTGTGTGTGTGTGTGTGTGTGTGTGTGTGATACGTGTATGTATATGTATGTATAGTCTATGTATATGTGTGCATGTGTGTGTATATGTGTGCTCATGGTATGTGTGGGTGTTTGTGATACTTGTATGTAGATGTATGCGTATGTGTATACACACACGTGTGTCAGTGTGTGTGTCCATGAGCAAGCACAGAGACCAGAAGAGGACCTATCACTCTTGGTCTAATTTCTCTCACTGAATTTGGGGCTGGGCTGGCAGCCAGCAAGCCCCAGCAATCCTCCTGTCTCTGTCACTCTATATTTCTTGGTTGCAGGTGTGCACACCTGGCTTTTAAAATGGGTGCTGGGGATTCAGACCCAGGTCCTCATGCGTGTAGGGAAAGCATTCTCACCCACCGAGCCATTTCCCCAGCATGACTTTTATACTTTTTAAGGGGGAAAAAATAACAATAAGATGGAAAAATCTTTATATAAGACAAAAATTTTGAATGCATGGTTCCAGCAAGAGTAGCAGTCACAGATGAGCGGTCATTTCCATGACAGAGCATTGGTTACTTTGAGCAGGATGCTGGTGGCCATAGCCATGGCAGCACCAGGCTTAGGCCCTGTCTGGGTATTTTGTGTTTCTATTGTCATGCGCATGTATCTTCTTCATCTATTCATTTCGTGAGTCGGCCTGTTCTTGGAATTTCAGGCACGCTGGTTGCCTTCTAGCAGACTCATCACCACCACACCCCATCCAGTCCCCCCTTTGACTTAAAGAGATCTCTGACACTCCACTACCTTCTGCCCTCAGTCCTGTGGCCTGGCTTCCTAATGCCGCGGAGTTCCTGCTGTGGGTGTTTCTGATTTAGAAACCATCGGTCCCCCTGGCCACTCTGTAAACCAGTTGCACCGGCAATACCTGGGGACTTGTTAGACATGCGTAAATCCCAGATTCAACTCCAGGCCCGCAAATCGACATCCACATTCCTCCATTCTAACGAAATTCCCGCGCATATTTCTGCTCTCAGGAATCCTAGTCGCTTTCCTGCTGCGCGAGAGCCTCGAGGAAGCAGGAAGAGTTCGCCTCATTGTCCACTAGATGGCAGGCGCCACCCATGCTCGGTCCCATGCGGGCGGGTCTAGAGAATGCCTTCTATTCCTTCCATGGTCTCAGCATCTCAGGCGTTGTGAAACTTTCCAGTCAGTGCCCCTGGTCCAGAATCCCCTTTTTCTGTGTTGTGAATCTCCTTATGCATCTTGGCAAGGGCCTCATACAGCAAGAGCTCCTGGCTTGAGTTGGTGCCAGATCGCCAGAGCCTTCCAGCCCTTGTCTCCCCCTCCTGCAGGGAACACTCTTATGTCCAGGAGAGCTGTGCGGGTCCCAACTTTTAACCGGTCGCCTGTCCTCATTGATTCACTTCTCTGTGGATGGGCCGCGGCGAATTTTGTTTGGGAGTCTGGGCTTTAAGGGCAGGCCTCAGTTTGAATGCTGGGTCTTTCACCTCAACAGACATTTGCCAGGTGCTTCCTCTGTGCGTTCCCTGCTCACCCGAGGAAGGCTGGAGGCACATGCATGACTCTTGCATTCTTCTTAATGATGGGAGATGAACAGAAAGCAAACAAAACGTGCCCCTAAGACAGGCTGTTAGGAAATAATGGAGTGTAATATGTGGTTTGTCTGTCACTAGCAGAGATGGCATTTATCTGAGACTACAGTGGTAAACTTGGAGGAGAGCTGATTGCAGTCTCCAGGGAAGAACACGATAAACAGAGGAAATAGCGGAGCCAAAAGCCAGCAGGCAAGACTTGCAGAACCTAATCCGAGTGGGTGTGGCTGAGCCTAGTGATGCAATGGTCTCCAGAAGACCCGCCCAGCTTTTGTCCGGTGCTGTGATGTGGCTGGGGCAGGGTCCCAGACTAGCCTGGAGATAAGGGAGGGAAGGGAGGGAACATCGCACTGGAGGTAGGTCAGGGAGCTCCCTGCGGGAACAGGATGGGAGCAGGGTAGAGGACGAGGGAAGCTCTGATTAACACTTGCTGCACAGAAGACCATGACAACCGGGACCACTGCCAGGCTGCTTTAAGAACTACAGGGAAGGAGGTGTGGTTCCAACCTCAGAATAACCTCAGGTCTGGAGGGCTTCACTGGGCTCTGTCACCTCCAACCCTTGCTGGTGGCAATGCCAGTCACTCGTTGGGGGTGGGGTAGAGGTGGGCTTTCCCCCCATGTAATCCTATTGTAACCCTATAGTGTAGTTACTAACATCCACTGTTTTATAGATGAGGAAACCAAGGGAGAGGGAGAAATAAAGACATGAAGGAAGAGAGGAGCGGGAGTGGTGGGGGGGATTAAATAACTTGTTCAAACCACACAGCTAAGAATGTGTGGTGCTGGGAGTAGAACCTAAGTGTTCAGCTCCAGGTAGGAGCTCATGAACCCCGTCTGTGCACTAAGCACATAAGCTGATGGCGCCCAGCTATTTGCAGCTCCCTTTTCTGATCCCTGCCTGTATGCCGAGCTCATACTCAGGACTGAACCGGCCCTCTCCCCGTCAATTCTCCGAACAGCTCCTGCTGTTGCTCCCACTCTTCTTCCCTCTCCGACCCATGGAGACTAATTCCCAGGCCTCCCCCTGCCCTGGGCTTGCCTTAAGTCAGCCCTGCTACTTTGAGAGAGTGAGAGCCAATGTTTGCAGAACTGTGAGGGGGAAGATGGTCCCTCTTCGTCAGGTTAGCCTAGCTTTCTGCAAAATGGTGGCTTCTATTGCTCAAGTCCTGGCCAGGAGACTGGGTATGAGTGACAGGTGAGAAACAGGCACATGGAGAAAGCCTTTCCTCTCAGAACCTGGGACATTCTGGCTAGTTTGACTGTTCAGCAAGTTTTCAGGATCTGTGCCTCACCCACCACGCCCCAGGAGCTGTTTTTGAGGTTTGTGCTGTGCCCGGTTTCACATGGGTGCTGGGGATCCAAACTTGAGTCTTCACACTTGCCTGGCCCACACCTTACCTGCTGAACCATCTCCTTGGTCCCTTCCTGACTGACTTTGTCTGCTAACCAAATCTTCTGTACAGTGGCCTTTTAATTCAGCCTTCAGAGAGAGGCTAAGTTGAAGCCACCCCCTGAGGAAGTTAGTGGTTGTTCGTTTCTGCACAGTTCTCTTTGGCACAGTTGGAAAACTTACAGCCCTGAAGTCAAATCTTTGAGAAAGTGGGACATCTGGAACCATTCCTTGCTGCAATGCTCGTTCTCCATGACCTGAGACGTGGGATCTATGTAACAGAAGCATTCAAAGGACCTGGTGTCTAAGCTTGCGGCTTCAAGACACTGATCCTATTGTGCACTCTGCCAACATTTACCAGTATTTACCATATAGCAGGTGTTTCAAGGAGACCATTTTATTAATCCTCATCCTGCCTCACATCCTTGAGGATGTACACTCAATTTTCAGGCAAAGGGGTTGCAGTGTGGAGAGTTCATAATAGTCATGTGGCTGTTAGGTGGTCTATGCAGCATACAAGTCCAAGATTGTCTGAGTGCAGGAGTTGGTCCTTAGATACTCTGTTGCCCACTTTTCTAGGTGTTCTGGGACATTTTAGGCTTAGAGAATTGAGGACATCAAGAAAAGGAGAGGGGGAGAAAGGGGCAGAAGAAGAAGAAGGAGGAGGAGGAGGAGGGAGGGAGGGAGAGAGAGAGCTCTAGCAAGGGCATGCATCAGGTTCACAACAGTATCCAGAGAAAATGTTCTTATGTTAAAATAAAATGATACTCAGAGAGATCAGGTTACCATGGGGGAATACCTTACCACTGTGAATGGGCTCCCAAGAGCCACTCTGAGTACAGTTTGATGGGGGCATGCAGTAGACATTGAATACCTTAGGGGTGGGCTAGTCTGGAGGAAGGTATCAGAGGAAAAACTAGAGCTAGCGTCAATCAGTTGCAGATGGCAGGGAACCCAGGGAAGTGGGTTGCAAAGTGGATAGTAAGGATTACTTTCCTGCTAACTAGCTCCACGTCTTAGTCCATCCCTCGCAGGAGCCCTGACAGTCTCCCACTTACACTCAGAAAATCCTCTAGTGTCTTGGGATCTTTTCATTCCCACGAGGCAGCTTAGCTCTTCTGGCCTAGCCCATACCGAACCTACAACCTCACAAGCTCCTGAGAAGCTGATGCCCTTGCCAGCATATGTCCCTAGCACTCTTCCCCAGGACACTTCACTTATGGAACATGAAGTCCAGACCAAAAGGGAGTAGTTCAGATGTTGTTTAGGGCAGAGAGATTACTGCCTTCCTTATTCTCCGTCAGTGGCTTTTAGCCTTTACAGATCGAAGCCCACTGTGCAAGACTAGGTCTTCTGAATCTTACTCGCCCTCTCCCTCTCTCCTTCCCCACCCCCACTCCCACACACACAGTCAAAACCAAACTATCAAGAAATAATGCCCTGCTGTGTGCTTTCGTGAGTTTCTTTCTCGGAGCCTCCTGCTCTAATGATTTTAAGAAGCCTTTAAGGAAAATGATCTTGACTATCTGAGTTGTCAGTGGTTATCTGATGACAAATGTCAGGACCCACCGTCGGGAAAGCAGTGCTCAGAAAACTTCTCTTTCTGAATCTCTGATGACTTTTCTCTTGGGCGGGTGCTGCTCAGGGTGGGGCCAGCATGTCACACCATTTGTCTAGCTTGGGTCATAGTTGGTTAAACTTTTCAGCTTTCTGAAAAATATGCCAGGGCCTTTACCCTCTTACTTTGTATAGTTTTCTTTTTGCATGCCCAATTTTGGGCACAAGTATTGTTGGATGCACTCCAGGAACATAGGACAGCCATTTTGAGACATTCTTGGTTTTGTATCGGGTGTCTCATGGTCATGAGTTTCTTGACATCATTCTCTGGTCTTCCCTCACCCATCTCCCAGTTTTTATTATTAGTTTTTTAAGTGTAGGAAAAGAGGAGCATGGCACTCCACATAGAGCCACATAAGAAAGCACCAGAGTCCCTCCAAGGCAGAGAAATTGGATGGAACAGGTGGGCACGAATCTGGATACTGCTCAAGAGATTTCATGAGCCTGGGAGAGTGGGGCCTAAAAATGAGGCGGACTTTGGTGGTTGGAATGAAAATGGCCCTGTAGGCTAACAAGGAGTGGCACTATTGGGAGGTGTGGCCTTGTTGGAGTAGGTGTGGCCTTTGATGGAGGAAGTATGTCACTGGGGTGATCTTTGAGGTTTTAAATGCTTAAGCCAGGCCCAGTGTCCCTTTCTCTTCCTGCTGCCTATGGATTCAGATGGAGAGCTCTCAGCTACTGCTCTAGCCTCACGTCTGCCTCTATGAGCCAGGCTTCCCGCCATGACAATAATGAACCAAATTTCTGAACTGTAAGCCAGCCCCAATTAAATGATTTCCTTTATAAGAGTTGCCTCAGCTAAGACACGGACTAAAGTCTCATGCAATAGCCAGCTTTATTCAGAGCGTCAGGCAATTTATATTCTGAGGGTTAAGAAGAGTTATCTGAGTAAAGTGTACAATCACAAGGACCTACCACGTACAGCAAAAATGTGTTTTTCTAAAGAGGTACACGAGTAACAGCCGCTGAAGTGAACTCACTCCTGTCCATTACACCTGGGAGGAGCCCAAAGACACATTCTAAGAACAATTCTATGTTTTGGAGAAACTGAGGACACAATACTCATGTCTTGTTTCCTTGGGGTTTTTCACAAGTCCTTAGAAATCTACACAACTCCACTCTTGGACCATATTCCCACACTGGAGTATAGGGATTGCCCCTCAATTGGCTCATATCCAGACCTGGAGTGTAGGAGCCCAATAAGGACATGACTGTGGAGGTGGTGGTGGTGCTGGTGGAGGTGGTGGTGGAGGTGGAGTAATGGAGGTGGTGTTGGTAGTAATGGAGGTGGTGGTGGTGGTGGTGGTGGTAGTGGAGGTGGTGGTGGTGATGGAGGTGGTGGTGGTACTGGTGGAGGTGGTGGTGGTGATGGTGGAGGTGGTGGTGATGGTGAAGGTGGTG
>LOEQ01001813.1:577659-597160 GCA_001685075.1 Bramus lutescens
CTCTCTCTCTCTCTCTCTCTCTCTCTCTCTCTCTCTCTCTCTCTCTCTGTGCCACACCATGCATCTGGAGGTCAGAGGACAGCCTCAGGTGTCAACTGTTACCTTCTATCTTCTTCGAAACAGGGCCTCTTGCTCACCACTGCGAGAGCCAGGCTGACTGTCCCATAAGCGTCTGGGAGTTTGTCTGTCTGCCATCTGCAGGTGCACATGGACTCCGCTCTGAGGGATCTGAACTCAGGTTCTCCTGCCTGTGCAGCAAGAGCTTTAACCATTAAGCCATCTGTCCAGACCCCTCCCCGATGTTTCATTATCTACTTCTTACTGCTTTTGAGTTGAGGATAAATGTCACCCCCTTGAAGAACCCCCAGGACAATCTAAAGAAACTCTCCCCCATCCGTTTCTGCTTGATGCCCTCTTTGCAGGCATCACGGTCTTTCATTGTGGTATTTGCTTCTTGTTTGCTGTTCCCCATTGTATGGGGGACAAGAATCTACTTATTTTTTTTACATTGTACATGAATGCAGTATATAATTGACACGGACAGGTGTACACTAAGTGTTTGCTCAATACGTGATTCAATAGATGGAGTGGGTGGGTCTCTGGGCTGAATGAAGGCCCGGGGCAGGCAGGTGCATCGGGTCTCGGGTGTTGTTTGGACTGTAGAGTAGCAGTGGCAGCTGATGGATGGTAGATCACAGGCAGACCTTCTCAGATTTCCTAGGGTTTCTGGACATCATACAGACATTGCCGAGCCCCCAGAGATGGTAATAGCCTGATCCAGACACCATGGGTGACAATTAAAAAGAAGGATTGAACGTTCAAGGGACAGGAGATTTAGAGACCCATCAAGGAGCTATTGATCTCAGTAGGATGGATGAGATGTAGCGGACTTGAATTAAAGCAATGACAACAGAAATGGAAGGATGAGAATAAATCCATCTATAGGACCAGGAGAGAGATAGAGAGGTGAAGGGTTGCCTGAGATTTCTGGCTCAGGAAAATGTATGGGCGGTGAACACAATGCCCAATCAGGACAAGAAGACCGAGGGGCCCACTTGAGGGAAAAAATGAAGCTTTTGCTTGTGCACAGATTGAGATGTGTGGAGTCACATATGAGGAGATATATATGAGATAGGATGGATCTGTGGGTCCAGAGATGCAGCCCTGCAAGGAGAGCTGAAAGGATACAGGCAGAAGTCACAGGCAAAGCAGTGGAGGAGGAAGCCATTGCACGGGGCAGGTGCTGACCTAAAGCTGGGAGAGCAATGTGGTTAGGACCATGGGACATAGCTCTGCTTCAGGGGTTAATGGGCGCCAACCAGAAGTAGGAAAGGGCAGGCTACGAATGAAGATGAAGTCACCAGTTTTGTCATTTGACTCAGAGATCTGGACAGTGACGGTTCAATGGTGGAGAGAGTGTTAAGGGCCAGAAGGCTGGGTATTTGAGAGACTAAGGAAGCAGAGGACTGGAAAGGGAATTATAGCCAAAAGATTGTGCCCTTCAACATGCCATCGTGGATGGAGAAGGTGTCATTGAAGTCACATTTCTTTCTTAGGAGTTTCTGACTGTTACTGGCTATGGAATGAGGTGTTATTTTGATAGTGTAGACACTGGAGGAAGAGCTGTGAAGAAGGGGATCTGAGATGAAAGGAGATGGCAGAGGGTGGTGGGTGAATATAATCATAGTACATGGACAGGGTACACCTACAAATCTGTCCAAAACAGAGGAAAAATAAGACTGAATTGAGGTTATAAAAAGGGGGGGGGATAGAGGAGACAACGTCAGATCAAGATGGGCATGGAGGAGGTTTGAGGGGCTGGTGGAAGGGAAGAACGGCATCATGGGAGAGCTTGAGGTATGAGGGAGAGAGGAGGCTTTGCTGCCAGATTTAGTGGTGTTCAAATCCCAGTTCTGTCACATTCTAGAGGTGGGACTTCAGGCAGGTTAGTTAGTCTGCCAGAGTCCCTGGTTCCTCACATACATACAGAGTTATGGTAAGGAAGAAGCAATCTGCTGACCAGGATTTTCCCAGCAAGAACACAGTGAGGTTTTAGTTAGGGACATATTACCACATGTCTTTTATGCTTAATTTATCATCATCATCATCAACATTGTCGTCGTCGTCATCGGCATTGTCCTCATCATCATCATCATTGTATGTGTATGAGTTTATGTGCACCACGTGTGTGCATGAGCCAGGAGGCCAGGAGTTGGATTTCATAAAACTAGAGTTACAGGTGGTTGTGACCAGTGATATGGGTGCTGGAAATTAATCTGCAAGAGTAGTGCTTGCTTTAAACCATAGAGCTGTTTATCCATCCCTTCAAAACCTTTTTTTTTTAAAAATATTAAATCTATTAGCTGGGTAGTGGTGGCACATGCTTTTAATCCTCGGGAGGCAGAGGCAGGCAGATCTCTGCAAGTTCAAAGCCAGCCTGGTCTACAAGAGCTAGTTCCAGGACAGGCTCCAAAGCTACCGAGAAACTCTGTCTCAAAAAAGCAAACAAAAAAAAATTTAATTTTTTACATTTTGTCTTATCAAGCCTTTATAAGCAACATTTAGAAAGCACCCGAGTGACCACAGTAATCCTATCCTAAAGACAACATGTTATACTTGGAGGGTGAACTTGCTTTCGCATGGCACCTGGCACAGTTAGGGCACTCCTTATGTAATGGATGCCATTTGTAAAAGTGAATCACTCCTGCCACAGCAGCCAGCCCCCCTAGGAACCACCCTGGGGAGAACTGCAGTTTGAATGGTTATGCCACCTCTCAAGGGACATCCCCTGGCCATGATCTCTCAAGAGGTTCTGGAAGACATGACAGCTCATTCCCTGCCTCAATTGGAGAAAACCCAGAGAGGCTTTCCCAGGGGTGTATCCCTGTCATGATTAAGTGGAACATTGTTGCAATTGATAGCACTTCAACTTCTCTGGTTGTCCTTGCCCTGTTCCTTGCATGACTATTCTCAAGAGCGCTCCATGACACTCTTCAGACACACAAATCACCCTGCTGGAGTATATTGTTATGGAGCTTAGCTTAAGAGATCTTGTGTGATGTTTACAGCTTTTGCCTAAACTGCGAGCTTTAAGAAAGTACCAGCTGTCTCTCTTCTATCAGTCAGTCTAGACACATCATGGGGGCTCTTTCATTACTTCTTTACTATGTGAATGAGCAGGTGTCCTAACTGCACACAGGAGAGTGCTGACACATGTAGATTTTCCCAGAGTCATGAATTACAAAAAGATCCGAAAATGCCTTTCAGTGGGTGCGAGAGCTCACCTAGTCCGCCCAGCATGAAGCCTTCCTTAGAAACAGCCCCACCTTTCACCAGTGATTTCCAGGGTGGGGTTCTATCAGCAGCCACTGGCCACAATGTATAAAACGTTCACACGGGAACATTGGGGCTGCATTCTGTATCATTGTAGTACAGAGGGGTTGTTCCTTGGGACCTTTAATTTTCTAGCTTTCATTATGGGAGAGTAAAATGTATCACTTGCATTCCAAAATTGATTTTTATTTCCCAAAAGAAGTCCATAAAAAATAAATAACTTCCCAGGAGGGAAAATAGAAAAGAACTCTATGCAGGGCAATTTGTTAAAAGAGAAAAGAAAAGAAAGCTGGAAGGAACAAAGCAATCTAAACGTTTAGATTCATATTGTCCTTCCCTCCCCTCTCAAAGGGGAGAGGACCCTTAAAGCTCACCTGGAGCAGCTTCACGGGAAGATAACTGGATCATTGCCTTGTGGTCCTCCCTCTGGCATCACCATCCATAAATGCACATGTACTCTGCATTGCAGTGCTGTTAGTGAGAAGATGCATTACCAGTATCTTACTAATTGTATCAGTAACAATTAGTTTGCTACATAACAAATTACCCCAAATAAATTGGACTTAAAATGGCAAGCATTCTTTCCTTCAATTTTGTTGGTCTGTTGCTGGAAGGTTCTTAAGAGCTGGACTGTGTTGTTTGGGACTGGATGATGGAGAATATCTCCACTGTCATGGTTGATAGTTCAGTGGAAGTTGGAGTGACTAGTATTGCCATTGTCTCCCACGAGCTAGCAGGCTATCTTTAGCTTGCTCACGTGGTTCCGGTCATAAGCATCCTCAGAGCAATGTGTTGATCCAAGTCTTGGTTCTTTGGTTGGAAAACGTGTGTGTGCATCTGTGTGTGTGTGTGTGTGTGTGTGTGTGTGTATCTGTGTGTGTGTGTATCTGTATGTGTGTGTATCTGTGTGTGTGTCTCTGTGTGTGTATGTGTCTGTGTGTATCTGTATGTGTCTGTGTGTGTCTGTGTGTGTGTAGTTCATGTGACTATGTGGGTACCTGTGCGCTTGTGTGTACTTGCAGAGGCCAGGATGTTAAGAGGGCCACCTCTATCACTTTCCACCTATCTCCTTGGCACAGGTGTCTCACTGAACCAGAGTTCACCATTTTGGCTAGGCTGCCTGGCCAGCAAGCTCTTGGGAACAGCCCATTTCTGCCCCCCAATGCTGCAGTTAGAGGTGCACAACCACAGGCCTGTCTTCTTTTTCTTTTTTATTGATTTTTTAACTCGAGATGTAAAAAGAGACGAGGGGTCCCTGCCTCTCACCTCCCCTTCAATCCTCTCCCAAGGTCCCCATGCTCCCAATTTACTCAAGCCTGGCTTCTTATGTGGGTGCTAGGGATTCAAACTTGGACCGTTGTGTTCTCGAGGAAAGAGGTGAGCCACTTCCAGCCCCCTCAAGCAGCTTTAAATCTGCACCACACTAGCTGATTTTCCAGTTGCTAAGGCAAGCCACTTGACAGCCTAGATCAGTGATTCTCAACCTTCCTGATGTTGCAGCCCTTTAATGCAATTCCTCAGGTCATGGTAACTCCGATCAAAAAGTTATTTTGTTGCTACTTCATAGCTGTAATTCTGTTACTGTTATGAATGGTAATGTAAATATCCGATATACAGGATATCTGTTATGTGACCCCTGTGAAAGGGTCTTTTGATCCCCACAGGTTTAGAACCACTGCTCTTTATGGAGAGAATGAGAAAGACTCCTCACTTCCACTGAATGTCATATTCTCAACCACACAGTAGGCGGGGGAGACACCAAGTAATCTTTTTTTCATAGTGAATAGACTGGAGGTATGGACCAACTGGCATGAACTCATCCATTAAACCAAGAACCCACTCTGTAACTAACCTATCAGGGGTAAGTTTCTAAGTTCACTGCATGTGGCCAGGGTCTCTCCCTTCCCTCCACTTCTTCCCTTGCTTTGGCAGCCAAGGACACAGGGAGACAGGTCCACGTGGGGACTGAACCACTGGTCTTTCACTCTATTCTGAATAATAACTTTCTTTAGGGGGGGATAGAATTTTGGTATATAGCCCAAGGTGGTCTGGAACTCATGATCCTCCTGCCTCAGGCTCCTGAGTGCTACAGTTACAGTTCATACCCCCTTGCCAGGTGATGTTCTTACCAGTTAGCATACACGTACACTTTTGCTGGACATGCTCACATCCCTCCTCATTCTTATCCATCATCTACTCTGCTCTGTCTCTGGAAGCTGAGCCCATAGCAGACACTTCATGGGCTCCCTTGCTTTTTATCTTTCTGATTGAGCTCATGCAGTAAGGCATAGGCAAAAAGTTGAGTCTGTAGAAGATGGGATGAGGTCCTCCTGTCCCAAAGCCTCTGCTCTTGGCTGTACCAGATCTCCCTTGGTTTATGTAACACTGTCTCTTCAGGCTCCTCAGGCTGGAGAGGCATCCAAATGTCATGAGGTTTGGGGTCTCATCCATTGCTGATCTCAATATCTCTGGAAGAGTTGGACCTTCTGGCTCCAGTTCTGTTTCCTGCTGAGCTTTATATGGCTACACTTATGTTGTTTCTAATTTCTTCCAATGGGAAAAGAATGGCATTTGCAGCAGGAACTGGAATATCCTGCAGGGCGTGCCCATGCAAAGGAGAGTGCAGCCCAGCAGGATGCCATTGTGGCTGGAAGAATGTTGGAGAACTTTAACCTAGGGTATGGGATTTCCCACTGTCTTGGCTTCATCCAGGGAAATCTGAGGACTCCAGGACATGCAAGGATATCCATGTCATCATTTCTGTGGTGGGCAGATGCTAATAACCTCTTGAACGCTGTTATTAGAGGGATGAATGGCTGCATGCATTGTGGACTGTGCATGCTGGGGTCTAATGTGCAGTTTGAAAAGAGTGCGTTCCCAACTGACTGACACAGAAATGTTCAAGATGAATTGCCAGGGCAGAGAGGAGGGGGATGTTTGCAGAGCAGGGCTAGACTATGGTTCCAGTTTTGTAGCCTTCCAAACTGCTTGTTTTGGTTGACTGGGCAACAAGAAATGCGGAAGGCTAAACAGCTTCTCAGCTGGGAGTGCAGGAGAGGAGAAGGGGAAAGGATGGAGAAAGGGAAACGTGGAGGGGGGACTTGTAGCAAATGGAAACGTGCACCTGCATTTAATGTGTTGTGTAATGTATGTGATTCCCTAACTTTCGTAGTTAAAAATATAGAAATAAATTATGTAGAAATAAATTAAGACCACACATTTTCTTTCAAACACAGCCCTGCTTGACTTTCATAAAACTGAAATATTTTTGAATGTCTACTAGATAATATCTTTTTCTGAATGCTTTCTTTAAAATATATGTTTAATTTTCAAACACCTGCAGATACGCCACTTATTTTGTTGTTGTTTACCCCATGGTCAGAGAACAGACAGAATTTCATTTCTCTGAGCATTGGTAAACCCTTCTTGTGCATTTGCAGAGAATGCATTTTTGTAGTTACTGTTGCAACAGCTCCCCTGTGTTTCCTTTGTTAATGGAGTTGGTCATGTTTTCTTCACTTGTATTGTAGGAAGCTGCTTCTTTGTTCCCACTGCTCAGCCCCCAAATAATCACACAGAAACCATCTTATTTGTAATAATGTTTGTCCGATAGCTTAAGCATATTTCTGGCTAGCTCACATCTTAAATTAACCCATCTCCATTAATCTGTGTATCTCCACGAAGCTGTGGCTTACCGGGTAAAGTTCCAACGTCTGTCTCCAGTGGGGCTACATGGTTTCTCATTGACTCCACCTTCTTTCTCCCAGCATTCAGTTTAGTTTTCCCCTCCTAGTTCTGTTCTGCCCTGCTCTGCTATAAACTCAAAGCAGTTTCTTTATTAACCAATGGTATTCCCAGCATTCAGAGGGGGAGTTGCTGCGGGTGCTGCGGTAGCTTCTTCTGTTCCTTCAGTCAATAGCCTTTAGGATGCCCACTGGGGCGTGGTCTCTTATACTTTAAAAACCAGCAGGAACCAGAGGCTCTCTCTCTCTTGTTTCCTCCCGGTTCAGTGGCTAGACTCTGTTTCCTGTTTGCAACAAGAGGACTGTTGTTTGGGACCATGATCTGTAAGTTGTTCCCCTCAAATAAATAACCCTTTTTATTATCCCTAATTCTTAACTGGCATGGGATTGTTTTGCGACTTCAGGGAATCCCACATCACACTTGTTATTTTGTTTGCCTGTTCTGTTACTAAAAGAGGTTTCTGGAGAAGCAGGTTCGTGGTTAAGAACATGTAATGGTCTTACTGAGGACCCAAACATGCACCACCCACCCCCACCACTCCACCCCACCCCACCAATTCTTCTTGTGGAATTCTATGTTTCAGTCAGTTGGGAACTCATTCTTTTCAAACTGCACATCAGGCCTTAGGATGCACAGACCACAGTGTGTGGATCCATTCATCCTTCTGATAACATTATTTTATTTGCTTGTTCAGTTATTAAAAGAGGGATTCAAGTCCGGAGAGATGGTTTAATGGTTAAGAGAATGTACTGCTCTTACTGAGGACCAGAGTTTGATTCTTAGCACCACGACTGGCCACTCACACCCATCTACTAACTCCAACTCTAGGGGACCCAACACCTCTGATGGTCATAGGGACTTGTCCCCAAATGTTCATACACATGCAGAAACATACCATGTTATGATTTACAGCACAGGTGACCCCGGCAGATCCCATGGTGGGGTGGAGGATCACAGCGGGTAAGGGGACAGACAGATACACCATGCAGAAAGAGCTTGAGTTTATTTAGTGGGTATTGGGAGGGTATAAGGGTAGGGGAGCTATGGAGGGAAGAGAGAGAAGAGAAAGGGAGAGAAATAGGGAGAGAGTGAGAGAGAGAGAGAGTCTCTCTCTCTCTCTCTCGAGAGAAAGAGAAGGAGGGGGTAGGGGAGACTGGGAGTTGGCAGAGCTTGTCTCTTAAAGGGATAGGATACCCAGGTGATAGGGCAGGCCAGGGTAATTATAATTATAACACATCCAAGTGCATAATTAAAAAATAAATCTTTTATAAAAGAGGTGTTTAGGTCTCTAATTATGACCTTGGATACTTTTTCTTTTGATTGTCTCAAGATATACTTCATGTATTTTGAAGCACTGTTGTTCTAAATTATAATTGCCATATCTCTTTGGTGGACTGGTCTTTTTATGACATCCTCCTCCCCCCAGTTTTCCGTTTTCATGTGTCTGGGCTCATGTGTGGGTAGGTGTGTGTGCAGGTGGAAGATGTGTGAGGGTGACATCAGAAGTCATCCTCTGTTTCTCTTCTATCTCACTCGTAGAGGTAGGATCTCTCGGTCAAACCCAAAGCTGGCTGGAACAGCTACACTTGTCAGCTCACTCTGGGGTCTCTTGTCTGCTTTCCAAGGTTGCTATTACAGGTGTCACACCCAGTTGGCATTTACAGAGATTCTGGATATTCAAACCTCCGTGAGCATCTCCCCAGAACTTAAAATGTGTCTCTGTCATATTAGGTTTCTTGTCTGGTCTGTGTGATACAAAGACGCTGTGCCACTTTTAACGTTTATGATACATAGTCTTTCTACTCCCAGTCCTTCTGCAGCCTTCTGTTTAGGGCGGATCTTCTGTAATCATGATATAATTTTAAGCCACTCTGAGTATGCGATTCTTGATTTCAGCAGTTAGGCTAGTTGTTTTAATGCAAATGCTGTTATATTTTTGAACTTATGATTTCTGTCTTTATTTTCTATGTATCCAACATGTTTTTTGTTTATTTTTCTCCTTATTTCTGTCATCTTGCAATCTCTAAAGTATATATTTTTCTATTAACTAGTCATATCATTAAAAAATATTTTTGTGTGTGTGTCTGTGTGTGAGTGTTTTGTTTGTTTGTTTGTTCGTTTGTTGAGATAGGACTTCTCTATGTAACAGCCCTGACTGTCCTGGAACTTTCACTTTGTAGACCAGACTGGCCTCAAACTCACAGAGATCCACCTGCCTCTGCCTTCTGAGTGCTGGGATTAAAGGCGTATACAACCACTACCTGGTTTAAAAATTATCTTTATGTTGACTTGAGATTTTGTTGTGCAACCTTAACTTCTTCGAGTCAGTGTATCAGTGCCTTCATCATTTTTAATAATCCTAGGTTCTTGCATGCTTTAACTGCTGGAACCTATCGCATTCACCTTAGCTGCATGCTGTTTAAGCTGCATGTTATTATTGTCCTGCCTTACCCACCTTCATTTTGACTGACAGATAAGAATGCCTTTCCACTTTTCCCTTCACACACTTCTGCATTTTCATTTTCCCTTTGTCCCAGGAAATTTTGCTTTACTTTGGGCTTGCTGGAAATAAAATTTGAAACATTTTTACTTCCTATTTACTTTGAAAAAAATGTTTTTGCTGGATATAGAGTTGAAAGCGGCAGTGATTTCTTACAACATTTTAAAGATGTGACCCCCGTTGCTTTTTCCTTGTTGCTGCTGTGGAGTCAACCTCATTATTGATTCCTAGAAGGCGATCTGTCCTTAATCTGGCTTTGGGGCTTTCTTTTAATCTGGTTTTCAATAGCTTAACTGTCATGGTTGGGGATGGTGTGTGTGTGTGCGTGTGTGTGTGTGTGTGTGTGTGTCCTGACTGGTGGTTGTACACTCCTTGATCCTTAGCTTGGTATCTGTACTGTCTGGGTTTGTCTGTCAACTTGACACAAGCTAGAGTCATCAGCGAGGAAGGAGCCTCAGTTGACAAAATGCCTTTATGAAATCCAGCTGTAAGGCATTTTGTCAACTAGTGATCAATGTGGGAGGGCCCAGCCTGTGGTGGGTGGTGCCATCTCTGGGCTCCACCAGAATAAGATATTCTTTCGTCCGACTCCAAGCCATGGGGAGCAAAGCAAGCCAGTAAGCAGCACCCTTCCACATCCTCTGCATAACTGCTGCCTCCAGGTTCCTGCCCTGTTTGAGTTCCTGTACTGACTTCCTTCGGTGATAAACAGCAGTATGGAGGTTTAAGCCAAATCAACCCTTTCCTCCCCGCCTTGTTTTTGGCCACGGTGTTTCGTTGAAGCAATAGAGACCTTAAGTAAGACAGCATCTTCATCATATTGAACAGCTCTTGTCAGTTCGCTGCTTTTATCTTCCTCTCCTTTCTGTGCTGGACTTCAACAGCCTTAGACTTCCCCACTGTGCCCCTTTGTCTCTGACACGTTCCATCCTTTTTGTTTTCTGTGCTTTCCACTAATTGCTCCCATCCCCTGTATTTCAGCTCCCTCCTTTGCTTCCCACTGCCTCCAACCTGCTGTTTAACTCACACATTGTGATCCTCCTTTTATTTATTTTTTTTTTAATAAATGTTTACATTGAGAGTGATTATAGACTGTATAAAAGTTACCAATAGTATGGGGCTCCTTATACCCTTCCTCTAGTTTCCCATGTTATTAATGCCTTCCATTACNTAGTATTAGGGATTGAATGGGGTCTGAATGCATGCCAGCAAGTACTTTGCCTTTGAGGTATGTCTCCAGCCCTCTATTTTGCTTTGTTTTGAGACAGTGTTCTGCTAAGTTGTTTAAGGTTGGTCTTGAACAACCTCTGTAGCCCTGGTGGGAATTGAACTTGTGACCCTCCTGCCTCAGCCTCCTGATTAGCTGCTGTTATAGTCTCAAGCCACTCGGCACAGCTTCTACTGTTAACTAAACCCCAGACTCTCACTTGCATCGGACTGGTTTTGTTGAGTCATGTTCTTGATGTACTTTGGGATCTGGCCCAGGAGGCAAAGCTCAGTTCTTGCCTCCTCGGTGTCCTAGGACCCGAGAACTGCTTATGACAGTATTGCAATGTCCTTTGTTTTCAGTGACCTCAAGCAGGTTCTGATAAGTACCTGTCGGGCCTGTTGTACAATGTCCTTCAACTTGGGAATTATTGTAATCTTTTAATTCTGAAGTTCCCTTTTGTTTCTTTCCTGTAGCCTGTGGTTTTGTGATGAAATTCTTCCTGTAGTGAATAGTTCGGGTGATCAAAATCACAGTTAAGAGTCTGTTTTGACGTCATGTCTCTTCCTCTGGACTTTTTGGTGTGTTGTGTTTGGGCCTTTTGTTTGTACCCCTCCAACCCAACCCCATTCCTTGCTACCTTAGAGAGAGATGGATTACTCCACCCCTCCCCCATCCTCTGCTGTCAAGGATTGAAATGTCCTTCGGCCCTGAGCTCCAATTTCTGTTTATTCAGGTTCTTGAAACTTCCAAGAACGCTCAGCTGGTTTCCTCTCAGTGTCTCAGACTTTATAAGTTAATTGGCAAAGCTTGCTCTTTCTTCTTCCCTTCTCTAGAATTTTGGTGTATAGAGCGCTGCTTTCCTGGAAGCTCTTATCCGCAGTGCCCAGAGTGTGTCTGAAGTTCTGTCCTGTTTCTGCCCCTTAGTGGCTGCTTGGCCTCTAGCCCTGGGCCCAGAGTGAGTTTAGACCCCAGAGCAAAACTCAGCACAGACAATGCTGGGCTCCACCCAGCCCTGCTTCCTTCACCATTCCAGCTCATGAACAGTGTTTTCTGTTTGTCTGGTGTTTTATATTGTTCTTAGTGGGAGTGTTTCCTCATAGCTTCGAGAGGTAGGAAGCTAAATGATGAAAATAAATAAAATACAAAACCGGCTTAGAGTTTGAGGACTATGTAAAATTGAGTGCTAATTTGAATAAAGACTGGAAGGTGAATTACAAATGGAAACAATTGTTAAATTTGGAGGTTGGCTGTTGCTAGGTTGATGGTGAAAACAAACATACGGCTTTTCTAAAGAAGGGTGGTATGAAGAATGCCGATTTCCTTGAGGCCCAGTTGTGTCCCTGAGCACCCCGTGAGTGTGTGAGTGGTGTGTGTGTGGGGGGGTGTCTTAGGGTGTTAAGGTCACATAGCAGTCTGTGGATGCATTGCAGGATGCCAATGCAGAATAATAGCCCGTAGTAACAAGATAGATCACACTGTGTTTACTATATGCCAAAGACTGTATGAATTCACTTAATTATCACACTGTCCCAGTGAGATAACGTTCTTATTATAAAGCCCCTTCTTTTGGAGCAGGGCTCTGAGTCACTGAGACAGTACGTGACTTGGGGCCTAGAGCCGCCGAGTGACAGTGCGTCTCTTGGAGCCCAGGCTTTCTGACTTCTATGCCTCTGCACCTCACCACCACATTATAGGAATTTGGTAAAGAAAGTGTCTTGAGATCAGACAAGGCTGTTTGAAATGCAGGAGACAGTGCACAAGAGGACAGTTTACTTCAGCTCCTGTGTCCTGGGGCAAAGGAAGCAGATGGCCTCAGAGCCGCCTGCTTTTAAATCAGCCAGGATCCTCACTGACTATTCTAAACCGGCTGAACCTCCCAGAGAGAGGTGGAGAAAGCCTGGCTGTGGAGAGCAAGGACAGATGTGGGGACAAGAGACACCACTGCATGTGGGACACACTTAAACAGGTGCATGCAGACTGCTCAGCAAGTGCCACTGTTGTCACGGTCATGAGCATGAGGGGCCAGAACCAATCATGACACTAGCAAATTCTCTTTGTGTGTTAGGATTCTTCTCCGTCCCCTAAGGATGCCCCCGAGGAGGTGTGATCTGTGGTCATTTGCTTGGCACTTCATGACGTTCCTCACTGTGCTGGTCTAGCCACTCACCATTGTTCTCACAGCAAGTAGACAGACCATTTTCAGTGGAGTGTGCTCTGTGCCAGGCACAAATGCAAGGTGTCTTAGGGGATGAGAGAAGAGACAGCCATATATGTCACAGGCGTTGGGACACTGCCATGGAGAGAGGGAATCATGTTGTTCAACCTTGTATCAATTCCATGCTCACTCATTGATCATGTGCTGTGGGCTAGATGCCGGTTACTGGGGTTGGGCACCCAAATGTGGTCACCATAGAAACAGATCCTGCTCACATGAGGTTTTAATCTTATAGGGAATGCAATGACTTGTAACCATTTATTGAATATCTGCAAAATATATACAGATGATCATGCTAAGCACTTAGTAGGAATAATAGGTTGTGCTCAGTGTAATTCGTATAATAATTTAGTGTTCATCATAGTTCCGAAGCACAGCCCAAGGATCCTATGAGGTAGCTGCTGCTTTTCTCCTACGACAGAGGAAGAAACAGACCCAGACAGCCTAAGGAACTTTCCAGTCACATGGCTAGACCGTAGTATCACTGTGACTCAATCCCAAGTCTGTCCCATCTCCAGGCCATCTCCCTACTCAGACCACAGACTTCTTTTCAAAACGTTAGAATGTCATGGTCTCTTTTCGAGAAGGCAACTGAATGTCCCCTCAGGTATGCTGAGATGCCGAAGCTGAAAGGAGGAGAGCTGGTGTGGGGTGAGGTGAGGTCAACCAGGGCCTCTGGGAGAAGATGGCGGCAGAGACGTGACAGGAAGGCCCAATGGGCTTTCAGCAAAGGACCACAGGAGGGAGTTCTCTGGATGGGGACAGGCACACTCTGGACTCTAGGGGGAGCTCAAAGCCTTTGCACTACGGGCTTGGTGGTTGGATGCTGGTCAGTGCTGAGGCCTGGCTAGTGCAACTGGTTCCTGACCATCAGCCAGGGGCATTAGCAGGTGGATCTTGCAGGTGTGGAGGGGAACTCAGAGACTTTGAGGTCAAGAGGCTCCCTTATGAATTTTCTCTTGGGTTTCTGTTTAAGGTTTACTCTACCTCAGACCCCTCAGGATGCCCAGTGGCTGGTGTGGTAGAGGGAGCCTGAACTTATCTCCTTCACGTCACACAGCGTATTCTCTCTGAACTGCTGTGAAAACAAGAGGACACAGGGAAGGGCAGAAAACGAACTCACCCGATCCCAGTGTGTATGAAGAGGTGAGAACTCCAGCCTAGCTGGATTCTCCAGAGCTGGCAGAGATCTGCTTGGAATTTGGTGGGGAGGCCCGAGTCATTAAGGACAATTGGGCATGCCCACTATCTTAGTTAAGGTTACTATTGCTGTGAAGAGACATCATGAGCAAGGCAACTCTTACAAGGAAAAGCATTTAACTGGGGCTAGCCTATAGTTTAGAGCTTTAGTCCACTATCATGGTGGGTAGTGTTCAGACAGACATGGTGCTGGAGAAGGAGCAGAGAGTTCTGTATCTTGATCCACAGGCAACAGAAGGAGTCTGTGATACTGGGTGTAGCTTGAGTATATATGACCTCAAAGCCCACCCCTGCAGTGACATGCTTCCTCCAAGAAGGTCACATTTCCTAATAGTGCACTCCCTATGGCCAAGCATTCAAACACATGAGTCTATGGGGCCTGTACCTATTCAAACCAACACAGCCACCCTGCACATCACTGTTGGACAATACCTGTGGGGTACAGTCCTGCACACTTGGTTCTGTCTACTGCTCTCTCAGAGGCAGACAGAGGCTTGCTAGGAGCATCAAGCAGCCACACAGAAGTGAACTCAAAGGTAGTGGTGAGAGGGGTGGGAGTTCAGGCAGAAGAGAAGAGTGAGGCAGATGGCAGCGGCTACAGCCAAGGCTCGGTGAAACCAAGGATTGCAGCAGGCACATCTGGAAAGGTACAGGTATTTGCAAGCCCTACTGCAGCATCCCTGCCAAGGTGGTGCTATCAACCACCATGAAGATGCTCAATTGAGTCTGTCCTCATCTGTGGGCTGATTGCATTTCGAATCAGCTTAGTGTGTATTAGTAGCGATATTTCATTTGGATTTTAACAAATCAAGCTTGCCTGAAGATCAGAGAGTAAAACAGCCCCGCTGCTCAGCCTTACAGACCAGGCAGTGGCGACACACACCTTTAATCTCAGTAGCCACACTAGTTTCCATAGAAACTGAGCGGTAGTGGTGCATGCCTTTAATCTCAGCCTTAGAGAGGGATATAAGACGGGAGGAGACAGCTCTCACACAGTCTCATTATGAGATTCCTGGAGGCAGGATTGCCATTTCAGACTGAGGTAGAGGTAAGAGCCAGTGCTTCTCTGACCTTCAGGTCGAACCCTAGTATCTGTCTCTGGGGTTTTATTAATTGTGCTACAAGTGTGCACACACCTGCACAGGTGCACACACATTTGCACACATGCACCACTAGTTTTTCTGCATTGTTTTTGTAATGTATTTGATGATGTGAAGTTCATCAAATCATGAAGTAAAACTGACTGTATTAGGCATGTATTTTATTTTTACTGTATTTTACTGTATTCAGCTATGACCTCTGTAGAGCTCCCTAACTCCTCATCACTTCGCAGCACAAGCCCTGCACGGTGCTAGTCAGCTTTTCACCGGTGGACCCCAAATACCTGAGGTAAACAGCTTAAAAGAAGAGGAGTTTGGCTCACAGTTTCGGGTTGGTCAGCCTGTGGTGGCTTCTTGGTCTCTTGTAGTTGAACAGAACTCCGTGGTGGTGGGAACAAATGACAGAAGAGCTCTTGCTTCATTCACTTCATGACAGGAGGAAGACGGAGGGGAAGGAAAAGGATTGGGGGTAGGAGAGGTGAAGGAATGAGCCAGGGTTAAACATCCATAATGACCTACCCCCTTGATCTTCTTCCTCTAGCTACATCCTACTCTCCTCCTCAGATTTCCACAAAACAGTGCCACCAACTGGGACCCCTGTGAGGACATCTCATGGTCAAACCATAATACCCAGCTGGCAGTTGATTACTCCTCATTCTTTCTCTCCCAGGACCCAGGAACCATCAGTTTGCATCTTTTAACCCTCTCTTTAGGAGACTGCTTTAAAGTGAATCTAAGGCTAGGGATGGAGCCCAGTAGGAGAATGCTTAATCTAGCATGCCCAAGGCCCTTGGGTTTAATCCCCAGAATCACAAACCACAAAAATAATAAAGAATGAAATGAAATATCTGTTTACTACAAACAAGAATCTATGCAGTAGTCACTTGCCTTGATATGGCTGGTGATTAAAATATTTCTATACTATTTGCCAATTTACCAATGGCACACGTGCCTCCTGTCTCCCTGGCTTGTTATTCCCTTCTCAGGTACCCTGGATGTGGTTCAGTCATGACAGTGTATAGTCTGCCAGGAGACTTCCAATATTCTTCAGGGCTTCGGCACGTCCATCCTGATGGACAAACAGCCTAATAAATATTCAGACTCTCGGGAGACTCTGCAGTGGAGGTTGAGATTAGAATTCTCCTCATTCTCGGGATCTTTTCTAAGCCAGTGGCTACCTCTCTCTGATCACCTGTTTGGCTCTCACTGGTCTGCATAATTTAAAAAAGTTCTCTGTCTAAAGTTCAATACTCCCCCATCATGGTTTTATTTTTTTTTCTTACACCTTGATGAATGCTGTGCTGACTTCCCCTAAGATGTGCCAAATATACCATCTGAGATGGGAAGATATGCTATTTTGAGGATAAATATGTTGATCTTTCCCTGGAGGAGTCCAAGACATCTGATGACAGCTTTCGCTTGTTCACTGAAGAAGAGCAAGGTGTGTGTGTGTGTGTGTGTGTGTGTGTGTGTGTGTGTGTGTGTGTATGTGTGTGTGTGTGTGCGTGTGTGTGTTTAAGGAAGTTCTAGAAGTCACTTCCCTGGAACCGGGGCCACTTCTGAATCAATAAAGGGCACAGCCTTTGTCAAAATTGACCCAGGAGAGCCTGCTAGGATAGTGGGAGATCTCAGAGATCTCCGTGAAGTCATTTTTAAGTTGTTATGTTTTTGAGACTGGATCATGCTGTCTTTGAACTTGAAGTCCTTTTGCCTTAATCTATGGGATTATAGGAGCTCACTGTCATCCCCACTGCCAGCATGGGTTCAAATCCTGCTCTTCCGTTGCCAGCTATGGGACATTAGAAGCATCATTCAACCTCTGCAGCTCAGCTTTCACACAAGTAAAGCGAGGAGAGTCGTATGTATATGGTAAGGTTTGGGTGAGGATTAAATGATATTCGTGGATTCGTGTACAGCGTTTAGGACGATTCTTAGTTCTTAAGAGCTCACTTGTCATTATGTATTGCAATTATTTAGTCTTTTTTCCTATCATATTCTGAGATAAATCATTTTTAGTTTTATAAAAAAAGAACAAAAGGAAATGGACTTCGACTCAGGGAGGGACGGTGAGTCACTGAGGATGGTTTCAGGCACAGGAATGACAATGATAAGATCTATGCTCGGAGAAGATTAATTTGTCTGCGGCTCATAGGCTGACTGCAAGAAGAGGGTACAGGGTTGGAACTGTCAGTCAGGAGGCTGACGTAAGACTCTCAGCTGCTCAGTACAACATGGCAGCCACAGGTCACAGGGGAGTGTTTAAATAGGAATCAATGAGAATTAAACGAAAAAAAAGATTCAGTTCTTCCTACACAGTAGCCAACTTTCACAGCCTCAGTAGTCAGTGTCCAGGGGCGGCTATAGGGTACAGCATATGTTTCCATTCTTCCAGTAAGTTCCGTCAGACAGCGCTGGTCACAAGTGGTGGTTCTCATACATCAGGAACCTCAGAATAAGCTGGAAGTTGTGTTATTGTAATAACCACTTAGTCTGACCTTTGATTCAGGTGGTCTGGGTGGGGTCTGAGGATTGTAGCCTGCTGCTTTGGAGACAACAGATAGAGAAACCCCTTCTCAGCCCGTGGAGTGGGAGAAGAGGGCATCTGTTGTCACACAGTGAAAAATAGTCTGTTCTGTATGCTCTAGCTCAGCTGTGGTCAGATTTGGATGCAATCTCTCTCTGGGACTGAGAGCCTGGGACTTTATTTTGGGGCCAGGTGTGCACAGGAGTTTGCTGTGGGTTTTTGTTTTTGTTTTGAGACCCAGGCTGTGTCCCCAGGCTGGCCTCCAACTTGCTAGGTAGTAAGGATAGCTTTGAACTCTTGATCCTCCTGCCTCTACTCCCCCAAGTGATGGAAATACAGGTGTGCATCACCACACCCGGTTCATGCTAGAGGTTGAGTCCAGAGTTTCACACACGCTAGTCAGGCACCTTCCCAACCCAGCTACACCCCCAGCCCTGCAGCTTCTGCAGTGGAAGCTGGGAGTGGTACTTTCCCCCTCCCCTTCAGAATCTGGGCACCAGAGGGGTAAATCATTCAACAGAGGCTTCTTGGTCTACACTCCCTGCCATTCTGGAGTTCACCTTCTGAGTTGTGATGGGGAAGGAAGAGGAGACAGGAGCTTTGAGGACTGAGAAGTCAAGAATTTGCTGCCTTTGTTCTTCAGCCATACCTGACAACTTTCTCCCCGAGGCAAGAGGAGATGACTCACGTCTAGCTGTGGGGCCTGGGTGGCGGGAAGTGCCTCGGGGTACAAGTGACAGAATCCAGTTAAGTGGGAGGTGGGGAAACAAATCATTTTAAGCTGTATGGTATTATGGAGTCACAGCATACTGAAGAAAGAAACATCCTAGGGCTTGCTCCACGGGAGCCAGAGATGGCATCTCAGGTGGGCAGGCTCTGCAGGGCATCCCCTTCTTTCTGAACATGACAGTCACACAGAGGTACAGGGTGGCATCTGTGCTAGAAGTCACCTCATTTCTGCTGTGCAAGCCTTCGGACGATGGCATCAGATCAACATCAGCGTCTGGATAAAGTCAGGCTTTCTTCCAGGAAAACACAGCCATTATTTTTCCAGCTGGTAGCAAGTTGCTGTGACCTTCTTGAGGTGGCTTGTTTTTTGGACTCCTGGGATGCTTCCACATCACAGACCTCCCCACAGCCCAGTGTCTAAATGCCTAGGTATGTCAGAGCCTTCCCTTGACCCCCAGGATCCTGTTGCAATGTTGAGGATGACATCAGATGGCCAGCTGGTTTCTTAGCTCTTAGCTTGTGCCATTTGGAAGTACTTTGAATGAAACACGGCTATCTTTGCATGTGTGTGTATATCTGGTGGCAAAGAATGGGGGTGGTGAGGGGAGAACTCAAAAGGTGCTGTAGCGAATGGCTTTGAGCTGTGAATGGCTCAGTAAAAAGATAGTGGGAATGGCAGCTTCCCTCAGACATAGCTCTTCACTTTAATAACCAACACATATCTCTCCGCTCATTTATCCATCTGTCTTAACGATCTACCCATCCAGTCAGCCATCTATCCATCTCAACACCACCCGTATCCATACACTCATGTACTTACCTCTCCATACAGCCAGCCAGCCACCCACCCATTAATCTACCCATTCAACTACCAACCTACCCATCATCCACCCATTGACTCGTTTATCTACCCATTCATCTATGCAACCCTCTGTCCATCTGCCTA
>LOEQ01001813.1:618474-630076 GCA_001685075.1 Bramus lutescens
TTTCAAGTCTTGAATAGTTTCTTTCATATGTTTGATTGCTTTTTCTTGGTTTTCCTTAAGGGATTTGCTGATGTCTTCCATTTTTTTTTGTTTGTCTTTCCCTCAATTTCTTTGAGGGAATTTCTCATGTCCTCTTTAAGAGTCTCAAACTCAAACAGTCTCCTGAAGTTATTTTTAGGTCATTTTCTTCTGCTTCATTTATATTTGGTTGTTCAAATCTTGCTGTTGTAGGGTCTCTAGATTTTACTGGTGTCATGTTGTTCTTTGTGGTATTGCATGTGTTCTTACCTTGTCAACTCATCTTTTCCTCTAATTGGTGTGGTTGGGGCTGTCTGTGACTCTGGTGATTAATCTTCTAGGTGCCTGTGGATCCAAGGCTCAGATGGTTGTTCCTCATGGTACAGTCAGTGTCACCGTTCTAGTTATCCAGTTGGTCACTCTGTGTTCCTGGAGATTGCTCAGCACTCCTGGGGTTTGCTCTGCTCCTGCTCCCTTGGAGTTTGCTGTCTCAGGCCTTCTCTGGTCTAGGTTGCAGGTTTAGACCTGTTTCTGTAAATGTCCCTGGTGTGGATCTGCTCCTCTGGAGGTTCCTAGCTTGAAGTTGGTCCTGCAAAGGTCTCTGGCTCTGATCTTCTCCCTCGGAGGTCCTAGATCAATGCCTGGACCCACAGAGATCTCTGGCTCAGTCCTGCTTCTGTGGAGTTCGCTGCCTCAGGCTCTGTGAATTCTTGTTTTTGTTGTGCTGTTGCAGCCATGTAACATTTAGAGAAAGTGTGCAGAAATGGCTGTGGAAATGGGCATCATTGCCTCATTGATGACTTTGGTGGGACTGTGTTTGTCATAAACCGTGATGCTTTTATTTCAGCTAGCCGTGACCCTGTTGAGAGATTTTCATGCTAGTTTCAGATAACTACAATGAGCTTGTGGTTTTCTTCTTTCAGTTTTAAATTGATGAATATATTAATAACAGATTTATGAAAAGGTTGAATCATCTTTACATTTCCAGTAGACTCAGACATTCGTTTGTCTGAGTTTCATTTATTTTTGGACTGAATATATTATCTTGGATTTTCTTTCCCAAGATGGCAGATAGCCAACACCCCCTTACATTATTTAACACTATAAGCTTAAGTCCCATGCAAGCCTCTTTTCCTGGTCCCCTTTTCTCAGCTGTGTGTGTTTCTACCTTTTGAGCTGCTGTTTGATCAGCTTTTCCTGTTCTCCAAGCCGATGCTTCCTTCTCCCTCTTCTCTTCTCTGGCCCACTGTATCTTCAGCTCAGATCCTTCACTCCCTTTCCTTCCTTAAGCCAGTTCTATAACCTTTATTAAGGACCCTTAATTTTAGATGGAGTCAAGCTGTATGCTGTTGATATTTTCCCAACCTTCTCCCCCCCGGGTGCTGCTGTGTAATGACATGTGGATAGCAGAAGCTACCCTCATTTAGATGGCAACTCTTTTTCCTTCTTTTGTCCTTTTCTTTTTGGATGAAGGTAACATTTGCCGCATATAAATTAGCCATTCACTCTTTTAAAATATACAGTTCCCTATACTTTACATTTACAACATTGTGGTCATCTTTGTAGTTTTAGTGAGTCTATCGCCTCTAAAGAAAAGCTTGCGCTCATGAAGCACCACCTCCTTGGTCCCCTTCCCTTGCGCGAGCCCTCTGTTTGTCTGTGTGGGTTGACTGCTCAGGATTAGCTTAGTCCTGTCTCATTGCTGTGTCCAATACCTGAGAAAACAGCCTGAGGGAAGAAGGGTTTGTTCTACTCATGGTTTCAGTCCGTCATGGTGGGGGAGTGTGATGGAGGAACTCACATCTTGACAGACAAGAAACAGAGCAGAGCGGTTACAGGAGATGGCCAGGACAAGATCTAGTTCTCAAGAACATGCCCTTGGTGACTTATTTCTCCAGGCAGACTGTACCGTCTGCAATTGCACCACCTCCCAGTAACTAATTCTTATTCAGTGTCTGTCAGTGGATTAGACCATTCATTTAGCCAGAGGCCTGGTGGTCTAATAATTTTTGTAAATGCCCTTACAGACACACACCATGAAATGTACTTTCCTAATGTCCCAAGTTCTTTCCAATTGACCAGATCTCAATGGAGACTGACCATCACACAGCATGTGACTGTTGTGTCTGGGCACATGCATGCTCATAGCAGCTCCTTTCCTAATACCCAGAAAGGAGATGCAACCTGAATGTCGACAAATAACGAATGGATAAACAAATACAGCATAGCTATGGAATGGAATATTACTGAACTTTAAAAAGCATCACGGCTACTTGCTCTACAATGATACCTTGAAACTATCATGCTAAAACCAAAGGAGACAGATTCTTGTGGGTCTTGGGGAAGGGGATTTTAGAATTAGAGTGTGTCTTAGAAGTAAGGAGGGGTGAAAGCAAAACGGAAGTCAGAAGTCAATTTTTAGGAAGGCTGAGCATAAAGTATGTTGTCGTAGTGTTCTGTTACTCTAAGAAAGTACTATGGCCATAAACAACTTGGGGAGGAAAGGGTTTATTTTACCTTATAGTTCCACATCACAGTCTGTCATCTAATGAAGTCAGGATGGGAGGGCAGGAACCTGGAGGCAGGGACTGATGCAGAGACCATGGTAGAGTGTTACCCACTGGCTTGCTCATCAGGACTTGCTCAGCTTGATTTCTTATATAACCCAGACCACCAGCTCAGGGGGAGCCCTGCTCACAAGTGAGCTGGGCCCTCCCCAGTCCATCATCAATCAAGAAAATGCCCCACAGTCTTACTCACAGGCTAATCTGGTGAGGACATTTTCTCTTGAGGTTTCTTCTTCCTAAATGACTTTAGCTTGTGTCAAGTTGACATAAAACTAGCCATCACATGTGTTATATATATGCTTGAAAATATTACAAGGAAACATTATTTTGCATAATTAATATATGCTAATAAATGTTTTTAAGAATAATTTTTATACAATATGGAACAGAATCTACATCCTGTTGAGCTGTCTCATTTACATGCCTCTCTAGCTGTTGATATTAATGAAATTCCCACCATGTAGGTGTGATGCCCAGGACCCTGCGATGGGTGTCACAGGCATCACTAACAGATACGTAAACATTTTGGACATTAGTAATACTGGAATTGCATTTTGTTTTTCAGTAAGAGATGCTAAAAATCTTGTACCTATGGATCCCAATGGCTTGTCAGATCCCTACGTTAAACTGAAACTGATTCCTGATCCCAAAAGTGAGAGCAAGCAGAAGACCAGGACCATCAAGTGCTCTCTCAACCCCGAGTGGAACGAGACCTTCAGATTGTAAGTACAAATCATGCCGGCTCAGCATGGATGATAGGATTGCGGTCTTCAGGGACTGGGGCATCTCTCCTTTAGCCTCTGTTTTCTTTCTTTTCCCTTCACTTCCTTTCCCCCTTCTCTTCCATCTGGATTTCAGTATTGTGAGCTAAGGGGAAATCAGATCTTTTTCTAACAGAGTTGAGACTGCTTGTGATGTGTGGAGCCAGACTGGATGAGATTGAGTATCAGTGCTGCCTGGTGAAGGGGAATGAGAGGGGCATAGTCTATAGGTTATACTGTCAGTATCTCCAGGGCTGAGTTTACATGGTACTGGGTTTGCTGCCTACTTGGAGAACCATATCAGCTTTGCTTTAGGGTCTTCTCTAGCCAGGAAGAGTATGCGGGTCTCCTCTCAACATGTCTGGGCCAATGGTCATTCATAGTAACAGCTGGTATTTACTGAGCAGGTATGATGCACAGTCAAACACCAATTAAGCTATCTGACTAACAATTGCTGGTTAATTCATTTCTATTTTATGTGTGGGCCTTGCTAAAGAAGCCCCTGAGTGAGTAGAAGGCTGAGGAGGATGCAGCTTTGTGTAGTTTGACTCCATAGGTCATGCTGCAGCCACAGGCTGGCACCATGGTTCTTGGGTGCAACCTTATACCCTTGCCTCTTTCTCAGGATAAAGCAATGTCTATCTGAGCCTTTCAGAGCCATGTTGCAAAACAGTTTCCCCCAAGACTCCAGCAAGAGGTTTCTCCATGCAGTCTCTCTATTTCATCCAACACACAAGTATGCAAATGCACACACATGTATGCCCGATGATGTCTTGGGCATCAGAATTTTCCTCAGTGACTATCCATGGTAATAAAGACAGAGACAATAGCCCCAGATAGACCTGATTTTGTTGGAGCTAGCAAAGGTCTCCCTCCTATTTGATCAACAGGCTGTCAAACAGAATGAGCCCCTACTCCCAGGGGAGTGGAAACCGAGTGTGTCTTCTGCAGCAGCTTGTGGCAGTTAAGGGTTTCTGTCTCAGGCCCTCATCCTCTTATACATTTCATCAACGTGAGAAATCAAGATGGCCTTGGCTGACTGACTCTCTCTCTCTCTCTTTCTCCCTCCAGTCAGCTGAAGGAATCAGACAAAGACAGAAGACTCTCCGTAGAGATCTGGGATTGGGACTTGACCAGCAGGAATGACTTCATGGGATCTCTGTCATTTGGGATTTCGGAACTGCAGAAGGCCGGTGTGGATGGCTGGTAAGAAGAATTCTGCCTTGGAAACCACAACGCAAGTCACACCTGGGATCGAATATGTTTCCCCTTTTCTCTTAAAATTGCAATATGCAAACGAAAACCCACCACAATGACTGCTAGCTTGTCTCGGTCTCACACATGCGCCTTATTTGGCTCTTCAATTTACAGAACGGGAGTTGGCAGAGTCTGGTGACATGGGTCTTCCATCCTAGCTAATTGGTAGACTGAGGTTGGGAGGGTTGTGTGGGAAAGGCCTGCCTGGGGAACTTTGATCACTTACTTCAAAATAAAGTAAAAGGAGGCCTGGGAGATGGCTGGGTGGCAATGCATCTATCCAGCATGTGTGAACGAGGCCCTAAATTTAATCCCCAGGGCTTTAAAAAAATAATTAATTGCTAGTACTAAAAGAGATGCAGCGACAGCTTGCTGAGTCAGTAAGGCGCTTGATTGTATATGAGCATCATGGACTTGAGCTCAGATCCCCAGCACCCATGTAAAAGTGGGCACAACAGCAGCGGCATGTATCTGTAACCCCTGCACTGGTGTGGCAAAGGGAGCAGAAACTGGGGGCATCCAGAGACAAGAAAACCCCTAGAACTTGCTAGGTAATGAGTCTAACCAATTGGTGAGTTTAGATTCCAAAAGTAAAGTGGAGAGTGATTGAAAAAGGCGCTGAACATCAACCTTTCTCCTTGAGGAACACACACACACATGCACACGCATGCACACACACACAGTCTGACATGACAAGACTCTAGCTGTGAAAGCCAAATGCCAGGGCGTGGTTCTCTCTTGGCCACAGTCCTTACCCGTCACTCGTGTATTGCCTCTGTCCTACTGTGCTCAGCACTAAAGCCCTCTCTCAAGTTTACCTGACAGATCTAGGCAATCCATTGGACAGTCTTGACTCCTTAAGACAGTGTGTTCCCATTGACAGTTCCTCCTGTCCCTGGTCTGTCTTGTTTCTGCTGCTTTGCTCCCTCCCACTGCCATAACAAAGCGCCCTCATCCCGCGTCTCCAACAGTAAAGTAGGTCAGCCCCGTGGACAACCACCTCATAGTCACCGGAGAAAGAGAGTCAGGATCAATGGTCTAACCTGGCTTCCGAGCTGTTGCTTTGGGAGAAGTGGTGATTGGACCTGCTCTTAGTTCTTTAAGATAAATTATCACCTTTCTAAATTGTCTCACTCGGGACTGTTTCAGTTCCAAGTGTAAGAAAAGAAAAATCGAACTGATTTCCCACGAAAGAGAATGCATCTTCCAGGCCGTACATCCTCTATTGCCCACCGTAAGCTTTGTAGTCCCTGCTGCACATTGATTTATCACAGGTTCTTCTTCAAATGGACAGGATGTTCTAGTCCCTCAGGGTGCATCAGGATAGAAGACAAATGTGTGTTTGTGAACCCATGGGGAGCAGAGATGAACCTTGAACAAGAAATTACTCACGACAGCAGTCAAGGACCACTTGATGAGAGCGGTGACGTGGATAATCCATGGATAGTCACCATGACTGGGAGGGGGATATTTAAAAAGGCACAATTCAGAAGTGATTAAAATATCAGTCTTGCAAAATAATAAGCATGAATCAAGACTGTCCTCAGCTCACTGCTGAAGACCATGGCTGACTCCACGAAAAAGTTTAGTAGATTGATATCTAGAAAACTGGTGTTTGGGGGAAAAGTTTGCTGAAATAGCTCGGCCACCTTAAATATATGCATACAGAAAATAATAGCATGATGGAAGCCCAGGCTTGGGGTTCTGTCATCTGCCAGCCTGGGTCCGAAGAAGGTCACAACTCACTTTTCCAAAAGTTCACATTTTCCTCTGCAGATCAGGGAGCCACCTGCACACAATGACTAAGTTTAGTGACATTACAGGAGGAAGGAGATGCTTGAGCAGGAAGCACTAGTGTGACATCCTTTCTTCCCCTTCACGGTTTCGGATACTTTCCCTGTGGCGTGTTTCCGCCCTCACGGACCCACAGACTGGGTGTTCCTTCCTCCGCAGGTCAAGTTGACAGTGGCTAAAGAGAAAATCCGTGATCGCTGGTGGGTAGAAGTGAGGCAGGAGAGAGCAGAACAATAATTGTAGTAAAGATAGTTACCACCAACTGGCTCTGACTGGGTGCCAGGCACCGGACTGAACATGCAGGTGCAAGAATCACAGCTACAGGAAAAACATGGTGGCTTCTTTTGTGAAAACATCCTTGGCTTTCTTAGACTGTGAGCTCATGGTGGTTACAGAGTAGGGTTTTGCTAGGGCGGCCTCCCATGCTTCTCTCTTGCAGAGGAGCTATTCTAACCAGCACCCCCATACCCCAGAGCAGGTCTGGCCCCACCTTGCTTTGTGGCTTCTTAAAGTGCTTAGGTCTTGTGCCTTCCCCACAGAACCCAACACATTCCAGTCCCAGGCCGCACCAGGCCCCATTCCCCACCCCTTGCCCCAGTGCTTCTGGGACTTCTCACTTCTGAGACCCCTTCCTGGAGAGATGGTGGCTCTGCTCAGGTATTCCCCTCCCCACCTCTCCTTGCTGCTGTGATGGCACAGTCCTCTAGGAAGGTGGGACCACGCCCAGGATCTACCCTCCTTGTAATCCCCCAACCCCTTTCTTTCCCAGGCCAATTGAGCTGCTCGAGGAGCTTAAGTCCATTTTCAGAAACAAAGCTGTCACCCCCCCCACCCCGCCACCTCTAGTTTTGCTATGTGCACATTCAGTCCAGTATGCGACACAACCTTCGGCCTGGGTTGCGCCTGCCTGTTTTAAATGGCAACACCAGAAAGCCAAGTGTTTGCTTAAAACAGTTGTTGGCTGAAACAGTTTTCCTGTGAGAATCTTAGCAAGAGCTATGCATTTAACCCAAGCACACAGAAAGACAACGAAAAGGCACTGGCCTGGATATGATAATAAAATGGGTTAGTTCCCTCCCCAATGCCACACATACTCAAAGTATTGGTGTCTTCCTGTAATCCCAGCACTGGGGAGGTGGAGGCAGGGCGGTTCAGAAGTTCAAGGGCATCCTTAGCTATAAAAGAAGTTGAAGGCCAGCCTGAACTATATGAGATCCCCTCCCCATCTAAAAAAAGTATAAAGATTAATAATTAATATATTTTTGAGGCACACTAAACTTGGAGATTCACCTAGACTTGCCAGGGCAGTCCCTGCTTTCTGACATTGAGATTATAGGCCTGTGTGTGAGGCCACACCCAGGATGCTCCATGTGGATGCTATAGTTCCAAACTCAGGGGCCTCATGCTTGTCCAGCGGTGTTTTAGCATACTTGGATGTTGAATGAGTCATATCGCTTCTTGCAGACTCAGTTTCTCCCTCTGGCAGATGGGCTCCTCTAACCAACCATCCTGCTGTGTTACAGCAGTGTGTATGATGTCAACTGTGGTCCTCTAAGTCAATAAAGGATCTGGAAAAAAAATCCTCTCGCCAAATACTGTTGTGCAGCAGCGGTGCCTCTGGGGTGTTCAGTGACAGGAACATGCTGTGCAATCTTGCCTCAAGGAGCCGCAGGTTAGACCCCCGAGCTCAAGTATGCAGGTGGTTCTGTGACCTAGATTTCGGTTATCACACTCTATGATGTTCACACCTCGAGGAAGCTCAGAGAGTGTGCCCTGGTTGTCCAGTGATGCCCAACTGTGATTTAAAACCATGTGGCAGAACCCACAGAGGCAGCTGGAGAAGCCTCCAGATGTGCAACACCTGCCCCCGGCCACTCATCTGCCTCGTAGTTGCCAGCCCTGTACCTGCTGTCAAACACTCCCCTGTGCTCCTAATTGTGTCTATTTATGCTTTCTCCCCGCTTCCCCTCGGTTTTGCTGGAGATTCATCTGTATTACTTGTTTGGTTTGTTTTTCTCCAAAGAATCTGCTCCGGGACTGTGTCTCAGTTCTACATCTGCTTTCTTCTCTCTGTCTGTTTATTTTGCATTTGTCTTTGAGCTCTGGTTGAGTGTTTTGCTATTTGGTTTTCTCTTCTTACCTTACCCAGCTCTTTAGGAATAGCAAACCCTATTGGGTGGATAGACAATTCCTTTAAGTTGTGACATTTCACATCCTGACTTTTGTTGCTGTTTCCAGCTCTGCCATTATGTTTTTCATTTCCTTTTTTAACACGCTTATGTGTAGGCATATGCTTTAACCTTGAGAAATAGCTTTGCATTTAAATATTTGCTCCTGGGGCAGGGAGGATGACTCAGCCATTAAGAGCACTTGGTGCTCTCACAGAGGACCTGGATTTGACTCCCAGCGCTACTACTGAACCATCTCTCCAGCCCCTTGCTTTTTCCTTTCCACCTCTCCCTTTCTTTCAACTAAACTCAGTCTACAGTCAATGTCCCTAAATATCCTATAGGTGTTTGAATAAAAATTGTATTTATTGTCTGTAGGGTATATCTCAGCATTGATGAGCTCCCCATCTTCATGGTTTATGGACCCTTTATGCTTTTCTATTTTCATTTTATTTGCTTAAGATAAATGTATAATGATTGTCATGGCTTTCTCAGTAAAATTGTTAGAAACCTTTTATTTTCATTTCTGTTGCTATTGTTTTTTCTGTCTATGAATGTAGCAAGATCGCCCACTGTGTAACTCTTCCTGGCTTATTATCTGACATGGAGCGATTGTTTTCACTGTGAATGCCCCACCCCCGCCCCTTCCCAGGTCACCTCACTTCACTGATGGCGTCCGTGCCATGGCTTGTTCATTCTTTGGAAATCCACAGCCCAGAACCCTCTGTGCCCAGGAGATAAAAGAGAACTAAACAGACACAGATCTTCAGCCCCAGGGAGCTGTCTCTCTAGGTGGAGAAAAAGAAAAACATTTTTACATTAGAAAACAAAACAAACCAAACAAACAAGCAAACAAAAACCATGGCATGTTCCAGGTGATAAACAAATGCTATCGGGAGACATAAGAACAAGGAGAGGGAATGCTGGGAACATGGCTGGTTTTTACATTTCATTCAGTCCTTTCTCAGGAAAATACTTACTGGCAAGATAAGTTTAGCAGGGTGTCTGACCTGGGCCCTGCTGCTGTCCAGGGAGAAAGCAGTACTTGCAAAGTCCCTGAGGCCCATGTCTGGTGAACTGCAAGCATCTTGAAGCAGCTTGGGGAACATAAGTCAGCAAGGAGGAGACCCAGTAGTGTGTGCTCTGAGTGAGGAAGTTAAGACCTATCTGCCCCTTGTCCCTTCTTCATCCCTCCACCTCTGTGTATGCCTGCAAAAATAAAAATAGAATCTCACAGTGTATTATGAACCTATTCCCAGCACTCAATAACCTTGGAAACCTCATTTTTTTATAAAATGTATGTGTATGGGTGTAGTATGTATGGGTATGTACATGAATGTTCATGTGTGTGAATACTCTTGTAGACCAGGCTGGCCTTGAACTCAGAGATCTGCCCGCTTCTGCCTCCAGAATGTTGGGATTAAAGGCGTGTGCTACCACCACCCATGTGTGTGAATACTCACATGGGTTTGGTGCTTGTGTGCCATGGAATGCACGTGGAAGGGAGGGTCTCTGGTGTTGGTCCGTGTTTTCCAGTTTGTCTGTGGCGGAGTAGTTCACTGCTGGAACACCAAGCCAGGTGACCTGTGAGCTTCTGGGAAGGTAGGGTTATAGATGTTTGCTGCTGTACCTGGCTTTATATGAGTCTTAGGGCTCCCAACTCCATCCTCTTGGTTGACAAGCAAGTTCTTTGTCCTCTGAGCTCTCTGAGCTGCTCTTAGACATCATTTCTCATAGCTTCGTGTGACCCATGGTGTGGAATTGCCTCCATCAGACAGCCGCTTATTCTATGTGGGAAATGCATATCTATGAAAAATAACTCCATGATAACAAACTGGCAGCTCAACTCTTATGTGTACAACTTTAATTACATCCTAATAAACCCGCAAGACTGAAATCGATGGCTCTGAGAATGTGAGTGTCGATAAAATGTTTGCCAACACATCCTGTATTTTAAAAAGAAAATCTCTATCTGATGAATGTACAAGAGTATTATTTTATCCTCAGTTGTCAACTCTTAGTTTTGTATATGTCAAATACTCAATGGTACACATTCATTATTCCTAATTATGCTAAGCATTGTCATCTGCAGATTGCCATTTGCTGATACTTGTGAATGACAGCCCTGGCTTCACATTTTTCTCATTGATTCCTAAGAATTTTTCATAGGGGATGCCTCTCACTGTAGACCACTTGCTCAGCAAGCACAAAGGCCTGGGTTTAGTCTCCAGCACTTTGGAGAGAAAGAGCTCTCACTGCTGAGGGTATTAGTGTTTTCCCAACCGTGTGTTATGCAGTTTTCCCACTCATGTTAGTTGCTGCTGTCCTTCATAGCTATTTTCTTTCTTTCTTTCTTTCTTTCTTTCTTTCTTTCTTTCTTTCTTTCTTTCTTTCTTCTTCTTCTTTTCTTCAAGGCAGGGTTTCTCTGTTTAACAGCCCTGGCTGTCCTGGAACTCGCTTTGTAGACCAGGCTGGCCTCGAACTCACACATCTGTATTTTTCTTAGTGTGCAGAAAGCATCTATGTAACTCTAAGCTAATGTGATAAATATCAAGGCAACGGCCAGAGACATTTCCCAGCTCTATTTTCTAATTCCCTAATTGTCCAAATTATCCATCCTGTGTTCACTGTCTCCAGTGGATTTTGAAATTCAGTGATTGGATTTTTCTTCTGAAACAATCGTTCCTAATTTCAGATTGTCCTCTTTTCTTGGTTCCCTTTGAAAATACAAATTAGACATTCTCTAGGTCTTCCCTTCAGCTGCTGTGTTCCTGGTTGGCCTGGTCCACTGCTTCTGTGTTTCTCTCCTTCTGATAGCTACGTTTCCCTGTGTCCCGATGTCTTCATCTCTCCTGATAGGAGGATGGGCACAGCAGTGATGGGTGTCCCTGCCCTAGTCCTCAGATGCAGATAAAGGAGCCAGGAGCCTTTTGTAAGCTCTTGGAATTCTGTTTTGTGCAGACCAGGTATTGTAGTGAAAGGTGAGCAGGCCTGCTTTTCGTCCCGCCCGGCTCCTGCACAGCTAGCTTATACCCCG
>LOEQ01001813.1:633860-672935 GCA_001685075.1 Bramus lutescens
AACCTAAAACAAGGCCGGTATTCTCTTGTAGAAAATGAAGTCTCAGCTTCACAAAAACGGTTCCTTCTGTCCTGGGGCGGCAGGGGTGACATTTCCAAACACCAAAGAAAACATTTTCTATGCGAATAGAGCATTTGTCTGAGACAGTAATTGGCTTGAAGTACAGGGTTGTTTTATCTGCATGCGACAAAAATATGTCCCTTTATCCCTACCAGGAGCCTGCAAATACTTGTTTATGGCTGAATTATAATCTCTCCATACCATAGTTGTTGATTAAAAAAAGCGCTTCCAACAGACTGAAATCGCTCTCAAGCACACAGAGGGATTTTACTTGACCTTGAGCGTGAGAAATGTAATCCCCGCACAACGAGCAATTAGAGCCCAGAATGAGTCAGGAATTACCTTCAAGTGTCTTATCAGGGGTGACTGGGACTGCCAGAATTGGGGTGATAGTGTTCTGTGGTGGGGTGTGCTGGATGCAATGAGTGGACATTCCAGAGTGTCCTTTGGAGGGCGTCATCTGCCTCTGGTCTTGCATATGTGTGGGGGCTGGGGGAGACGACTCACTTTTTAGGATCCACCTACTTAACAAAGTACTTAGGACACACTGTGTGTCACTCTGAGTGTGCCTTCCTTGTCACAGTCCAGAAAGCTACACTGTAGCCACATCAGTTCCTCTTTCAGCAGAAGAAACTGAGGCACGAGAAGTGAAGTAACTTTTGAAGGCCCCAGAGCTGGTCATGGCCATGGGTTTGAATTTCTCTAAAAATAAATGATAAAGGTCCCAAGCCTGGAACAGGAGGTTTATTCCTGTTCCAAGCACTTGGGAGGCAGAAGCAAGAGATAGAGCATTTGTGACCAGTCTGGGCTACATAGTAAGACCCTAACTCAAAAATATCAGTCAGTCAATCAGTGATAGTAGCTGCTTTGGGAACTGAACCCTATAAGCCTTGTGAGGAGCAGGGTGATGAGGAGGTAAGGCAAGAAAAGGAAAAGAGACTCTCTCTCTCTCTCTCTCTCTCTCTCTATAAGGACAGCCTCCCTTTGCGTCAGTGAGGGATTAGTTCCAGAGTCCCCTGCCCTCAGGAGATACCCAGCCTGGAGACACCAGATTCTCCACAGAGAAGGTCATATATATAATCTCCTCCCAAATGCTTTAAACCACCCAAGATGACCTAGAATGCACATTGCAATGCAGTGGTCTCTAAATGGCTAATACTGTATTATTTGGGGATCAAAGGCAAAGGGTCTGTACATGTTCAGTATGGGGAGATTTTTCCTCGGTGATGTGCCCTGTGGCTGTGTGGATCTGCTGCTACTGACGATGACCGTCAGATCAAGCTGTTGCTGCTCCAAGAAGCTAGACTTTAATAATCCCCATCTTCCAAAAATGAAAACGCTGCAAATTTCCTTGCTGAGTGCCTCCACCCAGGTACAGGAGCTGGGGCCTTACCCACAGCCCTTTTCCCTCACTAGTGGAGGCACCTACCCCTGATAAAATGAGCCCAGGGGCGGGGGGAAAAGTGGCAGGTCTTTGTAGACAGCAGCCCAGAGGTGGGGGACCACACCCAAAAGTCTGCTCAGGCTGCCTGGCTTTAAATCTTACTTGCAACAGGGAAGTTAGTCTTCCCAAGCTTTCAATGCATTGTCTGTAACACAGGGACTCTGACACTCTTAACTGCCTGAGATTACATGAGGGCTGGATGACATCATGCCTCTAGAAGCGTCTGGTATAGCAAAAGCATTCAGGTGTCAAATGCTGGTAACGACGTTGCCAGATCCTCCCTGGAAATCAGCCAAGCTCAGTACATGCTCCTGGGGTGGGTGGGAGCCTCTCCAGGTGCACCCCTTGCTTTCTGGCTTTCTGGGGTAGCTAGGACTGCATTTGGAGGCTTCCCGGAGGGGTAGGGTGCAGAGGGGCCTGAAGTGTTGATCTTCTGAGATGGAGCCTGGAGTTTTTGTGGTTCACGAGGACATAATGTAAGGTGACACAGCTCCACTCGGCAGGGCTGCCTTCCACTTTGCCTCTGTGCAGACTTCCTGGGCTCGACACTGCAGACATGAAAGGCAGCCGCCAGTGGAGGATTGTTTCTGCTGTTGCTTTCATTTTCGGTGACACTGTCTTTGATGAAGGACCCATGAGGCACCTGCAACTCTGGGATCTCTAGAAAATTGTATGACAGGTTCTTGTCCTCAGAAGGCTCATGGGATCAGGGGAACAATCCTAAATGCTTTCAGGAACCAGGCACCTTAGCAGGGAGAAAGCCTACCCAGTGTCGCCAGGCCTACTTCTTCAGAGGAGGCTGGGAGTCTGGTTTTGCAGTTTTGTTTTGATTTTGGTATGAGGGATAGAACACAGGACCTCATGCCTGTCATGAAGGTGCTCTCGTACTGAGCCACACCTCTGGCCCAATTCTAGATTTTTGTAAGACCTCTCCTGATTTTTGACAGTTGGCAACTGATTAAACCTTAAAGTAACAACTGCGTTGGATAGAATAAATTTCTTCTTTTGGTTCTAATATTGAACTAATATGCTATTGCTGTAACAAAGTACTGAAGCTAGGTAATTTAGAAGAAAAAGTCCCCCCCATACACAATTTTGGGGGCTGAAAAGCTGCATGGCCCTATCAGTGTGGCCTCTGGTGAGAACCACCTTGGCTGAGTCCCATTATGGGGGAGAAACAGGAAGTAGACGTGTGTGGAAGGGGTTCAGCACATAGTGGCTTTGCTTCCTAAAGACTGCTTTAGCGAGAAATAACCCATGAAGCCAGCATCGTTCCTTCCCAAGGGCCACATCCTAGTCATCCACTTACTTTCCACCAGGTCGTATCGTGTCATACTGTGGACCAAACTCCGGAATGGGAATCTTATCTAAACCACAGTTCACAAACACTGGCCCCTAAGGACTTTTTTTTTTATTAGTTATTTTGGGGGCTGGAGAGATGGCTCAGTGGTTAAGAGCCCAGGCTGCTCTTCCAGAGGACAGGGTTCAAATTCCAGCACCCGCATGTGGCTCGCAACTGTCTGTAAGGCTTGTTCCAGGGGATCTGATGCCCTCTTCTGGCCTCCACAGGCACTGCATGCACACAGTGCCCAGACACACCTGCAGACAAAATACCCATGCATGTAAACTAAAAGTAAAATGGAAAAAAAAAGCTTAATTCCAGTCCACTGAAACAAATTCAAGTGAAGAAACTGGAAGGCACGAGCTATCCCCTTTCCTTTAAGAGGAAACTGTGCTCTAGGACCTCCAGGCGAGTGGACATGCACACCCAATGGCTGGGGTGGGAGTGGGATGAGAAACAAGCGTGGGAGTCCAGTGCATCTCAGGTCAGCTACAGAGGAAACAGGAGACCCGGTGAGGAAGCAATGAGATGCGAGGGGTGGGGTGGGGTGGGGTTGGGTCAGTCAGAAAAAACCAGGAGGCTGGGAGGAGGATTCAGGACGGCATGAGGATGTGGTCCAAGAAAGACAGGCAGCCGTTGTCTGGGGCACCTCTCTTATGTGAAGTCTTCACCCCAATGACATGGTCTCATGCTTCGAATCACCTCTGCCTCCCTGGGACTCCATGCCTCTGTCTCTCAAATGTCTCTCCTTTGCCCTTAGCCCATAGGAGCTGCTTGTTGGGTGTTTTGGGCTTAAATGTCAACATGTCTTACTATAAAACTAGTTTGTGTACGGGGACAACTGTTCTGTTAGTAGCCTCAAACACCACCAACACCCATCAACAGAAGAATGATTAATACCAGCAATGAGTTCTCAGCAACCCCAAGAGGACTTTCTGGTTCACGCAACAGAGTGAAAGGGGATTCCAGATTGTTCTGATGAGAGGAGGAAAGAAGGCATGAAAGGGTCTTTGTGCTTTGGTTTTATTTGGATGAAATTCAAGAATAGGTGAAGCCGACCTATGAGCAGAGATTGTCTTCGCTGTTTGTGAGGGAAGATCAGCTGCAAACCTCCCTGGGGAAGTTGGTCTTGTTCCATATATTGTTTGGGGGTATGGCTATGCATATAGTTGTCAAAATCCACAGAATTATGTACTTAAGATCTGTGCATTTTACTGCTTGCATCTCAATTATTTACATATTTTGTTTATTTGTGTAAGCATGATCATTTGTGTGCCGGTACATATGTGTTGATGTGCACATGGCAGCCAGTGGACAACCATGGGTGACCTTCCTCAAACACCATCCACCTTTATTTTGAGACAAGATCTCTCACTGGCCTGGAGCTCACTGAGTAGGCTAAGTTACTGTACAGTGAGCCCCAGGGCCCCATCCTCTTGTCTCCACCTCTCCAGCCCTGGGATTACCAGCATACACCACCACGCCCTTTGAAATATGGCTTCTGAGGCCGCAACTCAGGTCTGTGTGTTTACAAGGCACACACTTGTCCAACCGAACTATCTTCCTTGGTCCCAACTTCAATTTTTTTTAAAGCACTAAGAAGATGAAACGCAATGGGAGCCGAGCCGTCTTGCTCACTGAATGTCAGCCTAGGCTACAGCTGACATCATTCTTGAAAGTCAGCATGGAGGACATTGTCCCTGCACGATGCGCATCATCTGAGCATCAGTGTCTCTTCTGCTCCCTGATCTACCCTGGGCATCTCCAGCAGAGCCCGGTGTGTAGCAGACACTCAGTGGGAGTCCCTTGATTGGATGAGTCATTTTCATTGGCATTCAAAACCCCAGGAAGGGGCTGGGGAGATGGCTCGGTTAGTAAAGTGTTTGTGCAATCGGAAGGACCTGAGCTTGACTCTCCACCAACTCTTGTAAAACCAGGCATGGTTATGACATAACCTTTGTAATCCCGGTGCTCCTGTGGGGAGAGGGGAGGCAGAGATGGGGGAATCCCTGGAAACTAACTTGAGAGCTGGCCAGCCTAGCCTGGTGCACACAGTGGCAAATGCTAAGACAGACCCTGCCTCCAACAAAGCAGAAAGTGAAGGCTGACACCCGAGGGTATCCTCTGACCTCCACTTGTTTATTGTGTTATGCGCACACTCACATCCCCATTTATATTTACAAAAATTTACATCTCTCTTTCTCTCTCGATCATTGGTTGTATGTCCGTACATCTATCTATCTTCTATCTGTTTCTCTTATCACACACACACACACACACACACGAGAGAGAGAGAGAGAGAGAGAGAGAGAGANCACACACACACACACACACACACGAGAGAGAGAGAGAGAGAGAGAGAGAGAGAACTCCAAGAAGCATTTTATTGCCTATTTGTCATCAAAAGACATGAAATAAGGAAACAATAATAATGGTAGCCATTCACAGGGTCTGCTGTGTACCGGGGCTCATGCTTGGCTCTGTCACTGTCAGCGTTCATGGGGACTGAGGTATAGAACGTTCCTTTGCCAGGTGCACTCCCTTGCCTGTTCTGCTCCACTTACTCATCCAGATACCTGCGAATCAGTGAAAACCAAACTGGCACAGCTCGTGTCCTCCAGGAGCTTACACTCCGGTGTGAAGGAAAACAGAAGTCACAAAACAAGCATGTGTGAAGAAAGTCAAGCCAACAAGGACAGAGATTACCAACAGCTGTGTCTGGACAGCAGCTGGGAAGAGCTGGCTCTCTTACAGAGGCTCAGTGGCTTTGGGGAAAGCGTGCTTACTCTCTCAACAAATGCAAGCTGAAGCATTTTGGGTAGTGGCTGACTCAGTTGTATGAGAAGCTTCATGTTGGTTACTGTGAAACTTGGTAGGGAGGGAACCAACGTGGGTCCTCTGGGTGACAGATAGATGCTAACAGGCAGTACTGATAGACAGGGAAGGAAGTCGATGAATTCCAGGGTCGCCAAGGAAACATGCACCTCCCAGGGAAGGACGTGATTGGAGGGATAATGAGAGGATGGCCTCAAGGTGGTGCATTTGCAGAGCAATGCAGCTGTGCATTGCAGACATTAGGTTTCTGACTGTAGGAACACAGCATCTGCAGAGCCCATGTATCTTCCTACAGCGCGTTCCCAGCCCTCATCCTGTATTCTATTTATTTCTTCCTCCAGAGAGCCAAGATCAACCAGGGTACCAAAGCTCCAGAAGAAAAGACAGCCAACACCATCTCCAAATTTGACAACAATGGCAACAGGGACCGGATGAAACTTACCGATTTTAACTTCCTGATGGTGCTGGGAAAAGGCAGCTTTGGCAAGGTACAGAGTGACTTAGTGGTTGCATCCACTTTGGATGGAACGGATGTCCCCATGGTGGGAAAAGAGGTCAACATAAATAAACCCGGGTTGCACCCTGTACTGAACATTATGAAGAAGGTGAATGGGGCTTATCTCACCTACAAATCGAGAGGGGACCCACTCACATGATCTGGGGAGGAGAAATGAGCCAAGAATGGGAGTGAGCCAGCCATGCATTCAGAACAAGGAAGGAGGGGCTGAGAATGTAGCTCAGTTGTCAGAGTGGCTTGCCTAGCAGGCATGAAGTCCCACTTTGGTCCCTAGCATTGCATAATCCAGACATAGAGGCAAATACCCATCGCTTCAAAATTTAGGCATCAGGAGGCAGAGGTAGAGGGATCCTCGTCGGCTGCCTAGTGAGTTCAAGGCCAGCCTGGAATACATAAGACCCAGTCTCTTGAAGTAAGCCAGAGCAAGGAAAGACTGTTCCAGCAGAGGGAAGAGCAGTGCCAGCATCCCGAGGTGGGAAGGGCTTGGCACATTCTAGGTGTCACCAGGAGGCACTGGGACCACGGTGGCATGAGCAGAGGACAGGAGGTAGCAAAGGGAAGCAGTGGCCTGATCACGCTGAGGGCGATGAGCTAGGAAGTTACGCCTGGATTTTATCCCCAGTGCAGCGGGGAGCCATTGAAAGCTTTTAAGCAGAGAAGTGACACGGTCGGGTTTGCTTTTGGAAAAGATCACGGTGGCCGTCGAGACTGGGAATCGTTCCTCTTGAGCAGCAGCACAGTGAAGGATGACCCTGGGACTCATAGAGCAATCCTGGATGCTTTTATAGACACCGCGAGATGCTGGTTTACCAGAGTTGAGATTGTGTTATAAGTATTCCTGACTTGTTTAGTGTTGTTTGGAGTCTTTGAATCCCTGAGTGTGCCACAAAGATGTCTGGTATAAATCTCATCGTGTGGACTCAGGTGTGCAAAAGATATAAATTTCTTTTTCGTCTCTGAAACTTAAGCCAGAAACCTGAGTTATCCTTGAGTCCCCCTATGCTCTCCATCTTTGTCTTTAGAGTTATCCTTGAGTCCCCCTATGCTCTCCATCTTTGTCTTTATACCACTGGTACCCTTCCATGTTCCATGCAGTCCACTCGTCAATCCTGTTGGGTCAGTCAAAGCCTACTCAGCACCCACTACCTCTACTCCATCTTCCACAGCATGGCCATCAGCCAAACCACCGCGAAAGCTCCTAATTGGTGTCCCTCGCCACCTCAGCACCCATAATCAGTACGCTCCTTGCTTAGCAGCTATAGCGGTTTGTTTACAGGCTTACTGTAAGTTAGTCTTCTCTCCTGCCACAGCTCAGATGCATTGTCCGTTCCATTCTCATTCGTGGCTTACACTACCCTTATGATCTCGTCCTTCTTTGCTCCTTGACATCTTTATTGTTTCTTCTTCTGTTTCCCAGCACATTCTAGATATAATGGTGGCTGCTGGGTGCCTGAATCAAGCCAATTTTCTTCTTCCATGGAGCTTTGTTGACACAAGACCCTCAGGTCTTTGCATGGCTGGCTCTTCTAATTCACATCTCTACTAGGATACCACTTCTGTAAGGTCTTCCCTGACCACCAACTTAAAGCAGTTATCCATTAATTCTCTTGTGTGATGTAGGGCCTTGCTACATAGCCCAGGTTGGGCTCCAACCCATAGTCTCCCTGCATCAGTCCTTCCTCCTAGTGCTGGGATTTTAAGCATGTGCCCCCTTGCTCAGCCATTCTCCATTCTATTTTCTCCTCTCATGGAAACCATTAATGGATGATACTCCTATTTACATACTGATCTATTGCTCTTTCTGCTAAAGTGTCCCAAGAGCAGGACTCTTCCCTGTTATAGCCAACATTGAATTTCAGAATTATGGACTTGATTAATTCAACATCTCGGTTTAATGCTTGTATTTTCTATTGTCTATGACCAGGTTTTCTGTTGCAATCCATTAAAGAGTCTGAAATGTTGTCTTAGAGTTTGAAGAGCTCAAGATGGAATGAGAAGGACAGACACCCAAGGGGGTGGCCAAGGAGCTCTGAGCTCCGTCAGGTTACCCAAGTAGGCAGCATATTGTGGTCCACACCCCTTGGATGAGTTTTCCAAGAAGTAACGAGCAGTTTGGGTGTGGGGTGGAGAAGCATATGAGAATGAGACTAGGGCTGGTTTAGGGGAAGCAGTAAACTAGATTATGGTAACACAGCCTGCTGCAACCCACAGAGGCTAGCATGTAGTAAGCAGGTGGCCAGGAAAAAATGTAGTAACTAAGTGAGTGAACACGGTGCCTAGACAAGGCCAGGAAGGAAAGCTAACAGGAAGAGGGAGGCCACTTGGTGGGAAGGAAGGGCTCTATGGAAGCCTAGAGATGAAATATTAAGGGGAGGCTCAGGGTTTTTAAAATGTTAGGTAGAATGGATTTCAAAGTAAAGCAGTTCCCCCAAGGTTGAAGGAGAAAGTGACCTAAAGGAAGAGGGAATTCTGATAGGCTGAGTCCAGTAGGGAGTCTTGTATTATGTCACATCTGAGGTTTGACCTATGTAACATGGATGGGCCTTGAACCTTCCTACGGTCCTTCTGCCTCATCCACTCAGGTGCAGAGATCGCAGAGGAGCAACACTGCACCCAGTCTTATGTAGGAATTTCAAAAATTAAGTTTTGAGTTAGGTGCAGTGATGCACACATATAGCTACACAAGAAACTGAGCAAAAGGAGTCAAGGCTGGGTGGGCAGTATAATCAGACCTCCAACTCATAGAAGATAAAATTGAATCATACACAATGCATATGTGATCACACACACACATGCAGAGTTGTGGGGATGTAATTTTCATACCATTATACTCTCCCCACATAACCAATACAATCCTCCAGTGGTTTCTAATTTGTCACAACAATCAGCACAGTCTCAAGATTGTCACCACCCAAGAAACTCCATAATTACACACAGTCCTTCCTCATTTCTTCCTTCTCCAATTATATTTTAAGCCAGCCTTGTATTTACATGGCTTACAATTAAAATTATATTAAGAGTATAAACATTGGGGAGTCTTGCTTCCACTCAAGTTTGCCCACTCCTGTGGCCCCTCGCTGACTCGGCCTCCATATGTGAACTTTCCTTAATTGAATTTGCTTCATTCTAGTCTCCCTAGGCTCATTTACTATTCTTACTTTTGTCCTTGTTAACTCAAAAGTCAGTGTACCGTGCACATGCTTTTGATAACTTAACAGTATGGGCAGGAGAATTGCTGATGGAAAATGGAAATTCCATGGGGGCTTCTGGAAAGAACTGAGGCTGGGGAGGGGCTTGGGGGGTAGTGGGAGAATGGATCGTTAGGGAACAGTGAGCAAATAAGAGAGAATAGATCATATGTTTCCATGGAAACTGTTACAATAATTGAGAGTCCTCTTGCAGGCTGGAGATGTAGCATTAAATAAATCACAGACAGAATAACAGCCTATCATGAAAGCAAAACAGAATCACAAACACCTCTGTGATCACTTAAAGCAGAGTGATCCTTTGCTACTGTATGATGCCAACTCTGGTTTGGAATTAATGCACTTTTGTATTCGAATGCCGACTTTGAACATTTTGCACGCTCTGGCTAGGTACATAGATCAGTCCCCTTAAAGAGAAGAACACGGCCACGAGTCTACTCTCCCCCTTCGGATGAAAAGAGCCAGCCTTGGGCTTTGCGCCTCCCTCCCCCAGGTCCCCAGTATCAGATCTGGCCCAGAGAAACAGACTCTCAACAAGCACTGTGATCATTTGCAGAGCCACCGATGGTGACACAAGCGTTTTGCTGAGAGCTGTGAAAATGTCACAGGGCGAAAGCAAGTGCGAGGCCACCGTGTTCCAAATGTGTGGCCCGGTCCTGGAAACCTGTGAGAGAAGCGTCATCTAGAGAGTTGTTAACTCATGGTTCTCGGGAAGGTTGTCTTAGTTGAGCAGGGCTTGTTGGCATGTTGGATTTTCTTAGAGATAGGGGTATCTCAAAGTTCCATACATGTGCTGTGCATATATAAAGAGGGAAGAAATGAACAGTTGACCTATTGTCTTTGCATGGCAAGCACCTCTTATAATACCTGCACAGAACAGACACAAGTCTTTTTTAAAATAGTGGTGTTTTCAATTTGGTCTTAGAAAGTTCCATACATTTATGTTTCTATTTCATGCAGTACATGTTGATCATATTCATCAATTCTCCCCTCCCTTCCTCCAGTCCTTCTAGTATCCCACCAAACCCCACCTCTTTCTCAACTTCATGTCCTTTTATTGTTATTAATAACCTCCTACGTCTATTTAATGTTGCCCACGTGTGTGAAGGGACATCCGCAGGGGCAGGGAAAACCTACTAGGGATCACATCCCCAAAGATGAGTGAATCTCCCTCCCTCAGCAGCTCTAGAAATGAGGTTTGGCCCCCTCCCCCATCCTTGCGGTATTGTGACTGGCTTGATCATGCACAGGTGACCACAGCTGCTGGGAGTTGATGTGAGCAACAGCCATGCCATGTCTGGAAGCGAGTGTTTCACAGTTCTCTCCCATACTGATGGACCCTTACATTCTTTCAGTTCCCTTTTGTTCAGTGTTCCCCGAGCCTTGGATGAGGAGGTTGATGTAAACGACCCATGTATACCTGAGAACTCATTTATACTCAGCACGTAGACCACTTATAAGTTTTTGTATTAACCAGTACCTACAGCAAAAAGAAGCTTCTCTGACAAAATCTAAGTGTATGTCTATGGGCATAAATAGAAATATTTAGGAGGCAGTTAGACAGTCTGAGAATTTAGCAAAGAAACAACAGTGTATTCCCCATGTGGGCCTCTGATCTTCCCAGTCATGGGCTTTTGATTGGTAGAACTAGCTCAAATCCAACTAGAAAGCAGTTGGTTACCTCCGTAGCTGTCATACCACGCTTGCACTAGGTGTACCTCTCTCCAGGAAGGCTGGTTTTGTAGCATGTCAGGTCTAGTACTGGGTAGGATCTGTACAACACCTTCTGGCACTGTACAAGTTGAACAGCAGGGAGGGAATGTCCTGGTTAGTGTGAGCCAGATATAACTCTACACACAGACTTGATGTCTCTCATCCAAAAGTGCCGTGTTACAGACATCTGTTAAGTGATGAGGGCTAATAATGCTGTCTTCTGAGACTCGTGCACTTATTGTAATGTTACATATTGTTCAGATGTTTTTTAAAAGTTACACAGGAGCTGGGAAAATCGATCAGTTATTGGTATTTGGGATACAAGCATGTGGACCTGAGTTCATACTGGTGGCATGAACCTATATGATCCTGGCACCGGGGAGGCAGGGACAGAAGGATCCCTGGGGATTGCTGGCCAGCTAGCTCCAGATTCAGGGATTAAAAAAAATAAGGTGAGGAGCCATAGAGGAAGACCTCTAGCATCAATCTTTGGCCTATGCTTGCATGTATGCATACATACATATATACAGAGAGAGCGAGAGAGAGACAGAGACAGAGACAGAGAGAGAGACAGAGAGACAGAGAGAGAGACAGAGAGAGAAACGTGTGTGCATGCAGAAAAGTGAAGCCAAAAAGTTAGATGGGGAAGTTTTCCTCATTCTCTTGTATGTCTGACTCTTGGTTGTAGGAGGTTTTGTGTGTGTGTGTGTGTGTGTGTGTGTGTGTGTGTTGCAAGGTAGAAGAGAACTGTATCACAGGCATAGATTCACAAATATAAAGAAGTTCGAACCTAGGTTGGGGAGGCGGCTCAGCAGCTAAAGGCTTGCTGTGTAACCATGAGCTTGAGTGCAGAACCTCCATAAATTTGGCACGGCAGTGTGCATCTGTAATCCCAGATTCCTGTGCTGAGCAGAGAGGTGCAAGCAGCAGACTCTTGAAGCTGACAAGCCAGCTAGCTGTGACAAACAGCAAGCAGACCCTGTCTGAAAATGGAAGGAGGTGGCTGCTACCTGGGGTTGCTCTTGGTCTCCACATGTGTACCCTTACATGTGCATACCCTCACTCACACATACAAATATATACATACATACATACATATATACACACACACCACACAAACATTTAAAAAGAAGCTCAAACATAATAATACAAAGATCCCTGTAAAATGATACTTATTGCAACTTGATTGTTACTAGAAAAAAATTGAAATAACTTAAAGAGTCATTCATTTAAATGAAGTTTAAGTAATAGTGGTTTATCCGAGATACATTTAAATGAAGCATCTTTCTCTGATTCTCTTTCTTTCACATTTATCCATCTTTAAACAGAAAAAATGGGAAGAATTGTGTATGGAACATTCACAATACCTACCACCTAGATTCTGCAATTAACAATTGACTTTCTTTGCTTTATCACATATCTGTGTGGCCATCTGGGCGCCCTCCCGCACACTCCCAGCACATTTCACTGATAGACCTCAGTGCGTGTTAATCTAAACTCTCTAGCATGCTGTCCATCTAACCAGGACACAATCGTCTAAGGTCATATTTACGGTTATTAAAATGCACATTTCTTATGTGCATTTTGAAATAATGTGCACACTAAAGCAAAACTGAAGGAGCAGCCTGAGCGCGGCTGTGGTGTGCTCTAGGAGCCTACAAGAGAGTGACTCTAGACTAAATCACCAAAGGCCTTCCTCAGATAGCTCATGAGGATGAGTTAGCCAAGCAAAGGAGGTAAGAAATGAATGAGAACCTTGGTGCCTCCGCTCTGACTTAGGATCCTTTGTGTAGTAGGTGGGACACGAACTCGACCGCTGGAACAAACAGACACCAGAGGTATACTAGCTCAGATACAATAGAAGTACAAGTTAAGTCATAAACAGTCCAAGATGGGTGTCCCTGGCCCTCCCACTCTCTCCATATGACAATTAAGGGACAGAATTCTTTCTGCCATACATGGGCCACATTAGTCTCACTAGCCTGTTCTCTACATTCAGAGGGTGGAGGGGGAGGACCGGGAGGAGGAGGTTCAAGCTGCTTCTTAACGGGCTTTGTTCTGGAAGTGATACACATTACTTCTGCCCACACCCTATCCGAGAGATTTCAGTCCGTGGCCACACCTCGCTGCAAGGGAGTCTGGGAGAATTATTTTGGTGGCTAGCAAGAGGTTTCACCGATCTTGCCTGCTTGTCAGCTTTGGATGGGACTTTCAGTGTCCCCAAAGACCTTCTGACCTTTTCCTTTGGAACACCCGGTTTCCCACATCCCGTAAACAAAAACACTTGAAGCGCCTCTTCCTGGTGACATTTCCTTGTGTTCAAATCATGGGACATGCCAGGTGCTGGAGCTGCCTTTCCTGAGCCCAGCAGAAGCCAGGAATAAATCAAGTAAGAAGTTAGCAGCTTATGAAATTGAAAGGATAAATGGTGAGTGCTTAGACACTGGGCACTCAGGTACCACATCCACGGGTGTTCAAAACAGCCCCATCTTGATTTGTGGCTGAGTGTTCATCTAAGCAGAAAACACAAACCTTCTCTTCTACAGCTTCATCTTCCTGGAACAGTAGTCAGGAGATCCAGTGCCCGGATGATCCCAGAAGTCTAAGAAGTGAACCCAAAGTGCCTAAAACCCCCCAGAGTCCAGGTAGATGCCCTTCCGTACTCAGAATTTAGCTGCTGTTCTCCAAGGGGCTGGCTCAGACTTCTCGAGCTCAACATTCACACCACAGCAGTACACATGGAGGTGCAATCACAGATCTGACACGACAGTCGTATATTTATGTGTTCTAGGAGAGCCTATTAGTGAATGGTGATTTTGCTCTTGTACTGCAGCTAGTGTGAGCTAAAGTTATGTTTTAAGTTCTAATTGCTGTGCCTAAAATCCATAAAACAAAAATGCCTCTAGTCTGTAGCCCCTTGCCCAAGGACAGACACTTCCTGAGATGCTGGAGGCTATATAACAAGCCACATGTTTTCACTCCCCTAAATAAGTTTGATCCTACTGCATCAGACGTGCTTGATCATGTGTAGATAGGAGGTACACAGGCAAGAAATATGTCGGGATATATGTTTTCCCCTAATTGGACCTGGTGAGAAATATGTAGCCTTATGGGTTTGCCTTTGTAAGCCTCTACAAAATGTGACTTGTTGCCATTTTCTAGGAACCCTGAATGGACCTGGCCAGAATCCATCATCCTCGCCAGTGTGTAATTAAATCTTGCTTTAAATTTGGCTCAAAAATTGTGGTAATGGTTTTATACTTACAGGGTGGGCTTGACACTAATACCAGTGACACAACTGAGGAAAACAGTCTTCACATCTTATGCTCACATGTGGTTTGCACCTCCATGGCCACTCTATTTCAAACAATGTGGAGTCTTCTTTGTGAGTCTGGTTGGAACATCCCAGTCTCCCCTTCAGTCTGGATCCTGTCCTTCAGAGAAGGCTCATGCATCAGGATCCCCCTGTTCTTTCAGCATCCTTCCTAGGCTCTGCATCCTCCTTCCCTCTCTTTCACATTGAGTGGATATAGAGAGTCAGGCTGCTCCTTTGAGATTTGCTGCTTCACCAGCTACTCCATCTTCATCCTTTACAGAGTTATGCCTCTGATTACCAGCCTTTGGCAACACCTGTCTCAGATTGTCTATCACTCTGAAAATCTACCACCCAGATCATGCTTTTTGTTTGTTTGTTTGAGACAGGGTCTCTTCACATAATCCTGCCTGTCCTGGAACTCATTATGTATAGCTGCCTGGTCTTGAGCTCATAGAGATCTGTCTGCTTCTGCTTCCCAAGTGCTAGGATTGAAGGTGTGTGCCACCATGCCCAGCCCAGAGGTCAGGCTTTTGAGAGCAAAGGGCCAGCATCAGGGACATAATTCTTCATTTTTATAAGTGCCCACTGACATCCATAATTAATGATTCAGTTGCTCAGGGGTGCTTATTGAGTATTTACTGTATACCAGACTCCTTTTCAGTACAGCAGCAATGCCTGTGAACAAGACAGACAGAAGCATCTGTCCTTACAGACTTATACTCTACTGGTGGTGATGATAATGGTGACAGTGGTGGTGTTCTCATCACTTTGAGGTCTTATAGTGTGTCAGGGCCTCATAAATGTTCTGTATGGATTAGTTACCAGTTTTTCTATGATGTAGCTATGATCATTCTCTCTTTTAACGGTGACAGGACTAAGATAATAGAAGACTGGAGTAATTGGTGAAGTCACAAGTTTGTAAATGTCATTTAATGGGTCATGTTTGATTCGGAAATGCATAATTTATGACTTTTGTGGTTGTTAGGATGTGTGTGGTTTGAATAAAAATGGCCCCCATAGGCTCATAGGGAGTGTCGCTACTGGGGGGTGTGGCCTTGTTGGAAGAAGTGTGTCACTGGAGAGTGAGTTTGGGGGTTTCAGAAGCCCAAGCCAGGCCCAGTGTCACCCTTTTATCCTGCTATCTGTGGATTCAGATGTAGAACTCTCAGCTACTCCTCCAGCACCATTTCTGCCTGTGTACCACCTTGCTTCCTGCAATGATGATAAAGAACAAAACCTCCAAATGGTAGCCAGCCCCAGTTAAATGCTTTCCTTTATAAGAGTTGCCATATCATGGTGTCTCTTCACAGCAATAGAACACTGACTAGTACAGGATGGAAGCCAGGACCATCAACATGTTAGGCAAGTATCCCACTGTTGTGCTACACCTCCAGCCTTGGTTTGGGGCTCATCATGGCTTGATACTGAATCCACAAATCCCAGCTTATCTCCGTGTCCATCTATTTGAATAGGATAACAATTTCCCCACATTTTCTCACGTTCGCCCTAAGCGCCATCACTTCAAGCAGCTGACCTGAGTGCTGAGAAGCTCCCTCTCACCCACATGTCCGTGAACCAGGGTGCATCAGTGGGATTCAAGAGTGTTCCAAGAGCACACCTTCCCTCCCACACCCTCTGCCCTCCTGCACAGGCTTCAGCATCGTGAGATCCTCCGGTTCTCAGAGACAAGCGCAGCCGCGCTCAGTTTTGCAGTCTTGACCCCCGTTTGCTCAGTTCTCACTAACCGTACTACCCTGCCCCACCACCCCCATTCCCGTCATGCTCATCGCCTCTCACGTTCACTGGGCACAGACTGTCAGGGAGGTATGTGTCATGGACTTCCATGCATTATGTGGTGTTAATTGGCAACACAATTCTGCTAGATAGTCATGGATAACAACTCCGCCCTATCTATGTAGAAATTTAAATGAAAAAGGCTTGGTAACTTCTCCAAGATGTGATCTTGGAGAGCTTTGATTATGACTTGGAGGAGTCTGATCAGGACTTGTGATCTGGTTTCATGATTCCAGTTGCTTCTTACCATCTTGTAATAATACTCTTCTCCACTTTGGGGTCCACACATCTTCCCAAATTTTCCCCCTTCTTTTCTCTTTCCCTCCCTCCCTCCTTCCTCCTCCTCCATCCTCCTCATCCTCCTCTTCAGGATAGGGTCCCTCCATGTAGTCCAGGCTACCCTGGAACTCACTGTATATTCCAGGTTGCCTTCAGATGTAGAATCCTCCTGTTTCAGCCTCCTGGGCCGAGCTGCAGCATTCCTTATCTTGAAATAGTATTTCCAAAATGGCTACCAGAGCTACACAGTGCCATAAGTGTATTATTCCTCCTTCCGTGGAAAAGACTTAAAAATTCTGTCTTGTGATTGCATTAATGTAGAGGCTAATACCTTAACATCGTATATTTGCCCCAATCCCACACACCAGAATTTCTCCCCTTGTAGTTTCAAAAGACCTTCAAGTGCTTTCATGAGCTCCCAAGATGGGGGCCCCTCAGTGCTGTGCCAGGCATGACCATGGGAGAAGGCAGTGCCAGTTTCCACGCTGGTATCCCAACAGCCAGGTGCTCCACCAGAGTGCTCTGTGGACACAGGAGAATAGTCCAGACAAAGCATCTTGTAGCAGGTGCAGCGCTGAATTCTGACAGGAGGAACTATCCTGAGGAGATTAAAGGGTCATTAGTTCCTAGCAACAATGGAGACTTTCTCTCCTGAAGTCTTTGAGTCCCAGCTGTGGGAGTCGGTCCTAATTTTAATCTCATTAGTGGCATGTGTCCACACACACACATGCATACATACATTAGACGTGGTTATATAACCTTGCAGACAAAAGCGCACCCCTTTCTTTACCCTCTTTACTATCTTCCTGTACCATATGTTAAATTGCTTTATCATATGGCTCACAGGAGCTGAGAGGCTCCGCTACCTGCCCCCTTAATCCTCTTCCAAACCTCTCGACATTTGAGGTCTGATCTTGGCTTCCTGCTGTCTCTGTAGTTCTGTCCCAATTATGGTGCCTCTCCCCTTGGCCCCCAAGCTTCCATGTGCAGTTTTGATTGCACTACGATTTTGCAGGCTCATCTTCCTAAATCACTTTTCCCGATTTCCCAGGTCCCTGCTCAACAAAGTGACTTGCTGCTTTGGTGCTCAGAAGATAGTGAATTGAAAAACAAGATAAAGTCTTTTTTCTTTTCCTCTCTCTCTCAACAAAATTAATTACATTGAGGAAAATTAAATATCAAGAATTTCAGCTTTATAACAGTTTATCTGCTGCAAATAGATGGTCGGGGAGCAAAGGGAGTTCAGGATCGGAAAGACGTGGACACAGGGCACTCACCCACCACCCTCCTTCCCACCACTGACCCTCTCTCTGGCCACGCACCACCTCTTTCAGCATTTTCAGTGTTGAAATCTCAAATCTCGTCTATTCTAGAAGTCTAAAATACCAGAAAGGAGAATCTAATGGTCTCAGGCGGCTCAGTGATTCTTATCATCCAATTAGCTGTGCCCGAGAAAGAGGGGACAGCCACACCTGCAGAAGAATGGCAAGGACACGCTTTCTGAAAGTATATTTGGTATGGGCAAGGTCTCTAAGAGGAAAACCGAAATGACTGACCTCTCTGGTCAACAAGGCAAAGGGAGAATTTCCTTTAGGTTTCTATGTTCTTTTAAATGTTGCCTGATTCTCTGAGGGAAAACACCACCATATTAAATCAAGTCATCTCACTGAGGGGCTGTAGAGCCCATGAACAAAGAAACTGCACAAGGTTTAATTTTCTAGGCATGGTGATACACACTGTAAACCCAGATCTCAAGAGATCACAAGTTCAAGACCAACTTGAGCTACATAGTGGGATTCTGTATCACGAAAACTAAGGGTTAGTTATGAAGCTCGTTGAGCCATCCAATAGCATGCCCAGCGTGATGAGTTTGATCCTTAACACCACAAAGCTTTGGTGAGTGGTGTCCGGGAAGAGAAATAATAAAATTGGACTCTGGTCCAACTTTGGAGCTTCCACAGTTCCTGTCTTCCTGCATCTCACGTGCATCTCTTTGCACCACAGCAGAGATCCACAGTGTGTTCTAATAACACATCCTTCATCTTTTCTACCACAAGCATGATAGCAGAAACCAGGAGACTACAGTCATCTAATATAGAACAGCTATTTAGGATATGCAAATTAGGATGATACTTAGGGTGGCATGGTTTGCTGCACCCCATCCATCTCCCCAGGTGTATTATTGTGCATTGTGTACTGACCACATGAAACACCACTATAGAAATCCACCTTCTACTCCTGGCCACTGGGAGCTCATCTAAGTATTTCCAATGTTGTTCATTTAATTTTGTGTCATGGTCTAATGAGGTAGGGCTAGCATCATCTCCATTTTAGGGAGGCAGAAATAGAGACTCAGGCAGCAGAGGGAGTGGAGTCAAACCCAGTGAGCTCTCACAGCATCCACTGTGCTCAGCGGGATCCACTTCTGCCCCAGAGAAGCTGCAGGCTCCAGCAGCAGTGGTCTGTTGTGTCAACAACAAAGCCAATCTTATGCTCGTAAGGCAGATCAGATTATAAAGAAACAGGCATTCTTTGTGCCACCTAATTGTTTAAATGAATGACAGACCCTTAAGAGTTTCGTTTCATCATCTTTGGGTAAAAGGCATCAATTATTGGCTTGTTTTCCCAGGAACAATCTACAAAAACAGTCAAATTAAATCTGCTTTTATTTTAGCCCTTTAGCTTTGTCAAGCTTAATGTATAACTCAAAGGAATGACTAAGCCAGACATGTCACAAAGCTTACTTATTTATTAGGCAACTCTATTCTCTCTCTCTCTCTTGCAAGAACATTTCCATAGCAAATTTCAAGTATGCAGTTCAATACTTTGTATGTGGCATGTATTAAATCTCTAGTACTTCCCTTAGAATCGAAGCTTTAAACATTTCCTCATTCCCACACTGCCCCACCCCAGTTCTTGTCAGGGACCATCTCTCAGATGCTGTGAAGTCTGATGATTTGCAGGGGCTCTGGATGGGAGCCTACATTATTTGTCCTTCTGTGTCTGGCTTGTTTCCCTTACCGTAAGGTCTTCCAAGTTGACTAATGTTTATTTTTAGCTCCAAAGAAACCTTCAATAACTATTAGTGATCCACCCATTTCTAATAATGCCAGTAATTAGAGGCGATGCAGGCTTGAGGGTAGAGATAACATTTCTTCATATTTCTTACTGAAACTCAGTTAAGCATTTCACATTAGACACAATCAAGCATCTTCATTAGGAGCACAGGCAACAGCCTCAGGTTTAAGCCTCCTCTCTACCTCTTTCCTGCAGCTTATGGGAGTCGTCTCTCCCATCCTTAGTGGCCTCTGTTTAAAGAGTTTGCAGGAGCCAGATAGAACCAAGCAGCAAGGACCTCCATTCTAAACTTCCCTTTACACTTTCCCAGCTTTGTTTGTGCTAGAGGATAAAGCTTCAACTAAACTAAACCTAAAGCACGGCACCATCATCATTTTTAAAGCATCATTTAAAAAGCTAGAGGGTCTGAAGAGACAAGAGCTGTTAAAAGTGCATGCCATGTAAACACAAACGCGTGAGGTCCAGCCCTGGCAACCAAGCAAAATTCTGGGCATGGGGAAGCACACTTGTAATCTAAGAGATGGAGGGTGGAGACAGATGGATCTCTGGTGAGCTAGACTAGTAAGAGACCCTGTCTCAAAAATAAAAGGGGGCCAGTATGCCACACACATTTAATCCCAGCATTCAGGAGGCAGAGACAAGCAGATCTCTATGATTTTAAGGCCGGGCTGGTCTACACATTGAGTTTCAGGCCACCTAGGACTATGTAATGAGAACTTGCCTGTTATTTCAGCATTCTGAAGGCTGAGGCATAAGAAGAACAAGTTTGAGACCAGCCAGGACCAGAGAGAGAGACCCTGACTTAAAAGTAAAGTACAATAAAATAAAATAACAAACTTGAAAAGCTAGATCCTGAGAGAGAACACAGGGCTGAAATTTCTGCAGAGACAGCACAGTGGTACCCTCAACAGTCAGCATGTGTCCCCCAGATGAGCTCACACAGTGCAGCACAGCCCTTACACACCATCCTCACACTGCAGTCTACACACGCGGACCTGCCACATAAAAATTGAATGTGTTCTTTTAAAATAAACATACTAACAAAAAAAAGGACAGTTTCTAAGAACTAACATCCAAGGTAGTTCTCTGACCTCCTCATACATCTTTGTGTGTATCTATACATACATGAACATGCACACAAGATAAAAGCAATAAAGAAATACAAAGTTTTAGTTCTGGGTACACCTGCCACCTTGGCTTCTGACATGAAAATCTGCTCACTTCTGTTACAGATTCTCTTTAGTACAGACTGTACTAAAGAGACATACTTATTTTCATTTTATAAAGAAATTTTGTTTCAAGACAGCGTCTCACTTTTTATACCTCAGGCTGACCTTTACTTCATGGCAATCTTCCTGCTTTGGCCTCGCTAGTCCCGGGATTACAGGTGTGCACTGCCATGCCTGACTAAGAGATTTTTCACTTGCAGAAGCCTTTGCACAAGAATCATGGAATGACGGACATATGTCTCCCATCTTGCTGTGTATGGTGGCCATCACCGTTTTGTTGAGCAGACTTGGAGATTGCATGGAAGAAATGATCCAGTCCCGCCCATGTCTACACCCACTTCCAGTGCACACACTTTCCCCGTGGCACCACTTTTCAGTGTTTCTCTGAGATACGCTTCCAGTGTGCAAAGTCTGTTTACCTTCTCTGAATAAGCTATTAAAGGCCCCAAATCACTTCTAGACTGCAAACTTCCCCCTTCATACTAGATGCAAACATTCTGATGTCCTTGAGCCACATGACTTCATATTGAACTGGTGTGACCACCATATCATATATAACTTGAACATGTATGTATGTATACACATCCACTCAGAAAACTCTGTCCAAAAATCAAGCCAAAGGAATATGCCTTGGAGGATCAGAATTCGGAAACTTCAGGATAATATAGAACACGTGAGACATCTTCCTGAGTGAGACTGGGAATGGGAGGGCCTCACAAATAAAGAACTCACAAGCATGATGAAGTCAGAAGCACCCCAAGCTCTCACTATCTGTGATGCTCCCCACTGAGTCTCCATCCTGACTCTATGAATTCTGGGCTCTGGTCTGTGCCTTATCCCACGTGTATCAAGTTGAAAGAGCTCCCGACAGGCAGAGGTTTCCTTCTACTCCAGGTCTTTGGTTATAAAGAATGTTTTACGTTCACTTCTGTGGAAACTTAGAGGAGAACATTTAAAACCATTGAACTCACAGTTCTAGGTTACAGTTCACCACTGCAGGGAAGTCAGCAGCAGAAACTTGAGAGAGTTGCTCACATGACATCCACAGTCCAGAGGAGAGAGAAACCCTGCAGGCATGCATACTTGCTTGTTTGTGCTCAGCTTTATTTCCCTATTCTTAGACAATTCAGGTGCTCCTGCCTAGGGAATGGTGCTGCCCACACTGGACTTTGTCTTACCATAGCATTTAATTAAATTAAGACAATATCCCACAGGCATGTGCATGGGCCAAGCCAATGTAGACAATCCTTCATCAAGACTCTTCCCAAGGGATTCTGGTTTTGGTCACATTGACAAAGTTGTCATGTGCTGCTCTCTCCTCCTCCTCTTCTGATCTGTTGCAGGCATGATATTAAGAACACCATCCACTATAGCTTTGCTATGCAAAGGTCTGCACAAGTAAGGAATTGTCAATCAGACCTAAGTTCCAGGAGGAGCTTGCCTCTCTGCTCGAAAACAAAGTCACTTTCCCTGTAGAAAATATCAACATCATTACATCGTGTGTGTTGCTGGTTGTGTTGGTTTCTAGGAAAAAGAGAGGAGGAAGAGAGAGAAAAGAAAAATGGAAAGAGGTCAAGAGGAGAGAGGAGAGTGGGAAGAGAAAAGGAAGACAAAATCGTGCATTAAAGTATCTACTATAGACACACGTACTCATATATAAATACACAGACATAAGTATTGACTATATAGTGTGTGATCATTTTTAACCATCTGTGTTGAGGTATAGTTTATGGGTCACACAATTCACTTGTTTATGTTATATAATCTTGAATACTTTATCAGGTTCTTTGGGAAATATGGGTTGAGTGAAGTCATATACACACACATTAAATAACACCAACTTCTAAGCACTTGAAGCTCAGAGAAACCAGATACAGTGACCTAGATCTAGGGAGCTGTGGCTGCTTTTCCTCACTCAGATCTATTAATTCACTTTGAGAACAAATATTGGTTCATTGTTGACCATGTGCTGGATGTTAGACATAGGAACTATGGCAAAATATCTGGAATCTCAGCATGGGGCGGGCAGTAAAGGTGTACACAGGCAGATCCCTAGAGCTTGGATCTCTAGGGCTCAGCATCCAGTAAATCAGTTCGTAAGTGTGAGCTCTGTGATCAGTGAAAGACTCTGACTCAAAAAGATAAGGTCGGGGGCAAGTGGAGGAAGATCCCTGAGGCAGCCTCTGACGTCCACAAGTAAACTCATGGGCGAATACACCTACATGCACCCGCAGGCTTACACCGTGCATATGCACGTATGTACACACACAAAAGGAAAGAGCTGTGGAGTGAGACGAAGTGGTGTCCGTGACAAGAGCACTGCATGCTAAGACAAGGCAGGGAGTCCGGACCCTGCTGGGGTCCCCACAGAGTGTGACCAGCCATCAGGAGGTCAGAGAGCAAATGTTTTAACGCCTGGGGAGAAGGGTATTTTGATCTACATGCTATTGGACAGAGGTGGGTCTCCAGAAAGTGGAGTGCTATGAGCTGCCTTGAGTTGTTCAAGCATCATTTGTTGTGTGGAGTGCTGTGTGTGTGGAACTCGGGAATAAGAAGAGTGGAAGCAGAGCTGGTCAGAAGTGATCATGGGAGCTTTGGATCAAGGACTAACCACCCCCTGGGCTTTTCTCAGGAAAGATGACAGACTTTTCAAATCCTATCCACTGCCCCCCTTCTCACTCTCCTAAAAAAAATGCAACCTCAAATTCTAACCCTGGCCTTCCTTGGGCATAAGATCTTTACAGACATCATTGAGTTAAATTAAGGTGCTCTGGACTAGAGTGGGCTCTAATGGAATGTGTCCTTGTAAGAACATTTGGATACATACACAGGACAACAGGGAGGGACACAGCATGAAGAAAGGGGTGGAACCTGGAGCAAGCCATGTGTCTATAAGCCAAGCAGTGGTAAGGATTGCTGGCAACCGCCAGAAGCTGGGAGAGAAGCACAGGATGAATTTCTCCTTAGCCCTCACCAGCATCTGACCCTGCCAACATCTTGATTTTGGATTGATACCCTCCAGAACTCTGAGAGGACATGTTTCTGTTGTTTGAAGCCACCCAATTCTTTGTTCTTTGCTGTGCCCACCCTGGGAGACAGTCCAGTGCTGGGTGTTAAGTGTTCATCGTTATCCAAACAGTGCTGAGTCAGGTTTCACTTTATACACACCGTGCCCAGTATGGTTCCCTAGACCACCGGCTGAGGGGTTTTGGCAAGTCCACTTGACAGATTAGGAAACTGAGGTTCAGAAAAGCTTAAGTGGATTTCCCAGTGTCACACAGCTACTTTATGGCCAACCTTGGATATATCTGGGGCATTCTAATTCTCAAATTCACATATTCACCATTGCATTTGTGGCCAGAGTCTAGGATGCTGGGCACACCTCACCTTTGGGATCCAGCAGCAAAGTTCACTACCACAAGCTTCTCACCAGGGAGTCCTTGGGCCGCTTTTCTCTGTTCTATTTGCTGTCACTGGAGCTCTGCTATTTATCGCATCCCTCCCTGAAGAGTCTTGGGTAACAGATGTGGTTTGGAATTTGATAAGAACGTTACTTCAACACATCCTTTCACTCTGTGTGGAATTCTCACCCTGGAGATGCAGGGACAGCTGGGCAAACAACCCACATCCTCTGTGCCGGTATTGAAATTTCTGAAAGCTCCTCGAATGCAATTAATAAGAGATTTATTTTCACTTCAGGAACACAGGGGAATGTGGCCATGGCCATTGCTAGCTCTGACTAATTATTTGAATTTTTACTTTTGCTGCCTTTGCTTCCCATGTAAGCATTACCTAAATGCCTGGGATATGCCAGACTAGAATCTTAAAAACCAGTTAGCAAATGTCAGTTTAGGTATTAAGAACAATGTGGAAAAGGCACACGAGGGCAGGAGAGGTGGCTTACTTGTGTCATCATTTCATGGGCCTAGATACTGTCACTCCCTGCTCCTCCACTGAGGACAGACAGGAGGGTCCTGGAGAATGTAAATGAAGGTCTGAGTGTGACAGGACCTTTTAACCTCTTAGGTGCAGGCTCTCCTCCCATCCTTGGTCCTTCTCCTCACTTGCATCCAATCCAAATCACCTTGCTGTTCCCTTGTACTCTTCCATCCCAGCTTTCTCTGCAACCAGAGAGCAGGAAATTCCTCCTCCTTCTGATTCTCTGCCTTGGGACACGGGTTTCCTTTGGTCATCATCCCACCTTGGCAAGGGCTGGGAACGTGAGTAGCCTGTAAAGAACAGACGGGGATGGCAAGTCCATGAAGACACATCCTGACCCTATACCTAGATTGCCACCTAAGCCAGTGGCTATTCTGAGGGCTGAGACAGTGCCACATAGGTGCCATCCACTGAGACGGGTAGCTCTGTTGGAGACAGAGGCAGAGAACATGCCCACTGTAGAACCGTGCACCAGAAATCTTCCTGAAACACCCTACACAGCCCCACATCTGTAGCACCTGTGAGCACCATTGACTGCAAGGCAAGAGAAGAGAGCAGAAGCAAGAGGCTGGGTGAGCTCAAGAAAGCCGTTGAGCTCTGCCTGAGAGTTTTAGTGTGCGGATGCAGGAGCCTGGAAGCTTCTGTGACTGTGTCTGGTTGGCCGTTTTCTGTTAGGACAGTAGCTGAGCGGGCATGCTGACCTACCTATCAGCTCCTGTGTGCCCATCCTTATTCCATCTAACCCCAAGACTTTGTTGCATTCCCTTGTTCACCTGAGTCAGGAGTAGTCTTAATCTCTTAACTTCTCTGAGGCTTTTTCTGAAACATTTAAAGATAGGAAATTTGGGTCAGTGAGACGGCTGCACTGGTAAAGAGTTTGCTAGGCGAACCTGACAACGTGAGCTTGGTATCCAGACCCCTTGAAGGAGGAAAACCAGCTCCTGAGAGGCATCATCTGACCTCCACATGTGTGCTGGAGCATGTGAGCACCTACACACGACATGCATAATAATGAAAGAATAAAGACAGGAACTTTGACCATGTAAGCCTGAGTTTAAATTCTGCCCTTGCTCTGAGTGGTACCCTGGTAGGCTCCTTAGCCTTCTATGCCAGTTTCTTATCAGGTTCATAGCAGTGTCTGCTTCCTGGAATCTTAAGCAAAGTAAATAAGAAATAACAAATGAAAGCCAATAACTGCTTGATACATTTTTAAGTACTCAAAAATATGGTACTAATGAATGTTGCTTACAAAACAGATAACATAGTACCTTCAGCAAATATGCCTGTGAGATCACTTCTTCCTCAGGGAGGCTTTCCCTGACAGAGCATGTCTCCTTGGAATATGGTCCAAGTCTTTGTTTCCCAAGAATCTCCTTGGGACTATCACACACTGGACATAGTTCTTCTGACATGGTCAAGACCAAGGATAATAATAGCATAATGAGGATAACATTCTGTCCATAAGCACCCATGTTTTCTGATCATGCTTGTAGGCAGACATCTCAAGACTGCAGGTGAGGCTGTAGAAACAGTGCATTGACTATTCCTATAAATAGTTGTCTGATCTCTCTTCCTCCATGAGTTCAGGGTCAAGGAATGTGCCTGCTTGATTCTTGCTGCATTCCCAGCAGGCTCATGCAGAACAGGGCACACTGAGGGAATAAAGGAGTAGGTGTCTCTAACTCAGGTTATTTATTTATTTAATTTGTTTGCTAATTTTACATCCTAACTGCAGTTTCCCCTCCCTCCTCTATTCCTAGTCTCTTCCTCACCCCACCCCCAATCTACTCCTTTGTTTCTGTTTAGAAAGGGACCAGCCTCCCATAGGTATCAACAAAGCATGACATATCAACTCAATCTGGTTTTACCAAGCTGATAAATCATTCATTGATCCTTGTTTTTTTAGTATTTACTGATCATCTACTACATGTCTGGTACTTTTGAAGATTTGGAATTATACCAGTGAATAAAACAGGCAGTGAAAACTGTCTAGATAGTTACTTCCGAGGGGTGATTATCATTCCAGTCATGTTGAATGGCATTGTTATTGATGGATATCCCAAAGGGTCGTTCAATACACGTTCATCATTCCCAGAACCATCTTCCATTGATAGGACTTAGACATTCAAAGTATGAGGTGGCTGCAAAGCGGTATGCATGTCTGTCCAAAGCTGGGAAGGGTTTGCCTGAATCCTGAGTACCCATAGTTGTCCCCCAAGGCCTCTCTCATAATGGTGTTGATGTATGGCTGTCTTTCACAGGTCATGCTCTCGGAGCGGAAAGGTACAGATGAGCTCTATGCAGTAAAGATCCTGAAGAAAGATGTGGTGATCCAAGATGACGATGTGGAGTGTACGATGGTGGAGAAGCGGGTGCTGGCCCTGCCTGGGAAGCCGCCCTTCCTGACTCAGCTTCATTCCTGCTTCCAGACAATGGTAGGTAACTGGTTCAGTGCTCTGGGAAGCCACTTCAGGGTTTCCATAGGCTTTGGCTAGTAATGTTATCTTAACAGTAGCCATCCCAAGGAGATCCTGGGTCCTTGGTGATACCAGAGCAGTTTGCCTTGTGGAAGCTGAAGGATGCTGGCCCCACAGAAGTCAGCAGACAATTCTCAAGGTTGTCACTGAATAGATAGCCCCAGGGTAGATGCTGTCCCAACTCAGTCAAATACTTTTATAACCAGATAAGCCGAGCCTTGTCTAACATTAGGGGGTGAGTTGGGGAGACGGACTCTAGATAGTTAGTCAGCCATCCTAGGTCTTGGGAGGAGCATGCATACATCTCTGCAGGTTTCCTGAGACCTTCACTAGGAACCTTAACAGGGAAGGATTTCCCGAGAGCACAGTCCTAAAAGGGCATCTGAGGCTGGGCACAGGGTCATAGGCAAAGGCTGGTGAGCTCAGAACATGGCTGCCAGGATGAGTTGGGAACATTCAGGCCCTCTCTGTTTCTGCTCCTGCAAGAGCAAGATGTCACTTCAATGGGTCTTTCCTTTTCCTGGTCCTGTTAGATGTGGGCCTCCATGGCCCAGGAGAAGACACCAGAACACAAGTGCAAATTAAGAGTTCATTCCTGCAGATGTGGTTCTGTGAGAGGCCAATGGTCTTGAGACTTCAAGATGCTTTCAGGGTTTCTGTAGGATTCTTTTGTACCCTCCAGCTTTCAACCTACATGGATTTTAAATCTCACCCTCTAGGTGAGATGGGATGGATGTTGTTGTACCTGTTGTATTCTGCATCTAGTTTGGTATACTTTTTGTTGCTAATCTATTGAGTCCCAAAGCCCTTCGGTCACACTCTTTGGTCTGCTGAAAATTCCGGGCTATTTGGTCTGAAGTGTTTTCAGTCTGGGGTTTGCTTACTGCAGTTTCATGGCACCTCTGCATGCTTCTCTGTCCCCTGCTTTTTCTGCAAATTGGCAGCTGGGTCTAGAGGATTGGTCAGACTTAGTTTCCATCCCGAAGTAAATCTGTAGGTGGCTCTAGGTTCTGGATGCAGTCTGTCATCCCGGCAGGCAATGCTCAAGGATCTTGGTGATGTTGGCCTGACCGATGCTCAGCACTAAGTCCATTCGCTCATTGGAGGTTATAAGATGGGAATGTCTGTTTTGCGTTTGCTAGCTGCAATGCTTTTGCAAAGAGCCACTTCCTCTCACTGATGCTTCCTTTCTTCCCTTTTTTAAGCTTCAGGAATTATCCTGAATTGGTTCACAACTGTGCTCAAGGGTGGGGGGGCGCCTAAATTTTGCTTTTAAAGTAAACATTCAGGAAAAAGTGAGAGTCACTGTAAATAAAACTGATAATTTATATTGTATGGGTACTTGGCAACAATCAGTTATAAAAGAAGTCAAGTATCTGGAATGTTATTGTAGGGAATTCAGTCCAGAAGGGGTCCACATGCTAAGAGAGTCAGGACATAAACCCTGAGGCTCCCCTCCCCCTTTTCCATGATTGAGTCCCAAACCAACTCATGGACATCAGGGTATGAATGACAGACTGCCTGCCTGGTAAACAGACCAGTAGCGAGCCTGGAGCAATGGTGGTGGTGTCAGTTGGGTGTGTCAGGATGGGGAGAAATGAGTTACTTGTGACTAATGTTCATTAAAGGATAACATCTTTATTAGCCATGAACTGTTTTGAAAATGGCAATGTGGAGTGGATTTGGGGGTAATTTTTTGATGATAAGTGGTCTCCCCTACCTGTGCTGTTCCAGGAGCCTCCATGTGGCAAGAGTACCAAGCACTAGGTTTTCCTCCAAGAGACGTCCCATGCCGGGGAGAAAGGACTGGGAACTGTGAGAGTCTGTGGAATATTGTTCCGGTTGGGGAAAAGTTCTGTGACTCCTTCCAGGCCGTCTCCTTCTCTGGAAAGCCAAGGGATTCAGCAGGCAACCTTCTCACCCAGTTAACAATAAGATGAAATAGTTAACCCATCTCTAGGGGATATGTTTTGTTTTTTCGGGGGTGGGGTGGGGGATGCTTAGAGAAATCCATTTGCTCTATGCAAAAAGGCCTGGTGAAGCCAGCTGAGAGAGTAACAGACACCCAGGCTTCTCAACCATGTTCAGACAGACACCCGGCCATCTCAGCCGTGTTCAGACAGACACCCAGCCATATCATCTGTATTCTGTGCATCTTCTCATTGTATAAAATGCCCCAACTTACGTTATTTTCTTTATTTAAAAAAGATTTACTATTTTTTATTTTCATTTTTTTTGTTTTTTGAAAGAGGGTCTTCTGTGTAGTCTTGTCTGTCCTGGAACTCTCTATGTAGACCAGTCTGGACTTCAATTCAAAGATATCCTCTATCTCTACCTCCTGAGTACTGGGATTAAAGACATCTGTCATCATAGCCAGCCTGACTTTTAAAAATTTGTGTGTTTGTGTGTGTGTGTGTGTGTATGCTTGTGTATGTGTATGTAAACCAAGTGCATGTGGGCAATTGAGGAGACCAGAAGAGGGCATCAAAGACCCTGGAGCTTGAGGTACAGACAGTTGTGAGTCCCACAATTGGGTGCTGGAAACTGGACCTGGGTCCTCTGGAAGAGCAGAGAATACTTTTCATTACTGAGCCATCTATCCAGTCCCATTTTCTTGTTTTTGAAGCTAAGGACATGTATTTTAATTTTGCATAAAATAAATATAATAATGCCCACTTTATGTGTGGCATAGGGGTTGCAAAGTTAAGCTCCTTGGCAACTCTTAGGTGGATCCTACTATCATGACTATTTCACAGAACAGGGAAACTGAGGCCACACAGCTAGGACATGTCAGGGCCAGGATCTGAACCAGGCAGAGTAGCTGTGATACTAATACACTTAACATATACACTTAATACACAAAGAGGTCTTTTGAGTGTGGATGACCTGGCTATCATTCTACCTGACAGTCCTTGGTTGGAATCCCCAACACACAAATGTCCCTGTCTGGGCTCTAACACAGCCTGTCACCTCCCACCTGTTCTGTAAGACCTCATGTTTCAACCCCCTTGGTTTCCCATCTCTGGGGTAAAACTGACTTTCCCTTGGAACATTTAGCACGTGTGAGTCTTCAGAGATGGTTCCTCCCAGCCATACACGGATGTTGCAATAGGGGTATTGTAACACAGCTGAAAGAATAAGGATTAATGACACAGAGCACTTCTCTACGGACACAGAACTAGGCCCCCAATTCTTCCTACTTGAGCTGAGCTACATCGTTATAAGATGCCACCTAGTGACCTTACCAGTGGCTGTGTTAGTGTATTTGATTATTGATGTGGTAGAGCACCTTGACCAAGACAGTTTATAGAAGGAAGGGGTTATTTTGGCTTCTGACTCCAGAAGAATAAGAGTCTATGATGGTGGGGGAGCATGGCAGCCAGTGGCAGGCATGGTGACTGGAACAAGAAGCCAGGAGCTCATATCTCAACCACAAGCATGAAGTGGAGGAGCAAACTGAAAGTTGACGAGGCTTTTAAATCTTAAATCCCGCCCCTGAGTGATGCACTTCTTCCTGCAAGGCTGTGCCACCTAAGCTTCCCCAAACAGTGCCACCAACTGGGAACCAAGTCTATGGGGGGCACTTCTCATTCAAACCACCTCAGTAACCATGTTACAAACATGACCCAAAGTAGCAGTGAGCAGTGACAAGGGCCCTAGTCTGTGTCTTGTGGTGTCTCACCACACCCTTCCAGCCCCTTTTTTGGCAAGTTACATTACCAATAGGAATGATGACAGAAAAGTTAAGGAATTTGTGTGATTTCACACAACTAGTTAGTCATAGTTATTCTAGAAGACTCCAGAACCCCAAGTCTGGACGTCGTTACTGTCCACCCCCCTCATGCCTAAATTCCATGTTACTGCTCTGAGTCACCAAACATTTTCCCTTTATATTGTTGGATCCACGATTCATAATTGTCTGCTTTTCTGCCCAAAGGAAATTGACCCCAAGAAAAATAAAGTGACTCAGGCTGCATAATTGACAAACGGGGACCCCAGACTAGAGGCAGAGTTTCCTAATGTGTTCAGTGTTCTTTCTACTGTGAGGTGTTACCCCCACTCTAGGTGGATTCTGTAACGGTTACCTAGGATTTTCTATCTGGGAGTAACTAAGTGTGGGGAGCATTGCAGCTGTTGCTACTGTGGCTTAGATGAGCAGAAAGGTTTCTGGGAGGTCCTCTGGGGTGGTCATCTGGCACAGTCCATGTGCTCACACTGCTGTGCCCTTGGCCTTGGAGGGAGGCTGGGGGTAGGCAGCAGGGCTGGGGCTGGCAGCATCCCTGAAAGTCAGAGAGCATGGCCGGTGTGCGGAGGGTTCCTGTGTCCCGTCATTTCAAATCGTAGGTATTTGTTGGACATTGCATCCAAGTGCCTGTGGTGTCACCATGCGGGACACAGTGAACAAAAGATCAAGTCCCTATTCCTTTGGGATTCCCGTTCTACCAGGGAGACAGGAAAATGGAAACAGCGACAGCAGTAGAGAGGCTAGAGTCAGGAGGACTGGTGCAGTGAGATGATGGGTTTGGATGAGATCAGCAAGGAAAGTCTTGGTGGAAAGGCTGATATTTGAGCAGCGACCAGAGCAGGCAGGGCTCTCTGGGGGCAGAGCAGAGGCGGAGAGCAGGAAGAGTGTGCGTGAAAGCCCCAGGCAGGAGTACACCCCCTATGTCTGAGAAGCAGCCAGAGAGCCAGAGGAGTCTGAGTGGATTGTCATGTTGTATATTGTGACCCAGAATTCTTGTATGAATCAGCTATCTTTAAAAGAACGAAAAATCTATTGTAGCATACTGCAATCTTGGTAGTTTTTTTCCCTAGAGAGATAGAAAATTAAAGGTTCATGATAGAAGTTTTAAAAAAAATTGTAAAGTGGTCAAAACAGATGAAAATGAAATGCATCCAAAACTACCCAGGGTACTTTTTGCCATTCTTGAAATGACACAATGTTCACTATTTTAAAAAGTTGTTTAGAAAAGTGAAACCCTCTCAGAAGTACCCTTATGCTGTATTTTCAAACTTTTCAGAAATATGTGTGGTATTTTCCACATGAGTGGAGAATATAGAATATTAAATTTCACTTGGTACATTATAAATGTATTCAGTCTAAATATGCACACAGGAAAGAATCAGAAGTAGGCATGGTCAAATCAAAATATTGATTAGATTCAAGGGCGGGTTCCCAATATTTCAGAAATATCTATAAAAAGGAATTCAAATTTGATATGAATGTGTGTTATATTCACACATGTATATACAGACATGCATACCCATGTACACAGTCACACATATACCATGACATGTGTGATCTGCTCTGTCCCTTATTACCCTGAGACAAGGTCAGCATGCTCCAATAATTGCAATATATCTACACCTCACAGAGTTGGAGTTATAGGTACATGCAGCCACACCCAAGATTTTACATGGATGCAGAGGATTAGAACTCGGGTCCTCATGTTTACATGGCAAAGCGGGGGCACTCATAGGTAAGAACCTATGAGCCATCTCAGTCTCTTAAAATTTTTTAAATTGCCACAAGATGGCAAGATAGATGCAAAAGCTTTTAGAAGAGAGTTAAGTTTTAGAAAACTGCTCATTAGATGAGCCAATCTCAGGCAAAGCCACTCCAGTGAGCTGGCCCAGAAACACATGGGGCAAAGGATGCATTCCCCAAGGAGATGGATATGGACCTGTGATTATCGGTCATAGGAATCCTAGAAAGTCACTAACAGCTCTGACTGTGGGTTTTATCATCCCATAAAGGGAGCCAATTTCATGTGGATTAAAAGAGATGGTAAACTGAATCTAACAAACACCAAGTGGAAGTTGGTTTTGTGATTAGAGCTGGGCTGGGGCCCCTTGCTGCACGGGCACAAAATAATTTCATTTCCTCCCATCTTTTTGCAGTTTTTCTCGGGGACAATTGTCAGCCAGGCACATTCATGTAATTTCCCAACTGCCAGTGGGCACAAGCAGTTAAATTTCTTCAGCAAAACATCTATTTTAACTGTTTTCCTTTCAATTGAACATATGCACCTCTCTCTCTCTCTCTCTCTCTCTCTCTCTCAAATAGAATTAGATTTCATGAGTCATTGAAGGACAGAAGTTACTTCCTCCCCAAATTTGCTGCCATGGCCCAGCAATAACTCAGCTGCAAGGCATGCTGGGAGAAGCACCACCCAGAATACAAAGGAGGGCAGAACTAGAGATGGGGACCGTCTTGACCATTGAACCCCAAGAGCATCCAAAGGGCAATGGTGATTCAGGCCAGGGTGTGATGGGGCCTGAGGGCAATGCTAAAAAAGGTTCTGGCAAAGGTTTTGATCAGAGATGACTGGGTTATTTGAAACAGAACACTTCTATCCCACACTCAATTACCTCACGCATAAACAAAAGCAATTACTGACACTAAGAAAGACTTCATGGGAAAGAAACAAAGGCACAGGTATGCTTGACCTTGGAAGGACATAGAATTTGTAAGCTGAAGGCAGATTTGTCTGCTTTATTATTATTATTATTTCTGTGTTTCTCACCGCTTGTGGCAAGTGTGGCTCCTCTCATCCATATCCAGCAAATTCCCTGAGTTCTAGTTCATGGGAAAGAGAATTTATCGGTTCAGCTTATGTCAGGTGTTCTTTCATGGCCCAGCCAAGTGTTTATTGGGTACTACTACCCCAGTAGGAACCCTATATGAAGTGTTCTAACTACTTGGAAGGTAAGTGGTGCTCCTGTTAGGTGGAGGATGCCAGTGGAGTCCGGGAAGATTCAGGTACAGACACAGTCTTCAGTGCCACAGAGGAGAGGAAACTAGTACCCAAGGGGCTCCTGGAAACTTGGCAGGTATCAGGGAAACAAGGTTCCAAAGATTAGAGGCTCTTGTGGGCAGGTAAGGAAGCAAAAATGCAAACTGAGTATAGGTGCTAGGGCAGGTGGAGATAAAGGTCGTTGGGGTCTCTCTGCTTTCTCAATGGCGGTCTTGGAATACGCATCCCGTAGTCTAAAATCTATGACATCCACAGAAGAAGAAAGGTGCTTCTAATCCTGAGAATTTTAACATCTGCGAAAGGGCATTAGGAGGCTAAAACAAAAAGAGCAGCATTTGGGATTGTTTGGGATTGGGCTCCTCAAGCTATATAATGGGCGAACAGAGAGTTGAGTGTGGACGCAGGTCCTTGACCACATATGCACCTCAATGAAGCTCTGTGAATTCACACAGACTTGGCATGCATCGTCTTTTCCCATATGGAGGAGAAGCTATTGTGCGTCTACTTTGTTTGGGAAGACAGAGAATGTGAATAACCACCCCAAGGTCTCAGATCAAGTATCCCATATTACTAAGGGTGTGAACCAGGACTGGCGGATGCCAAAGCCAGAGCTCGTAGTCACAGCATTTCACGGCTTCTCTGGAGAGAAGCAGATGGTTGTGTGCGATAAAGGGAGCAACTTACAGACACACTGAACTCATGGACCAGCCTTGAAAAATCATTAAAAATCATTACGTAGACAACTTACCACAACTCATCTTAGAACGTGGCACAAAAGCTGCCCACATGGTTGGTGTTCTCCCCAAGGTCTATTTAAACGTGGCAAGGGACCTGGGAAGATGGCCTAGTGAATAAGAGTGCTGGTCCTACAAGCACAGGGAACCAAATTTGGATCCCAACTTCTATATAAACAGCTGGGCACAGCTCCATGCACCTGTAACCCTAGTGCTGGGTCTGTGTGAGGAGAGACAGGAGACTCACAAGAACTTGCTGACCGCCCATTTCAGAGCAGCGAGGCCCTGTCTGAAAGAACTAAGGCAGAGTGATAAAGCAAGCCCTTCAATGCCATCCTCTAGACTGCACACACAAACGCAGGCACTTGTGTGCCGACACCACACACATATACCATCACCACAGAGAAAATGTCAGAAGCCCCCCTCACCACCACACAGGCATCATGCCCCACTATTTCAGCTAGACTGAGGGAGGACTGTCTCTCTGCGCTCCCTGGCCCCATGTGCGGGCCCTCAGATGAATTGTGCACATACCATGCAGCCATCATTTTAAATGACTATCCCCTGTACACAGATTCCAAATTTGGATAGTCCTGTACAACCATTGTACATGACATGGTGACAGACCGACATTTTACTTATTTGTTTATCCATTTATGTATTTATTTATGTATTTTCAATTTGCTGATGGAATGCAAGAAATAAAGAAAAGAAAATTGAGAATGCATAGCAGCCACATTCAGCTTGCAGGCCAAAGGGAAGAGTCTGGAGGAGGCGCTTTAAGGCCAAGCAGACTGGCTAGTCTGAAGAGAAAGATGGTGAATTTGCCGTTCTGAGCTTTTTATTGGAGATGACAGTGGAACACCCACTTAGAGACGTCCTGGAGCCAGCTGGAGCCGACTGGAGCTCAGGAGAGAGGGGAAGGGTAGAAATACAAGTCAGCGCACATCAGTCTGGAGAAAGGCTCTGAGCTGTGACAGGAGGGGAAGAGCCGTGCTAGGCTTTGCGCTAATCCTCAATAAATACATTATGATTTCTATATGGGGGGGGGTCCATCAAGTAAAAACCCTTATCAAAAACCACGGGTGTGAGGACTAGGAATTTTTGAGACCATGGTTTTGTAAGAAGAGTGGGAAGCAAAGCCAAGTTTCAGGGAGCTGTGGAGGAGGGGGCGAATTGCGTGAGAGTTGGGAGCTGCGGAAGAGGCCCTATAGTGAGCTCAGGTCTGGAGGTTCACTTCTGGGACTCTTAATGCCATTTCTTATATTGCATTTATTTTGATTGTGGTTTGAGTTAGTTATATGTATAATTTAGCCAAGAATTTGGATGCTCCAGAGACAAGGTATGTAGCTTACTCTTTATCTGGGCACCTATAATGACTAATACCATGACTCACACACCAAAAAAAATCAATGCTCAGAGAAAGTTCTCAAACTTGCCTCTTTTCAAGGTTTGCTTTAGATAGCCTCCAGCTGGACATTCCAAACTTTGTTATTCCTGGCTACTGTAGGAAAGGAGCTTTGTGGTGTGGACAAATGGTGTTGGTTTTTTAAAAGTAAATTCTTTAAAGTACTGATGGACCAAAGTCAAATCGGATATAGAATGTAAATAGCAGAATCCAGATGTGAGTTTATTTTTTTACAGAAACAATGACTTTCCATTTATAAAGTTTTAACATATATAAATAATTACATTTCTGTTTTCAAAATGATTTTCTACTTTCTTTCTTATTTTAGTCCTGCTAATTAGCCCAAGATGGTCTTACAATCTTCCTGTCTCAGCTTCCCAAGTTCTTCATTTTAAGTCTGTACCACCATGCCCAGAAACAAACAAACAAACAAATAAACAAACAAACAAAACCAAGACCAAAGCAAACATCAACAAAAATCTATAAACTGAATTTCTAAGACTAATTTGTAAGTAATTTTGCATTTTAAATTTACATTTAAATACATTTTAACAGAGAACTTAAACTTGGTGAAGAACTTGAATCCATTCAGGGGGATAGCTGGAATTTCCTTCTTTCCTTTGTCATCTGCAGATGGTATCTGGTCCCACCCATGGCACCCTGTCGTATGTGAGTCCATGTGCCTTATTCTCCCTCATCAGCAATAAGACTCGAAATGAGAAGTTTCCTATGTTTAATTATATTTTCAAACTCCAAAAACACAAATTATAAAAAGTACAGATCTATGCACCTATGGTTACTTAAAATTATCTGCTACCCTGTTTTGAGAAACATTGCTATTTGGGGAGGTGCCTGGGGAATCCTCCACACTGGACACTATGGGTTCCTCACAGCAGCAAGGCTGGGCTTTGTAGTACTACCTGACACAGAGTGGACATCATTAAGTGTTCAGAAGCAAAGGGACAGCAAGATGCCAGATATAAAATTTAATATCTGAGGCATCGGTGGGCCAACGCTAGCCTGGTACAATTCAAAGATGGTGGACATCTGGGTTCTCCACATACAGTTAGCAGTGGAAACAAACCATAAAGTTCCCTTCAGCCATCGAGGTGATGGGATTCTGACTATTGAGTTTGGGGGGCAAGTTGAATTAATCTAGCCAGAAATTAAGCAAGTAAAATCTCTCCCTCACTTCTCCCTCTGTGGCCGATACCATCTGCTAGTTTTAAAAATAATTTTTTAAAGCAAGTGTTTTGGTTCTCTTCAGTGTGTGGCAAAGACAGATGCTATTTTTAGGCTTGTTTTCTATCACCCCCCCACCAAGAGCCAGGGGCTGAGTGTCGTTGGCTCTGGTGTACTGTCTGCTTTCTGCCACCATCTTCGGCGTGACCTTTGTGCAAACCGCATATTCAACCTTCCCAATTCCCTCCCTGCCTCTCATTAGGTTGTTAGAAGGGGAAACAGTATTGATCTGAAAAAGAAAGAAACCATTTCAAAAGATATGTAATTGGTTGACTTGCTCTGCTTGCTGTTGCTGTAAACCTGCCAGCTCCAGCTGGATGCCGGGGGAGAGGACTGTGAACCTTCTCCCCTGCTGGGCTGGTGGCTTCCAAGGAAGGATCCATCCATACATTTCTCTGTGATGTCTGTGAGTTCAGAACCTTCCCTGCTGCTAGTACTCACTGGGGCCAATAGAGTGAGAAGTGTTGACCCTAGAACTGATACCGTCTTGATTCAAATCCCGCCTCTGCCACTTACCAGCTGAATGACTTAACCTTTCTCCACATTAGCTTCCGTGTATTAAGGCAGTGAATGATCTAATACTTGCCATGGTGGGTCCTTTAGATATACAAAAAAAAAAAAAGGTAAAATACGTAAAACTCAGGTATACATCAAGGGCTTGGTGAAGTGGCTCTGTGTCATTATTATCTGTGCAATGCCTTAAAATACACACTTGACAAAACATACTGTACTGGTTATATAGAGTAACAGAAAAGCTTATGCATTGGAAGGAATTTTTTTTCTTTACACACTGGATGAAATATTTGTTCCAAGGCCAGCATCTTAGGCAGTCCTCATATGCCATCTTGTTCAGTACCCTAAATGAGCAGCGCGAGTATCCACTGTATAAGTGAAGAGAAATCTGGAGAGCAGAGAGGTCAAACAGTTGCATGATATTGCACAGCTGGTAGGTAACAAAATGACATTCCCACCCCATGCTCATTTTGGAGATGGGACCTTTGCCCTGCAGCTTCCTCCTTGCGCTTGTTCCCCCAGCTTTCTAGTCCTCCCAGTAGCTTTGCAGCTTTTCATGTAATACCAACTTTTACAACAAACCTCAGATTTACCAACACGTTAAAGAACCCAACACACATGTCATGGAAACATACTCAGTGCTATGTACATGGGACTTTGGCCCTTTCTGTTCTATTCTTAAGTTTCATTCCATTCTAATTCTTGCTTCATTTTTCCTCTTTATAAAATGCTATGCCCCACAAATTGACTTGGTGATCTGTTCAAGTCAGTACTGATCTGGCTTGAGAAACCAGGTGCCCCTCTGCGTCTTTGTCAGAGTCACGGTGTGCAGCTCTGTGTGTCTTTCTGGGGCCACTCTGTTGGAGATGGATGGTTATACTGTCTTCATCATACACAGGGGTCGCAGGCCCGGGGACATAGAATGATATTCTGAGTCCTATTCCCAGGGAAGCTGCTGAGCCTTCCAAGTCATAATGGTGCTTCAGGTGCCCATGAATTCCTGTGTCCTTCATCCATTTACTCATTGATTTGTATCAGTAGATTGCTTTGGCTAGAGATAGTGGGCATGGAGTGCTATCCATCATAGACAATCATTCACAAAGTTGTAGTGATAGGGGAGAGCAGGCCTGTTTTTCATCCCGCCCAGCTCCCACACGGCTAGCTTTACACCCGAAATAACAACACACAAAT
>LOEQ01001813.1:698531-709244 GCA_001685075.1 Bramus lutescens
ATTTAACCCCCCCCCCAAGTCATCTCACCAGTGCCCCCTTCCCTTAGTTTTTTGCAAGACTACTTGTAAAGTCTCAAAATGTGAACCTCACCTTTCCTTACTTTCCCAGGTCCATTAGCACTGAACCCACTGGACGTTAGGAGCTTGTATTTGGGTTGCAGAGCAGTGGCTTTCAAATGGTGGTCCCTGGGCCAGCAGCAACAGCATCGATCTGAACCGTGTTCCTATTAAATGGCTAGGACCCAACCCTAGACACCCCGAATCAGGAAGTCCTGTGGCAAAGTTTGATGCTGTGAGTCCAGGAAGCACTGCAGGGAATCTGAGGTATGCGCTAGGCTGAATCACTCAGGCAGGGGAGAGCAGCAGAAGCCAGAGGAAGGTGGCAGAGAGAAGAGCTAGCTACTTGAGAGATTGGCCCCCTGTCATTTGGGGGTGGGGTGGTGACTTTGGCATGCATCACAGACTGAGTTTCAGGTACTTCAAAGAAAGAAGGCAGGCTGTGAGGGACAGGAGAAGGATGGAACACCAGGGTGAAGAGCTGAGGCTCGCTCGGCAAGGCCCAGGCTTCATGCTTCCATTAGAAGCTGGGAACCAGGACTTCTTAACAGAAATCTCACTATTTCTTTGTAATTGGCAACAAATGTTTAAAAATTAAACAGCGTTCAGGGCAAATAAAAACACATCTATGGCTCACATGTGGCCTGTGGACTGCCAGTTTGTAACCTCCTGGAGTACTGACGGATCAAGTGGGGTAACATTTAGCCAGTTCCTGTTAGGAGTATTTGTGAGCAGTTAAGAGTTCCTTCTGACTGAGATAGTATCTGTGACTATTCCCACTAAGAATCATGAACATAAAAGGTTCACAGGCTGTAGCTATAGCTCATTTGGTAAAATCCTTGATGTATAACCATGAAGACCCGAGTTCAGTGCAGTGGTTCATGCTGTTAATCTCACTTCTGGAGAGGTGGACATGGGCTCTCTAAGGCTTGCAGACAAACCAGACAAGCTGAATTGAAGAGTTCCAGGACAATGAGGTAAACTATCTCAGAAAACAAATTGGATAGCTCCTGAGGAATGACATCAGAGATTGTTCTCTGACTTATACACACACTTTTGCACATATATGGGTACCTGCATATGCACATGCATGCATACACACACACACACATACACACACTCACCCACACACACACACAGTGTGTGTGGGCATGTACATGCACATCTAGTCTGTGGCTCATAGACAACAGGAAAAAGTACTGATAATATCACTGATAATAACAGTACCATCAGTTATTAAGTTATTAACATCAATAATTCTTATATTATGTAATTGAATAATTGCTAATAATGGTCCACAAGAGCCTTCAATTGTTCTACCTTGGTATTATTTCTAACCACACAATATCCTGCATTCCCTCATGTGGGTTTAGTAATATATTTGAAAATGCAGTAGCCAGACTAGGGCATATGTTTCCAGATATTTTACTACTAGCTCAAAGGGGAAAGGGGCCCACCCTGATCTCCCTTGATAGATTTAGAACTACATTTGTCCCACAGTATCTGTGGAGCTTTGGTTCAAGGATTCTAAAATCTATGGAGACTCAAGTCTCTTGTATGAAATGGGTAGGTATTTGAATGGAACCTACACATATTCTACTTTAAATCATTTCTAGATTAGCTATTATATATATTAAAAGTAAGTGATATATAAATATATATTTAATATTTAGAAATATTTAATAAAACTTATAAATTATAAATAAAAATAAATAACAATTTATAAATAATCAGTATAACAAATAAATGCATAATATTGATATAAAAATAATATTACTATTATAATATATAAAATAATATTAGCACCTAACATCAATATTTAATTATAATAATTACTAATGTTTAATAGTAATGTATAATATAAATATATATTATATTTATGAGCAATATAAATATAAAAGGTTATTATTCTATATCATTCAGAGAGTGTATTAGTTTACTTTCCATTGCTGTGATAAAACACCATGACCAAGGCAATTTATAGAAGAAAAGAGTTTATTTGGACTTATAATTCCAGAAGGATTAGAATCTATCATGGCATCAGGCATGTCAACTGGAGCAAAAGCTGAGGGCTCACATCTAGAACAGCAAGCATGAAACAGAGAGAGTGAACTGAGAAAAGCACATGACTTTGAAACATCAAAGAAGTCCTACCCTCAGCAGCATGCCTCCTTCAGCAAGGCCACACCTCCTAAACATACCCAAACAGTTCCACCAAGCAGAGGTCAAGCATTCAAACCTCTGTGCCTGTAGGATATGCTCTCATTCAAACCACCACAGAGAGCAATGGCAAGAAAATAAATTCTCTGTGTGTCCTTGCATTTGGTGAATATGAAACATTTTATCCTTGTATTTCTAAGTTATTTTGGTTTGGGGGGTGTGACAGCCAGGCTGGCCTTGAACTAATGATCTTTCAGTGTCAGCTTCCCAAGTGTTGGGATTACAGGCATGTGAGGGGATCCAGCTCTAAAAATCATTTCTGAACCACAAGTATCTGAAGTGTGTGTGTGTGTGTGTGTGTGTGTGTGTGTGCGCATGCGCGCACGTGCACGTACATGCACACAGAGGGCTGACAACAGTAACAAATGCATGGTCCATCCTTTTTAATTCTTCCTGCTCGTGTTCCTCTCATATCGCAGATCCAGGTTTTATTATCCCACCCCCACCCCAGGATCTGTGTTTCCTCATCCTTCTTATCTGTCTGTCATCTCTGAAATGCCTGTGGCAAGTGTGCAGAGTTCCATGTGCCTTGTTGGATATTAAAAGCCATGTGTGTACCTGTCAACAGGCCTGATTTATGCATGCTATTAAGTGAGTTCAGGGAGAGAAAACGCAAGGGGCAGAAGCAGAGGACTATATTCAAACTTCAGCAAAGGGTGCTATTATGGGTGGTTCATTAAAATCACTTTAATGGGTTTTGTTTGTTCTCAGTGCTATCTTTTGTTGTGGCAAGGAACAGTTTGGCAGTGCATTGTTTGGAACTATACAAAAAGATACTAGGTTGTTGTTTTGTCATAGAGTACAAAGTAATGGTGTGTGTGTGTGTGTTCCTGTGGAAGGAGGCACGCATGCTCATGTACATGGAGGCTGGTGGTCAACATTGAGTGTCTGCCTCTGGCCCAACCCCAACTTATTCTTTTGAGACAGGGTCTCTCACTCAATCTGTAGTTCAGTGTTCCATGTACTTTGACTGGTCGAGCAAGCCCACTGGAATCCTCCTATCTTTCCCATTCCTCATCACTAGGATTACAGATTAAAAACACCATGCCTGTTTTTTACATGAATGCTGGAGATTTGAACTCAGATCCTCCTGCTTGTGTGGAAAGCCATTTACTGACTGAGCTATCTCCCAAGCTCCATACAATAGTGTCTTTAATGTGAATCTGGTCACATTAATCTCTTGTTTGCAACCCCCACCAGCTTTCTGGTACCTCATCATAATACCTATTGTTCTTTGGCATATATGGCTTTTGAGTCCTTCCAAGACAAGATGTCCCTCCCACAGTCTGGGCTCCTAGCTTCAAGGACCAATGCTCCTGGGTTTCTTTTATTTCTTTAACATCCAGCCTTTACCTATGCAAAACCATTGCCTGGGATACCCAGAGTCCTTCCCCGGTTCCTCTTCCTCCCTCCTGGAAGCTAGGTGTTGCCTCATTAAATCCAAAGAACATCACTTCCTCAGGGAGGCGCCTCTTGATTCCCGAGTTGGGACCGGCTTGCATCCTGTTCACAGTCTCATCCCATGTTCTTGCAATTGTTTGCTCAATTTAACATCTGTTGTTTTGACTAGACTGTGGCCATGGTTTTTCAGTGTCAGATCCAACGCCTAACTGAAGTTTTAGCACATAGTAGGTGCTGAAAAATATTTTTTACTGAATAAATAAATGAATGGCCATAAACCGAGATACTGTAACACACCCTGTTATGGGGCATAAAGGATTCTTTAGAGCTGTATATTAAAGTAAAAGATGCTTTTCTTATGTACAGCAGGGTGTCTCCGATAAATTGGTTGTTGTGTAAGTTACTATCGTATTTATAAAGGGCTATAATTTGCCTGCTGCACTGCAAGCTGTCATGGCTCCTTTCGGCTGCACAGTGTGCACAGGGAGAGGATGCTACAGAAGGATCTGAAGGTGTGGTGCACTATACCCTTGGTACTCCAGGAGAGGGCTGCAGATTGCAGCTATCTGTCCTTGCACAGGTGGTCCAGTGCAGTAGCCATCAGTGCTCCTTTTGCATGTGTGAAAGTCTGGTACAAATAACTGCTGAAGGTGAGCCTGGGATTTTGCATTCCACACAAGTTCCCCATTGCTAGACCAGAAGGCGGAGGAGGGAACCATGTATACATTAAAGACTGGGGCATGAATAAGGTGTTAGGAACACAGGGAAAGGCTATAACATAGCTTGCTGGGGATATTTGAAGGATATCAGAGTGTAGGCATCTGAGCTCAGTGATTAAGGGGAAAACGATGGGAAGGAGAGAAGATGCTGAGCATTATATGATCTTTGGCTTTTAATACATACTGTGAGCAGAGAAATAATGGCCTAACACTAGGCTTTGGAAGAATTATACTGGCTAATAAGGGGACAAAAGTGTGAAACTGAGGAAAGTAACTGTGGAGGCTCTGTCAATAATCCAGGCAGGAGGCTATGAGAACATGGGTAGGATGGAGCCAATGGGAGCCTTTAGAGGGATGCTCACTTCAGCGTCCTCAGGCCTTCTCCAGTTCCTGGTATCTTGTAGGCAACTCAGTGCCTGTTATGGCACAGAAGGTAGGTGAACAGTAATCACATGATTGTTCTTCCAGTGTAAAGCCCAGCGTACCAGAGTTCAGTCCTCGTGGAAGACAATTCAAGGGAATAACTATCAGGAAAGCGTCTGCTGCTCAGAGCACAGTTCGCAGGGCACAGAGTAGGTTGTGCTCACCCTGTAAGTTGTATTCCTTCTGTAAGTGGGAGGACACAGCAGTTGAGGTGACTGTTGATGCTGAGAACTGTGGCCAGGGCATCCTCATGCCTGGAAGATGCGTCTCAGAATTTTGCTGTGCAATAGTAGAGGGTGCTTTGAGGCTGTGCCTTCTTGAATGTCTGTATTTTGCTGTGAAACGGTACACTGATGTCATGGTATGAGGAATGCTAGTGTGCCATGGTGGAACTGAAATGCCTGTTTGAGATTTTCCTGGGGTTCCCATGTTATAATGAAGTCCTGGCATCCCACCTCTGAGAAGCTCCCACTGTCCAGCTGCCTCCTTGAGATGACCTTGAGATCGGCCTATCCAACCATCAATGTAGAAGCAGGTATCTGAAGGGTACAGGGAAAGGAAGGCAGGCTCAGGACATCCATTTCATGAAGTCTATAGAGTCTTAAGTGCTGGCATGTGTATGCACTTGCCCCCTGTTGGTGAGTGTGGCTTGACTAGTCCCTGGAAATATGACCAGTCTGATCATGGATTCTCTCTGAGAAGAAACTATCAAGATCACCTTTCAGCTGGTCCTGTTGGCACATGTCTATTATTCCAGCCACTCAGAAGGCTTACACTAGAAGATCACAAGTTCCAGACCTGCCTGGTTGGAATGAATTTAGGATAGCCTGTGTGAGGCAGCAAGACCTTGTCCCACAAGCAAAAATAGAAAGACCACTAATTATTAAGGTTCATGAGAGTATTTGCCTAGCCGGCAAGAGACTCTGGATCCAGTCTCCAGTACCAAAGTAGACAGATCATCTTCCTCTACCTCCTTGCATTGACTTGTAAGCAACCATCCAGCCCATAGAGACATGATCAGCATGCTTGGTCCCTCCTTCTTCCCTCTCCAGCCTGCACGTCAGACCTCTCTCATCTCCAACAGGCTGACTCCTGTCATTTCTGCTCTTGTTGATTATTCTTATCTTTACTATTTACATAAAGCCTCATCATTTCCAGACATTTCCACATCAGGAGAGCCTAGAAATCTTTCAAGATATAAGGCTCCTTGCAGAGTCCCTTGGCCTCCTTAAGATCTATGCCGTTTTCAAAATTTGATGATAAATGACTGGATCTGGGGAGATGGTTTTGTGGGTAGAGGGCTTGCTGCACAAGCATAAGAACCTAAATTCAAACCTCTAGAACCCACTTATGAGTTGAGTGCATTGGTCACAATGGCATGTGTTTGTAACAACAGTCAGATGGGAGACAGAGACAAGAAATCCCTAGAAGCCCGAGGGTCAGCTATCCTGGTCTATGTAGCTGTGAACAAAGAGACCCTGCCCAATATCCGAAATAAGGTGGATGCCAAGGACCAACACTTGAGATAGTCTTCTGACTTCCATATATGGATTACAGTCCACACACACACACACACACACACACACACACATTGTCCATATCCTTTAAGAGTCCAAAGGTGCCAGTGCTTCAGGAAGAGCTCATACCCATAGGACTTGGTTTCTCAGTGGCTCTGTCACTTGAAAGCATTGTTTATAAAGTCAAAAGCTTCAGTGCCCCTTAATGAGCTGCAGCTCCGTTCGTGTGACATTCACCTCCAAACCCAATTGCCCTTTCTACTGTATGAGTAAGTGTCTCGGTGTGCATGTGGTGGAAGGTGTGTTTGATGTCCTGACATTTCTGAATTGAAGCCAGAAATTGTAACCTTTGTGTGTTTGCTATTCAAACTCAAAATTCAAGGCTTAAGGAAGGGATCTAACTTCTAGTGGGTATGATTTATTTAAGCATTGAACTTAACCCCTCCAAAGTACCAAATACTCAAGAGAACAATAGCTGTTTGAACATTGTGACTTAAAGTAATTTTGATAAAACTTACATTATTCAAACATATTAGAAAATATATTGAGTTCTTGCCTGTGCTGGACACTGTCCTGAGTGTCTTTTAGGCATCATCTCATGCCTTTTCTCACAACAGCTTCTTCAACAGAGGTGTTGTTATCGTCATGGTAATGATGGGGCAGGGGGAAGCCTCAAGAAGTTAAAAATCTTCTTACAATCTAGCAGTAGAGGGTGGCAGAGTCAGGACTTGAGCTCTGAACTCTGCATTGCCTGAAATCCCTGGGAAGACTATTGTATGAATTTGGAGCACCTGGTAAAGTCTGGGATCGTGCTAATGGAGAGCCATGACAACGAATAGTGTTTATTTCATACTAAGGAAAATACTGAGAATTCTTACAGTTCAAGTGACTTAACATTCATTTTACAATACTGTAACAAGTAAGCAGTATATTCGCACCTTTTTAACGGTTCACTGGCAGAATTGGAAAAGATGCAGATTGCTTTCTTCTGAAAGCGTAGGTTTCAAGTGTCACAGAGACAGTAGGTGTGGACTTAGAGCAGGGTAGGGCAGCATCCTAAAGAGGATCTAGGCTTAGGCTTTGAAAAGAGATGTTTTGATAATCTACTCTGGAGGTCCTGTGTGCACACCTGTGGGGCAGACTTTGCAGAGACCATGACAAAAATACCTATACTAGCCAACAGGTAGGCCAGAGTCGTTTAGAAACATAGCCTGAGTCTGTCCTCCCATCTCTCTTTCCATCTTCTCTCTGTCCCCGTGGAGAATCCATTTAGAATAAAGATCAAATCAGGCTCCCTTCAGATATTTGAAATTTTATCAAGTGCCTGGGCCAAGCGAAGTTCCAAAATCCCTTGCCAGGTGTGTGACTTTGAGCTGACCCCTGGAAGGGAAGTCAGCAGTTGAACAGAAATGGTGGATGGGACACGCCTGTGCTCTGAGAGACCACGAAACTGTTAGGATGTGTCTGGCAATAATTAGTGGAGTACAATAGAAGTCAAGTATTGAAAGACTGCCTTGGAAAAGGAGATTCAGCCCCTTTATCCAACCAATTAACAGAGGGCCAGAGGTTTGGCTAAGTGACTTACTCAGGGAATATGACAGAGCTAAGATGCAGGGCTTTGTTATTATGCTATTTCTATTTATAGCATTAAAAACAAGTCAGTTATGGTAGTTGAATTATTTACTTTTCCTAGAGAATGTAGAGCTGTATGAACTTGACTGAGCACATTGCACCCACACAAGAACCCCTTGAGAGAGGAGTTAATGTTCATTTTCCCATACACCTAAGGAAACACACTCAGATCCACAAGCAAAGTAACATACCCAGGGTCACCCAGCAACTACATCTGAGCATCAACTAATTTAAAGTCCTACCCCTTCCCTTCACCTTAGAGCCCACCAAAGAGCTCTTTGCTATTGTAATGTTTCTTCTCTCAAGAATGAAACTTAGCCACACAGGTGTGAGGTTTAAATTTCTCCTGATCTAATATTGACATCACATACCTCCCTGAGGGATAGTCCTAGTTGGGTAGATATTCGATAGGACCATTTCTTGAATCTTTGGTCAACCCACATGTAGGCTGTAATGATAATCACAGTATCCCAGAAAACTCATGGCTAAAGGATGAGAGAACTCAAGAAGAAAAGTGAAAGGATTCAGGGAGACTGTCCAACAAAAAGAGAAGTGGATCAAAAGTCAAATGGAGCCATAGCTCAGCATCCTCAACATCAGCGATGAGTGGAGACAGGCAGCATGAAGCCTCAATTGATGCAGTCTTTGTGGCTTCAGCTTCCAGGTCACCTTTTCCTAAATCCCCTGAGTAAGCCCTAATGCTTCTTTTCTCAAGTTCTTATCACTAAAGCTTCAAGGCCCTTACTCTCCTGAAAACCCCATCTCCCGAGTGACTGGAAGAAATGAAACATGTAGATGGGCTTAAGTGAATGGCCCTAAAATTCCTGGCCTATCAGGGTATAGCTATGTTGACCACCATTATCTTCTCTTTGTGTGACTTCCCTCCATTCTTGCTCTGAACCCCATCCTCCCATCTCTCCATAGACATCTGTTTCCAGTTTCTCTCCACATTAACCAGTTCCTGTGGTTGCAATTAGGCTCCTGATTCATGCTGACTTTAAAGGGAAATCCTTGATTATTAAGGTGTGACTTGACCTATGGCCTCAAACAGTGGGAAGGACATGCCATTCCCTATCTCCTTTGATTGCTTCTGCTAATTCTAATCAATTGTTCTTCTCAGAAGACTTTGTGGTCCTTGGGCTAGTAAGACCTTGACCTGTGTGACAAGTTCCTAACAAAAACTACTCATAGGAAGAGATTTATTCGGGCTCAGAGTTTGAGTCCATGGTCGGTGTTTCTTCCTTTCTGGTGTAATCAGCTCCCAACACTCCACTGACATTTCTCCCATTGAGTCATCCATGACCTGGAAATTGCCGCTCTCACAGGCCTGAGGTCTTTCTTGACCTCATTACTTCATGCTTTGATCGTCCTTTAAAAAAAATCTGAAAAATCAATCTTTCCAATCACATCCAAAGCTGTGTAGTGAGCAACTGAAGATTGAGCCTTGTCTACATTTCTTAATGTAAGTGGTGGAGGGTGCTCGTGAGGCTCCACCCCTTCTTGATTATTATTCATGAGTTCTGGAAAGAGTGGTGTCTTTCTCTTCAGTGCCACAGGGACCTTGCTTGTAATCCAATAGATAATGACCAGCCCATACTCATGCCAACAGTACCAATTAACTCAGTAAGTCACCCACCCAGGAAAGATGTGGGAATAGGAAGGGGACTTTCTGGGAAGGAGAAGGGTTCAGTGTACGCGGAGTAACAGAAGACAGTGTGATGCCTAGGAGTCATCGTGTGCATGTGTGAAACTATCAAGGAGTATTTTCCCCCTTTTTTCTTTAAATTGATTTTATTGAGCTCTACATTTTTCTCTGCTCCCCTCCCTTCCTCTCTCTTTCCCTTCAACTCTCTCCCATGGTCCCAAATGCTCCCAATTTACTCAGGAGATCTTGTCTACTTCCCATGTAGATTAGATCCATGTATATCTCTCTTAGGGTCCTCATTGTTGTCTAGGTTCTCTGGGATTGTGAATTGTAGGCTGGTTTTCTTTGCTTTATGTCTAAAAGTCAATTATAAGTGAGTACATATAACATTTGTCTTTCTGGATCTGGGTTACCTCACTCAATATGATGTTTTCTAGATTCATCCATTTGCCCAAAAATTTTAAGATGCCATTATTTTTTCTGCTGTGTAGTGCTCCATTGTGTAAACGTATCACATTTTCCTTATCCGTTCTTTGGTCAAGGGGCATTTAGGTTGTTTCTAGGTTCTGGCTATGACAAACAATGCTGCTATAAACATAGTTGAACATAGTTGAGCACATGTCTTTGTGGTACGATTGAGCATCCTTTTGGTATATACTGAGTCTTAAGGAAGGTTGTTTCCTAATTTTCCGAGAAATCGACATACTGATATCCGAAGGGACTGTACCATTGTGCACTCCCACCAGCAATGAAGGAATGTTCCCTTTACCCCACATTTTCTCCAGTATAAGCTGTCATCAGTGTTTTTGATCTTGGCCATTCTAACAGGTGTAAGATGGAACCTCAGAGTTGTTTTGATTTGCATTTCTCTGACGACTAAGGATGTTGAGCATTTTCTTAAGAGTCTTTCAGCCATTTTAGATTCCTCTGTTGAGAGTTCTCTGTTTAGATCTGTTCTCCATTATTTTTATTGGATTATTTGTTCTTTCGATGACCAATTTCTTGAGTTCTTTATACATTTTGGAGATCAGTCCTCTGTCTGATTTGGGGTTGGTGAAGATCTTTTCCCATTCTGTAGGCTGCCATTTTGTCTTGTTGA
>LOEQ01001813.1:709843-720015 GCA_001685075.1 Bramus lutescens
TGATTTCTTTCTCAGCCCATTTATCATCTGTGTACAGGAGGGCTACTGATTTTTCTAGATTAATCTTGTATCCTGCTACATTACTGAAAGTGTTTATGAGTTGTAGAACTTCTTTGATAGAATTTTTGGGTTGCTTATGTAAACTATCACATCATCAGCAAACAGCAAGAGTTTGACTTCTTCTTTTCCGATTTGTATTCCCTTGATCTCCTTTTGTTGTCTTATTGCTTTAGCTAGGACCTTTAAAAAAATAATCCAGGAAGCACAGTGGTTTATCTAGAAAGTCTAATATGAAAACAGGAGTATTTTATCTACTTCAAAATTAATAATACTATACAATAATAAAAAAGAACTATATTGAATAGACATGTAGAGAGTGGACAACATTGTCTTGTTCCTGATTTCGGTGAGATCGCTGTGAGTTTCTCTCCATTTAGTTTGAGGTTGACTGTTGGATTGCTTTATATTGCCTTTATTATGTTTAGGTATGTTTCAAGGAGTATTTTTTAAAGGCTACACAATGAAATTAAGTCTCCCACCCCTCTTGCTAGGAGCCTTGTTGCCCTCTCTTGGAGTGACTTTTACCTCTTAGTTTCTTCAGAACACTGTAGGGAAGTATACAAATCAAGAAATATTTCATGTTCCATATAAGTATTCCATATAATTACATACAACTTTCTCCATATGCACATATATACTCAAACATATACACAAAATTGCCGAATCTTGGTTGATTTTTTTTAAACACTAGCCAATTAAGATGCCAACCTAGATGAAATCTCAGAATTCCCCTTCTAAGCCAATCTGAATGGGGTGAATGGGGGCCACCTCTGTTCCTTGCCCTAGTTTTTTTTGTTTGTTTGTTTGTTTTTTTTTTGCCTTGGAGGAGACACTGATCAACACGTTAAACTCTGCCTTATTCTTTTAATATGTTCTTGAATATGTGAATACTGTTGACCTTTTTGTGTCCCCAAGTTCTGTATCTATGGATTCAAACAACCATGGATGAATTTTTTTAAGAAATTGAATTTTGTGTCTCTGTAGAACATGTTAGAACACTATCTTGCCATGATTCCTGGAATGGAAGAGGTTAAAAACTGCTTGCAAATCATTTGCATCATGTTACGTATCCTATGTCAACTGATTCATACTCTACGTACATAGGTTCTACCCACATTTTATATAAGGATCTGCAGCATCCAAGATCTGAGGTACTTAAGGAGACAAAAAGATATTTGTAACTAATGAGGGACAACTGTGTATCTGTAAGCTAAATTCAGAATCTCTCTACTTAAGGAGACAAAAAGATATTTGTAACTAATGAGGGACAACTGTGTATCTGTAAGCTAAATTCAGAATCTCTCTATTCTCTGTGTGTGTGTGTGTGTGTGTGCCCATGCATATTTGTGTGTGGGTGCATAAGTGCACGGAGGCTGGAGAACTTAAATGTCACTCCTTAGATGCTGTCCATTATTTTATTATTTATTTATTTATTTGTATATATATATATANTTTATTTGACTCTCTTATTGACCTGGTGATCACTTTAGTTTAGCTTAGGCTAGCTGGCTAATGAATCTGTCTGTCTCCACCCATTTAGTATTGGACTACATGTGTTTTCCACTGTGCCAGGCTTTTTACATGGCTTCTGGAGATTGAACTGAGGCCCCAATGCTTGCATAGGAAGCTCTTTAGCAACTTATTTACCTCCTAGGCCTCTTCCTTTCAAAGTTCTTCCCGTTTCATGACTCTGTATTTGTGTTGATTTTCCTTTCTCCCCAGCTACTTCTGGTAGAGACTTCAACTCTATAAAAAGTCATATCCAATGACAGTAGAATTTAGAGAGTTAAGATCTGCCTATAACCCAGAAAGAAATAGCAAAGTCTATTTGTTATTAACAAAGTGCATATCCTTAAAAACAAGCCCCAAATAGCGCCATCCCTAAATCCATTTTCAAAACAACTCAGCAGTGGTGTGTGTACCTGCTTGAAATGTCTTTTCAAGGGAGTGAATCTGGAAATGGACCTGAGCATGTAGCTTTCCTCAAATCTCTAACTGAAGCCCAAGCTTGCACCTTGCAGCTCTTCCTATAGTTCACAGCCCCCCATTCTCACAGCTCCCAATACCTCACAGCGTCACACCTCACAACCCCCACACCNCCACACCTCACAGCCTCCCACACCTCAAAGACCCCCCACCTCACAGATACCACACCTCACAGCCCCCCACACCTCAAAGACCCCCCACCTCACAGATCCCGCACCTCACAGACCCCGCACCACAAAGCCCCGCACCACAAAGCCCCGCACCTCACAGACCCCACACTTCACAGACCCCCACACCTCACAGACTCCACATAGACCCCCCACACCTCACAGACCCCCACACTTCACAGTCTCCCCACCTCACAGCCCCCATACCTTACAGCTCCCCACCTCACAGACCCCAAACCTCACAGCCCAGCACCTCACAGCCCCCGCACCTCACAGACCCTGCACCTCACAGCCCCAGCACCTCACAGACCCTATACCTCACAGACCCTGCACCTCACAGCCTCTATACCTCGCCAGACTAGAATCTCAGAAATTAAGTGGCAGATTCTTGTTATGCTTATAGCTAACTGGAGAGAAATTTTCCGTGTTGGGTGTGTTAGAACAGAGCCTCTGAGACCCACACTAGCCAGAGTACACCATGACCACACCATATGTTCACTGACAGAACAGTCAGCCTTTGGCATCAGATGTAGCCGTGCTAAACATTGGATGTGTACAAAACAGCAACAGCTCTTAGTCTAAAATTTTGATTACACTGCCATGCTTTTCTTAACAAGTTTTTTTGTTTCATCTTCTTAAGATTTGGAAAAACAATTATTAATATTCTAAAGAATTAATCAACAGAAGAATGCCAAAGGCAGGATCCAACTGCCCCATTCTGAGAGGTGCAGTAACGACTTCAGTTTACTACCTAGCTTCAAAACAGAATGAGTCTTTGTACTTTATACGTGGAATCACATGCAACCACCATCTTCATCTGAATTCATATGCAACCTCCAAGTACAAAGCTTCCTTTTAAGCTTGGTAATAAACTTCATGAGAAAATGGCTGACTGTAATAAGTGAAATGACCCTACTAGTGAATCTTGTTACTGAGCATAACACAATAATAGCATCATTAATAATGAAGCCTTCAGTCTGAAGTCTGGGGTGTCTGCCCATCACTGCCTTCACAAGGTGTGAATGTTGGAAGCTTAGCTAAAGTGCTGATAGGTTACGCTGGGAATGGTGAAACTAGGGCTGTACTCAGGTCGTCTGAACTTACAAGGCTGTGCCACATGGTGGAGGGCATACTCTGAGAGAGTGGGGTACAGTAAAAAAAACCCATGACAGAACCAAAGAATTTCTGGATCTTGCCTCTTCTGATTTACTCCAAGGGGACCCCAAATATAGTGTCAAATTTTCAATTTTCCTGCTGCGATGAGATAATCTTTCCCCTACCTATTTCGCAGACAAGTAGAAAGGAAAGGTAACTACGACAGTTTATTTCCGGCAGCCATGTGAATCTAGGCTGAACGGTGAAGAATAAATGAGAAAAAAAAAAGTTACTTTATTGACATGGAAAATATTTACTGGGTATTCCACTTAGTCTTTTTTTTTTTAGTGCATTAAAAATAATGACTCCAAACTTGCTTAAAGGATAAAAGGCATCCATCTACTTCTTCACCCAGTCACCTGGAGCAAAGACCAAGCAGTCACTTAATGAAGCGGTTAGGATCTGGAGCTTTGGAAATAATGCAGTGGGTTAGACTGAGGACTTGATAGAGTTCTCAGCACCCACATAAAAGCCAGGTTAACAAGAGTCACTGTTAGGGTCATGTTAAGGTCACTGAAGCCTTATAACCCCAATGTTGGGGAAGGGGAGACAGGCAGATCCCTGCAGCTAGCTAGCTGCCGGCCAGCACAGCCCAAATGGCGAGTTTCAGGTTCAGAAATAAACTTTAACTCGAGGCACTAGGAGGGTGCTTAACATCCTCTTCTGGCCTATCTTGTGCTCACAAAATGTGTGCACCCTCAGAGGCACATGCAACCTCTCCCCAAATGCACACACACCTACATAATATACATGACGTGGTAGACTTCGTTTCTTTTGGTGCCTTTTAGAAGTTTGTTTTTACCAAGGGAGATGACTGATAGAGAGGGTTGAATCTGTCACCTGTGGGATCAAATCATGGACATTTGAGCCCTGGAAACCCATTCCCTCATTGTATGGTGAGCACCTTGTAGAGCTATGTGGGCTAACGAGACAGGATGCCTGGAGGTGCTCTACACTGCACCTGGTTTATCATCAGCACAGAAGAGACTCCATTGTTGATCCGTTCAATAACGTGGAGTGCTTGTCCCGGGTCTTGGAAACAGAGTGTTTAACAACAACAGCAACAAAAAGTGGCTGTGCCTTCGTGGATCTTCTATTCTAGAGGAAATAAGAGATAGTGGGGTGAACAAATGAATGCATGAGACAGACTGAGGTACATAGGTGGTGTGTTTTGCTGATAAATGGATCAGGATGTCCTGGTGGAGACTATCAAGAAGTGAGAATGTAGGAGCTACTTGACTTGGAGGAGACAGAGAACAGCTTCTCTGAGGGGGTGGCATTTAAACATATTTGGTGTGCTATTTTTAAATTATAATTAAGAAAACAGAAACAAGAAAAACTTGGTATCAAACCCTTCCTGGGATGGAGGGGTGGCTCAATGGTTAGTACACTTCCATAGCAACTTGAGTGCTTGATTTAGAAGCCCCACAATTCCTACAAAGCTAAAGAAGGTGGCTAGAGACAGGAAAACCCCAGAAACTCTCAGGGCAGCCAGTTTGGAGTCTGACGCACACAGATGGCAGCAACAAAGAGGCCCTACTTCAAACAAGGCTGTCATTGTCACACATTGTAATTTATAGAATGAAAATTCATTATATTCTTTTAGAAATTATATATAAAATGATGTTGTTTGATATCCTTCTACATCTTGTTTCTTAACTTTTCAGATTTTTCCCTTTTCCTTACTGGTTAATAGATGATTCTAATTTTTTTTCTTACTCTAGTGATTTCTTGGTTCCTGTGTCCACATGGGCTATAGGAACATAGAGGAGGACCAGGAAAAGTCTCTCAGGGAGTGACTCCCCTCTAGGGGCAGGGTGTGTAGAAACTAATGGGGAGTAGTGGAATAGGTGGGAGACACAAGTTCTCGGTGGAGGAAACATCCTGGACGAAGGTGGAGATGAGCAGGGCATTGTGAGTACCCTCAGGACCAAAACAGCTCGGCTTGGCTCTAGTGTGCTGCAGGCTGGGGATAACGGCAGAAGGCAATGGACCAGAAGACTCTAGTGTGGTACAGGCTGATGGACAAGGACAGAGCGGCGATAGACCAGAAGACCATGAAAGGTGCCTGTAGAAAGGCATTCTTAAGAGTGTGGACTTTGAGGCCAGGTGCAGAGGTACACACCCTTAATCCCAGCACTCAGGAGGCAGAGGAAGACAGATCTCTGTGAATTCAAGGCCAGCCTTTTCTACAGAGGGAGTTCTAGGACAGCCAGGGCTACACAATGAGTCCCTGACTCAAAACTAAGAATGTGGACTTTGGGCAATGGGATGTATTTGAGACAAGGCAAGCAAAAGGCCTAAAATGTTCCCTGCCATCCATGGTTTCTTTTAGTTACCTGTCAATGACTGTGTCCAGAACCATTAGGATATCAGGAGAAGAAAAAAAAATCTTCTAATGAACTATATTATTATAATTGATCTGCTTATTGTTAGTCTTTAATCTTTTACTATGTGTAATTTATGTGTTAAATGAAAGAACTTTCTATAGAGGGTTTGGTGATATCTACCATTTCAGGTAACCCTGGCCCAGGGGATCTTGGAAAGTGACTCCTGGGATAAGGACATGGGTTCTACTGTCTTTTGACCTTTTGAATATCCTTATGATGGGCACAGCTGAGCAAACACCACATCTGTTTGTTTTCATGGTGGCAGGGATGGAACCCAGGGTTCTCTGCATGGGCAGTGCATGCTTAACTGCTGAGCAACACTCCAGCCCCACGCTTAGTGGCCATACTCCAAGCTGCTGACAACCTACTGAGACAAAGACTTGAAAGGGGTAGGCATGTCTCCTTTGCAACTGCTCAAACAGATCTGCTTTACTGCCTAGGCTTTTAGATCCACGAGTGAGCATGAGTCCATCAGGCAAAACTGCTCACTCCACTCTTGGAATGGGTGCCTGTGGGTTAAGTACCCTAGTTGGCTTCATACCCTGTCCCTATGCTGGAGGCCTCTCTGGCAACCCCGATGACAAGGAGGTTGGATCTGCTGCCAGGCGCTAAATGAGGCTACCCAGGACAGTCAGGGAGGCAGGTGTGGTCCAGACTACGTTGGTAATTAGATCCCAGCCACCAAGCTGCCCACTCCCTCCAAGGACACAGCAGGCATAGAACAGGTCCCAGGCTCTGCCTCCCAAGGGCTGACGTCTCCTTTTAGGGAGCACCCCTGAAACTAATAGGCAGTGACTGCTCCATTTGGAAAAACACAGAAGCACTTAACAGGGAGGCTGTGATCTGCCAGCACTGTAAGCTGCTTATTAGCAGGGAAATCACGCTCCGCAGCCGCTTTGCCCCCTTACTTAACCCCTACTTCCTGCACCCCCTCTGTGGTGTCTCACATAAAGATTTCATTGTTCTAGGAAGGGGTGGGGGTGGGGGCAGAACTGCTAGAAGCTGTTTCTCAGCTCCTTTCACCAGCCTCTGGGGAGCCCTGCAAATCAGCAGCCTTCCTTCCAGTGGAGATGGAAAGTGGATTTATTTATTTATTTACTTACTTATTTATTTTGAGAAAAACGGTCCCCCAAAGATTCCAGTGGTGGCTCCTTTGGGTCTTGACATCCAAGCCACAGAAAACCAGTAGCAGAAATCCTATATGACATGTCATCGTCCCCCAATGAGCTCTCTTAACCTGGCCCTTCACACACAACCCTGCCCACCCTCTCTCCCCTCTGGACAACGATGATCATTTACATCCAGTGCCCCTGATGCCAGTTTAGTCCTCAACACTCTCTGTTCCACACTGTCTCCCCACCAGCCCCCTTGGCTTCCACACTGTAATTTTAAACCTGCCATGAAGGAACACAAGGCTTCAATCCCCTCTCCTGAAAATATGTTCAATACTTAGTGGTACTCAAGTTCCAAGCAGCTCAAGGACACCAACTCCTCTTTCTCTCCTCCATCAGTTCCCACCCACCTGCACATCACATCAACAGTAAATGCAAATGTGTTATAGCCCAAGTCCAAATGCACCTTCCCCGCAACCCTCTTCCTCCAAGCCCTCAACCTCTCTCAACTGAAGGTTGCAAAAGTCTCCTACCTGGACTCCTAGTTTCTAGAGTCACCCCTGTCATCCACAGCCTGCGTTCTAGACAATCCTGGTGACCTCATTTAAACACAACAGGTGATGTCACTTAGAGCTTCTCAAACTGAGATGAAAATTCCCTGTCCTTGCATGACCATAGGGATCATACTCTGGGACCTCCCTTGTCCCTCCTGCCCCTTGGTCACTCTACTCCCACTCTGGCTTCACTGGGGATGGCAGCAAGTACATTCCTGCCTCAGGGTGTTTGCACATGCAAGCCTCTGCCTGCAATGCTCTTTTTCTGAGACATCCAACTGACACCGCCCTTACTCGCTTCCCCCAGCGCATGCTCAAAGGCCGTTTCCTTAATTGTGAATCAAATTTGAGCACATTTTGTGTATTTCGACTCTATAAAAATCGTTTTCTCAGGATGGCTAGAGAGATGATTTAGCAGTTAAGTGCAAAATATTGTTCTTGTGGAAGACCCATTCTCAGCTCCCAGTGTACCTATTAGGAAGCCTGTGACTCCAGCCCCAGGAAATCTGATTCCCTTGTAGCGCAAATTCTAGTTGGTCTTAATATTGAAAATCTGGAATTAGATATCCGGCTAAATGCTGAAAGATCAGAGAAGTAACGGAGCCAGCCACTAGAGAGACTTTTTACCTCCACTGAATCCTCAGACCCAAAGGGGGCAAGATCCTCTCTCTAGGAATCCTAAGACTGAATGCCTGAGCAGCCAGTCACTAGAGAGTTCCTTTACCTCTACCAGTGCTCAGATGGAAGGAACGATCCTGTCCTCAGACTGCATCTCCTGACTCCATCTGACCAAACCTCAGACTGCACTGAGCTCCTGTCTCCTCCTGTCTTATATTCCTCTCTCTGCTCAGCCATATCCCTTCCTGTCTCCACCTCCCTAGTGCTGGGATTAAAGGCACGTGACTCCCAAGTACTGGGTGCTGTGAGCCACCACCACCTGGCTCTGTTTCTGTTTGAGACTTGAACAACCTAGGGTAGCCCAGGGTGGCCTTGAACTCCCAGAGACAGGAAGGAATGTGGCTGGGTGGAGAGAGGAATATAAGGTGGGAGGAGGCAGGAGCTCAAGGCATTCAGTCTGAGGACTTTAGAGACAGGATAACCTTCCCTTCTGAGAATTGCGTAGAGGTAAGAACTCTAGAGGCTGGCTGCTCTGCTTCTCTGATCTTTCAGCTTTCACTTCCTAATGTCTGACTCTGGGTTTTTATTATTTAGACCGAATAGAATTTGTGCTACACTCCCTCTTCTGGCCTCTGTAGGCCCCTGTACTTAAGTGCCCATATCTACCATACACACACATAATTTAAAATAAATACAAATGTTTTTAAAAACAGATTTCTCCAGCTAGAAATATAGCTCAGTGGGAATATACTCATCTAGTGTATGTGAAACCCCAAGTTCAATTCCCTGCACCCATAAAAAGAAAATTAATTCCCCCTTTTATAATTTCCCTTTGGGTTGTATTTTTCTTCTTAGCACATAATCACACTTAATCACTTAACTTATAATAATTCATATTTATAAGTTAATGATCCCTTCTGTAGTAGATGTTACAAATACATTTTATCTAGTTTGTTATTAGGCTTTAGGCTTATTTGTTATTTTGGGGGGTTTTGGTTTCTTCCTTTTTTAATTACACATATATTTTTAGTTTTTAACATCATTAGGCACAATTTTCTTTATTGCGCCTTGGTTTTAACCCTTTGTAAATGTCTTTTTCACTCTCAAATTATAAATACATTTATTTAAGCTTTTTTCTAGACCTTTCTTATCTCATATCTTTGCATAATCTGAAATTTGCCTCTTCACATCCTTTTATTTTTATCATTTGTGCCTTTAAATTTCCCATAGCAGAGTGAATATGAGGTACATTTTCATGGTGTGGATATTTTTCTTCCATTAAAGTTGATGGGTGCACTTGTGTGTTGTATGTATAAATGTTCATGTGTGTGTGTATGTTTGCGGGTGCATGCATGTGCACATGTATTCATGTGCATGTGGAGGTCAAAGGTTGATGTAATGGGTATCTTCCTCAGTTGCTTCCAATTCTGTTTTTTGAGGCCGGGTCTTTCACTGAACCTGGCTGGCCGGCTAGCCCAGGGAATCTTTCTGTCTTCATCCCACTGGAGCTAAGATGGCAGGCACACACCACTGTGCCTGACTTNNNNTTTGCATGAATGCTGGGGGCAGAATTCAGGTGCTCATGCTTGAGTGGCAAGCACTTTACTGACTGAGTCATCTTTCCAGCAGCAAGCATATTTCTTTAAGCTTAGCTAGAATTTTAAAACTTGAACTCTGTGTCTTCAGCATTTAAAACTTAAGTGGCTCTGAACTAAGCCCTGTTCAGAAGTGTGCACTGCAGATGATGCTTCACAGAGGAAACTAGAAATCATCCCAGCCCCTTGTCACGCAGATCACTTCCTGTTGTTATCATCACAACCTCAAATGATAAGACCCACGGTTGTCCCTGTTTTACGAAAGAGGAGCCCAAGACATTAAAAAATGTCCCCAGAGTTGTCCGGCCAGTGATCAACAAGAGGCTGAGATTCCCACCCCTGTTTGCAGGACATAGAACCCAAAGCTCACTTTTGTTTGGGCGGCAGCTGTTTCCCCCGACGGTGCAGGTCAATGTGCCTCTGCTAAGGCTCTACATACAGAGACACTTTCAGGTCTTCTATCAGTGGTCTTTCACCCTCACGCGACAGGAGCTCAGGCAACCCCCAGTGTCCCTTCTATAAACGCTCAAATTCA
>LOEQ01001813.1:727565-742024 GCA_001685075.1 Bramus lutescens
AGGAAGGAGAAGGAAGGAAGGAGAGGGAAGGAAGGAAGGAGAAGGAAGGAAGGAGAGGGAAGGAAGGAAGGAAGGAAGGAAGGAAGGAAGGAAGGAAGGAAGGAAGGAAGGAAGGGGAAGGAAGGAGAAGGAAGGAAAGAAGGAGAAGGAAGGAAGGAGAAAGAAGGAGAAGGAAGGAAGGAAGGAGAAGGAAGGAAGGAAGGAAGGAGAGGGAAGGAAGGAAGGAAGGAAGAAGGAAGGAAGGAGAAGGAAGGAAGGAGAAGGAAGGAAAGAAGGAGAATGAAGGAAGGAGAAAGAAGGAGAAGGAAGGAAGGAAAGAAGGAGAAAGAAGGAGAAGGAAGGAAGGAGAAGGAAGGAAGGAAAGAAGGAGAAGGAAGGAGAAGGAAGGAAGGAGAGGGAAGGAAGGAAGGAGAAGGAAGGAAGGAAGGAAGGAGAAGGAGGGAAGGAAGGAAGGGAAGGAAGGAAGGAAGGAGAAGGAAGAAAGGAAGGAGAAGGAAGGAAGGAAGGAGAGGGAAGGAAGGAAGGGGAAGGAAGGAGAAGGAAGGAAGGAAGGCAGGCAGGCTAGATTACCAGCTATGAAAGGAGTAGTGTTTCATTTTTTGACCTCGCCTTCTTAGATCTTACTTTAAGCTTGCTGTTGCGTTTCTTATAAAGCACACTGCCAATGTCTTTGAAGAGACTTTCTGGCCCATGAAAGTTAGAATTCTACTTTGTTGTCAGCTTTTAAGCAGTCCCCCGAAGCCTAACTCCCACCAATCTTGTTTTGAGTGCTGAATCTAAAATAGGAGTTAGGTAGACCCTAGGAGATTGGCCTGACTTGGAGCCACATCTTCTGACACAGCTCCAGCTCCAGCTGGGGTGTGGAGATGGCTACCAGTGAGTCTCAGACATCATAAGGATGAAGTGGACGGTGCTTAGCCTCCTGCAGAGAACAATGATCTGCTTTCCACACCTGACCAGAGCAGTGTGTTCAAATAGTTCTCATTTTTCCTTCAACGAAGTCAGCTTCTGATCACAGGGGTCGTTACTGAGTTATTTTCCTCCAGGATACTCAAAGAGCTAACTAACTCTATGACGTTAGCTGTGAAAGGAAAGAGTTATCAATGTAGCTCACCTCGAAGGCAAAGCATAGTACTCCCTTACACACACACACACACACACACACACACACACACACACCTCTTTAGGGCAATTCTTAAAAGAAATCAATGGATCTTTTCTTCTCACAGAAAATTCGCGCTAAGTTTTCTGCCCCAAAGCTGGCGTATACTATGAATTGAAAGCCGGTACACAGAATGCATCTGCTAAAAGCTGTCAGCACAAGGCTTTCTGACTGCTCCAGAGCTTTTTATCAGCCTTCTGGTAACTGGCGTGTCCTGGTCATGTTTCTTGCTGCTGCTTCAGCTTCTGTGTTAATGTCTTTGCTTTCCATTTGGCAGAGAGACAAGCGAGACACCTCCAACTTCGACAAAGAGTTCACCAGGCAGCCTGTGGAACTGACTCCCACTGACAAACTCTTCATCATGAACTTGGACCAAAATGAATTTGCTGGCTTCTCATATACTAACCCAGAGTTTGTCATTAATGTGTAGGTGAATGCAGATTCCATTGCTGAGCCTGGGTGTAAGAATTCAGGCTGAGTGTCTGTGACCAATTCCAGTCTTCCAGGATTCATGCCCCTGCTGGCATCCATCATGTGGAGAGCTTGTCTTAGAGGGCTTTTCTTTGTACGTATAGCTTGCTAGTTTGTTTTCTACATTTGAAAATGTTTTGTTTAGAATAAGCGCATTACCCACTGATAGAGGTACAGGTTTCCAGACTTCCAGAAACTCATCCAATGAACCAACTGTGTCAAAACTTAACTGTGTCCGATACCAAAACGCTTCAGTATTTGTAATTTTTAAAGCCAGACGCTGATGTTCCTGGTCAAAGTTTTTACGGTTCCTGTCTATTACCCCTTTGAATGCCACCTAAGCATGACCGGTATTTTTAAAAGTCGTGAGTAAAGCTTTGCAGTTACTGTGAACTCTTGTCTCTTGGAGGAAACTTTTTGTTTAAGAATTGGTATGATTAAACTGAATTCATACATGCAAACCCTTTTGTGTGCATATCTGTTTCTAAACATACTACATCACAGATGGGAGGAACACAGGCAGACATTGCAGGCGGACACGTGTCTTTCACTAGCACTGATTTTATTTGCATTGAAATCAAAACCACTATACACATTTAAAATGGAGCATTTCACATGAATTTTGTGGATTTTTCAGAAGCAGGAGCTAAAAATTAGAAGAACGGCAATGATTGGGCTTATCTTTCCATGTGGAAATAATTCAGCAGAACTAAGAAATGTCTGTATTCTTGGGCTGGGCTTTAGCTCAGTAGGTAGAATGCTTACTATGCCTGAGACCCTGGATTCAATCCCCAGAATTGCCTAAACTAGGCAAGGTGGCACGTTGCCTGCAAACCCAGCATTTTTAAGGTAGAGGCAGAGGAGGATCAGGAGTTCAAGGTCACCTTCTTTACGGCTACATAGCGAGTTTGAGGCCAACTTGATGGAACCTTGTCTTTAAGTGTGGGAAGGGATGGTGAGACAGGCCAACAGGTAAAACTATCTGCTGCCAAGCCTAAGGATTCAAACTTGATTCCCATGACCCACAAGGGAGAAGGATAAAATGAGCTTTTACAATGTTTCTTCTGAGCTCCACATGTATGCCATGTCATGTGCTCACACACACACATATACACACAAACAAAATGTAATAGATTTTAAGTGTATACATCCTTTGAAAGCCATGTGTTCTCATTTTATCACACTACCTACCACGCTCTATTGTATTATTCCTTCCATCTACCTCCCTGACTGCTATAGACATTTGGGGCTTTTCCATCTGTGAGCCCCAAGCTTGATAATTGTATGGCTTTCCTGTACCCATGGTCTGGGTGTCTAACCCTGCTCCAATTGATGTGTTTCATGCTTATTATTAAATATGAAATACACTGGTCTAGAGCGAAGGCCTAGCAGTTACAAGTGTTCTTCCAGAGGGGTAAGTTGGTTCCCAGCACCCACACTGGGCAACTCACAACTGCCTGTAATTCCAGCTTCAGGAGATCCAACACTCCCCTAGCATCCTCAGATATCCAGATGCACAAACACACAGAGGCACACAAAACACACCACATTAAAAAATAATCTTTAAAAGAAAATACAGAATATTTAATAAAATCTTTATGATAAAACAACAAGGAGGCCGATATCAGTAAAGACTGAACACTTATGGTCCTTGAGGATGTTACTGTTGGAATTCCCTGTTTTTTGTTTTATTTGTTTGTTTTTTCTGCTTAACCCTAATTTACCTCAGAACTTGCAAAAGAAAAAAAAAAGTACACTTTTTTTTTCCAATGGCCACATTTGCTCAGAAAGAAACAAGGAAACATGGGGAAATGGAGGATTTCTTCTGCACGCTGCTGGTGAGATGAGACGTCCTGCTCCCAGCACTGAGTCACCCTCATTGGCTGGCTGCGTTAGTCTCTGAATGGAGTCATGCTTCTGTTTCCTTTTGGAAATGTTCAGTACCACACTCCGTAGCACATGCCTTTGTAGCTGCTAGGGCTGGTGGGTAGCAGAAAAGAGCAAACCCGTCATACACCAGGTACATCCTGGCTCCATGGTTTATTCATCCCCTCTCTTGGAGGAGCCCCAGAAAATGGAGCAAATGGGCAGATACAGTGAATCCATTGATCTACGAGTGTGCTCATCTTTAGAGAAGTTTAGAAACCCTGCCAGTGAAAATTGGCTGAAGATGACTTCAAACTTGAGAAACCACGGTTCTACGCAGCATTTATGAAAACAAAAGTATATGGATTCCTATAGACATTTGGCAATGTGTCCCATTTAAGACTATATTAGAGAGGCAGTTACCAATCCCTGTCAGCTTCTCCTACTTTCTCTATATGCTGAAGACCGACCTGTCTTTCACTTAGTGACCAAGCACTAGGCACCTGTGCTGGGCCAGGCATGGTTCTGGGTGTGGGGATCACAGAACCCAACACTATAATCTAGGACTCTCCACTCACAGGGACTTGATGGCTACAGAAGCGTTGCTTCACTAGGATCCCTTTGCTAGGATTGTGTCTCCGGAAAAAGAGAGACGGTGCCTATGAAAGGGTGCTAGGGGATCCTCTCAAGAGGGTCTGGTGCTCACTCTCAATCCTGATGACCTGTGACAACTCCCACAAATCTACACGGTGGAAGGAGCAGGCTGACTCCCTGGAGTTGTCCTCTAATCTCTACACGCATGCTGTGGCACACGTGTGTGCATATGCACACACACAGAATACATGAGTGTATGCTGGTTTCCAATAACAAGAAAGTCTTGTGTTTTACTCTGATTGGCTTAGCCTGGTCCTGTGTACATTTGTGTACATTTCTGAGCCAAGCACTGTGGGTAGACAGGAGGGGCAGGTGCTTTGATTGGCTGGACCTAAGTTGTTAGCTATTAGTTAGCTATTGCCATGTTACAAGCAACCTCTAAACTAACACAATGGATATTCCCTCTCAATATCTGTGGATTTGGGATATAAGTGTGGCTTAGCTAATTGACAGTCTCATTAGGTTTTAGTCAAGCTGTTGGTCAAGGTAGTATCATGTGACATTCAATAGAGGGATCAACGTTCCCTTCCTGGTCTTATATACTTGTCAACAGCATCAGTTCCATATCTGGACACAGAATCTGGCTCCTGGAGTCAATGGTCACATGGGAATGACCAACTTGGAGATCAGTCTTTGCATCCTTATGTCCAAAGTGATTGCATCCTTACGTCCAAAGTGATATCTCACGTTGTTGTTTTCTAGTCTTTAGAAATCATTCAGTAAGCTCAGCCTAGGCTCAAGGGAGAGTGATGAATCCAGGGGAGGAGGTGGAATGTTTGAGGACCCTCTTGGAGGCCGCCTACAGCACACATTGTGAACACTACTGCTGCAGCCTGAAGCAAAGAGTCACAAGAGCACATGAACTCAGAATGGTCTCTCTGAATAAAACACTCTGCTTTTGGAACAAGTGAGGATGTACACAAACCACAAGGGTAGATTCTTTACATATGGGAATTTTGGGTTTCCCTCAAAATTTTTGGGACCAGAGATCCATGAGAGACAAGCCAACACTGGGAAACAGTTTCAGGAACAGCCCACCTGGCGTTGCATTGGTCCCCGGGGTTGTCTGTTGTTTCATAGCAAGCTCAATGGTTAAGTCAGGGGTCTGAATCTCACCCTCTGAGGAATTATATCCCTTTGTCTTCAGGAACACAAGCTCCACTAAGATGATTTGACAGAAAATCACTCACGATATAACTCACATCAGTTATCTAGGACTCAAAACTCAGTGGACTTCTTGAAGATTTATTTTATGTGAGTAGGAGCTTTGTCTGCATATATATATACATATATAATCACACACATATATGTATATATATGTATGTATATATGTATGTATATATGTACATCACATGCATGCCTGATGCCCTTGGAGGTCAAATGATGGCACTGGATCCCCTGAAAATGGCGTTACAGATGGTTGTAAGTCACATGTGGGTGCTTTAAAAAAGCAATAAGTGCTCTTAACCACTAAGTCATATCTCCGGCTTGAAATTCAATTATTTCTTAAACCAACTGTTTGTTTGGTTCACAGTGGAGGTGATTCTGGTCTGGGCACTTCAGGTTGTTTCAGATGTGTTTGTCTGTGTATCACAGGCACCTGGGAAGTCAACTGGTAGCTGCTAAACATGGTCTTATCCACATCACACTGGATTGACAAATTAGAAGAAGCTCCGCAGGCTGTCTATTTTTGTTTCATGTCCTCGATCTCTAATATTCCAGAAATCTGGAACAAACTACTTACTGTAGTGGTCTTAATGACCCTAAAGAGCAGGCAAGAGAGAGAGGCCCAATTAACAAGTATTCTTCAATGCTTCCTTCCCAGATGGCAGTTCAAGAGGAGGAGAAACAGGTGCCACCTGTTTGGGGCAGCAGACTTTGCAAAAGCAAATGAACACAAGGATGGGGAATATTTATGACCCAATTTTGACTCTACCCCACAGTCTCACAGTGGAATCATTTAGGAACATGGAAAACATCAAAGAAACAAAACAAACAGGAAAAAAGTTCCCAAGGATGTCCAGTGCTCCCCACAGTTACTCTAGCCTCAACAGACAAACCATACCAGAGCGTAGGCTTGCTAGCTAGGTAGCCAGAGCCTACTGGAAAGTAGCTGGCACAAGCTCTTTGAACCAACCGTGGCAAACTCTCAGAGCCTCAGATTGACAACTGCCATCATTTTCTTTCTCCAACATCATATTCAGGCTGAGATGCTGTCAAAATGAGAAAGGAAAGCAAGGCCAAAGAGACGAGAGCCAAATCAAGAAACTTAATCTGGTGCCAGCTACCAGTATCTGGCTCTAACGCTCCCAAAGCCAGGTATCTCAGATCCTTGTGTCCCTGTGGGGTTTGATGGAGAATGCCACAGCCTGTGTGAGATTCAGCTGGGGATAATCCCCTGGAAATTGATGCTGACTTGGAGTCAATCCCCATTTCCACAGACAATAGGTTTGAGTTCTAAAAGTCTTGTCCAGGGAGTGAAAGACTCTCCATGAACTGCAGAGTTTTGTACCATGAATGCTGGCTTTCCTGACATTGAGCCTGTGTCTTAGTTACTGTTCTATCACTGTGAAGAGACACCATGACCAAGGCAACTCTTAAAAAAGAAAGCATTTAATTAGGGTTTGCTTACAGTTTTAGAGGGTTAGTCCATGATCATCATGGCAGAAAGCAGACAGGCATGGTGCTGGAGCTGGAGCTGAGAGCTTCACATCCTGATTCACAGGCAGAGAGCACGAGGCACTGGACTTGATGTGGGTTTTTGTATCTTCAATGCCCACACCAAGTGACATACCTCTTTCAACAAGGCCACAACTCCTAATCTTTCCCAAACAGTTCCATTAACTGAGGACCAAGCCTCTAAACATGTGAACCTATGGGAGTTATTCCTATTCAAAACCGCAGCCAATTCAAATGAAGCCATGTGTCAGGGTAAAATTCAAATGATACTTGAAAAAATATGCAAAGATAGTCAGTCTTCTTTCAGTCATCTTCTATGTACACAGATGAGGAGGGAAATAAGCACTTAGAATAAATGTGTTCTGAATGAAGATCTGGGCTTTCATTTCTATTTGGGATCACAGCCCTAAGGCCAGTTGGAATGTATAGAGAACTCCTAGTTAGCATGTGGGTTATAGCAATCTGTGGCTGTTAACAGACACCTAACCACTTACAACCACACACTTACTCCCAGTTCCAGTGGCTCTAGAGTCTGCGCAGAGCTTAGCTGGGAGCTCTGCCTCAGTTTCTTTGGAGCCACAGTCAAGGTATTTGCTGGGACTGGGGCCTCATCTAAGGTCATCTAGATGGGAATCCCCTCTTAAACTGTTTCCATGGCTGTCATGAGGATTCAGTTGCTTGAGAGCTATTGAGTGGAGCCTTCACAAAATCAGTATCCTCATCGATTTCCTAAGACTGGCTAATTCTTGAAGAATAGTAGTTATTAGTTCATAGTTATGGATGTTGGGAAGCCCAGGAACATGACGGCTGTACCTGCTTTGTGTCATGGAGGATCTTCTTGCTGTTCCATGATGAGGTGGAGGGCATCAGATGGTAAGAAAGAGCAAGCTTGCTTGCTTGGGTCCCTTTTGCTTTAAAGGCACTAATAACATCAGGACCCCACCCCCATGATCTCATCTAATTCTAATCTCTTCTCAAAGGTTGCATCACCAAATTCCATTAGCATATGGCTTTGTGGATTCTATTTACAACATAGGAACATTTGGGGGAACACTTCCAGGGCATAGCAAACAGCTCACTTCCTCAAAGAGTCCAAGCCAAGGGGGTAAATGCAACAAGAATACTGTTAAGAGCTCTGTTTTCTGTAGCTTAGTCACAATGACATCAGCATTTCAGGTTTTCTAAACAAGGCTTGTTGTAAGTTACACGGTCTGGCACACACTCAGGAGGACACACCCAAGGTGTAAATAGGCAGAAGGGAGATGGTTGAGCCATGCCAGAAGCTTTCTACCAGATAGTATGGCCTGGCACATGGGAGAATGGTGTCTTAGCTGTGTCCAGTCTCTGAGCGAGACACAGTGTGTTTTAAAAATGTACATAGGCTTGGAGGAGAGAGGAAAAAGAATATAGACAGTTATAAAAAGAAATAAATAGCTTTAAAAAATAAACCAAAGTCTTTAAAGAGATAGTAAAAGTAATATAAAAGAGTATAGACAGTCATAGATTAAAGGAGTAAAGAAAAATAAGTCACATAACAATGGAAAATACACAGAGAGTCTGGATTATATTTATTATTGCGTTTTCTTTGAATTTTTTGACTGCAGAGAGACATTTGATTCTGGGAGCTGCTAAGTTAAACCAACATAAAGGTATCTTGACTTCACAATTTGAGTCTAAGGATATGCTACTTTGGAAAAGAGGTTCTACTTTTGTATCCACAGGAAATGAGAATCTGTGGGTTCCTTCCAGACTAATATAGTTTGATGGACCAAGACCCCCTGAAAGGTCTCCAAGAACCCTAAAAATACTTTGCCCAACAAACAGCAGGAAGCAATTTGGAGAAAACTACACCCAAACTCCCAAAATGATTTTTTATAAGTGTTTATTTTCATTTTAAAAGTGTTAGTTATAAATGGTAAATGGAAATAAGAGGGGTATGCTATAGAGATAAATACTTTGCATTAGTATGGATCTTGGTTATTGATACATATTTAAGATTGATTTTGTTGTACTGTGTATATGTATTTCTGCTCTTGTTTAAGGTATTGTGTTTGTGCAGCTCATTTTAAAAGGTAGAACTATATAGATTGATAGGTAGTCATTTATAATAGTCAAACTTGTAGTCATGATAGTTAAGGTTTCTAAATGTACAGAGATACATTTCAGGTGGATAGGTATTCTTCAAATCATTCAAAGACCTATAGAACACAGCATTTAAAAGGTTTTTAAGAACTTAAGACTTTTCTCAATAGTGAGACATATGTGCTTCAGGTAGTATCAGTTACTTCAGAGAGGTTAATGGGCATTGAAGAAACTTGTTATGGAATTTGCCTTCAATGTGACAAGGCTAGTCATTTGGGCAAGAAATTGCTCTTGGACTGCTTAATGGTATGCTATATGAATTGGACACACAAGACCCACAGAAAAGTGACTGTTGAGCTTTCCAAAAGACAGAATGGTCCTTCAGAGTTCCTGCTTCATGGAAGAAACTGCCAGACATTCTGCAGGACACAGAAGAAAGAGATTGACAAACTGCCAATATAGGCTAAACAGTCTTTCAATTTTCCTGCTTCATGGAAAAGTCTGCCAGATACTATGGGCCTGTAGGCTGAAGATGAATGCCCCAACAGTTACAGAAGAACTTTGGGTGACTACCCAGGCAGCGAGATGTCTCTGTCAATTCTAGAGTTTTAGAGGTTGCTTGACTGCATTTCCTATTTATTTAGGCAATATTATAGCCTTCTGGGGTCCTTGATGGAGTTGAAGACAAATAATTATAGTTTTCCTTAGTTATTATAAAAGATAAGTTAGATATAAAAATTTAGACTCACAAAGATAGGATAGATGATAGGGCATTTTCCTTAGTTTACCAAATATAAATGGACTAAATGTTGTAACTATAATTCCTGCTTAATAACTGTTTCGTATATGTAATTTTACTATGTTAAAGTTAAAACCTTCCTTTTTATTTAAACAGAAAAGGGGAGATTATATGGGATGTCCTTCTGTATATGTGTTACTTTTACCGGTTAATGAATAAAGCTGTTTTGGCCTATGGCAGAGCAGAATATAGCCAGGCTGGAAGAGATATATAGAGAGAGTAGGCTGGGTAAAAAAGATGCCATTTAGCTGCTGAAGGAGAAGGGCATGCCAGAAACTTACCAATAGGTCACAGCCTTGGAGTGATACACAGATTAATAGAAATGGGTTAATTTAAGATGTAAGAGCAAACTAGGAATATGCCTAAGCTATTGGCCAAGCAGTGTTGTAATTAATATAGTTTTTGTGTGATTTTTTTGGGTCTGGGCATCTGGGAAATGTTTTACTACATATCTGAGCTAATTAACCAACATGGGAAAAGGTTTGTGTAGTCTATGGCTTTGAAAGTTCCAGTCCAGGGGTAAGTGACTCCATGTTTTGGGCCTCTGAAAATGATAGTGGTAGGATTTTATCACAGAGCAAAACCACCAATACCATGAGCCTTGAAGCAAATAGAGGAAGTGAAGGAACAGAGTCCCTCAAACCTCCTCAAAGTCATGTCACCAGTGGCCTAAGGAACTCCCACCAGGCACCATCTCCTAAGGATCTCACCATCTCCCCCAAGAGTGCCATCCTGGGACCAGCCTTTTATAAAGCACCTGGACCTGTGGGGGACATTTATTTAATCCATAAACAGATATCAATCCCTAATCCTGAAACTGGGTGGGGGGAATTTACCTTCTTTGACGAGAATCCTACAGAAATAATTAAATTGAGGATCTTGAGCTGAAGAGGTTGCTCTGGCTTGTCAGGATGAACCCACCCTCAAAGTCCTTACAAATACCATCATACTGGAGAAACCAAAGGCAAGGACCCTGACAAAAGAGGACAAGGTGACAGTATGAAGCAGGGAGAGAAGAGAACAAGTCAAAGGCTGTGACAGATGCCAGAAGGCATGTCCCCTACAGTCTCTAGAAAGCAGGGACTTGCTGGCTCCTTTATTTCACATTCCTGGCTTCCAGTACCATGGAAGGATACCTTTCTCTGCTTTAAAGCCACCTAGCTTGTGAAGATTTGTTACAGTAGCCCCAGGACACTGATACACCAGGATGCTCATTATTGGCTGGCATCTGACCTAATGGTTGTTGAATGAATCTAACTGTAGTATCAAAACAGAGCCCTTCACTGGGCAGTGGTGGTGCACACCTTTAATCCCAGCACTTGGGAGGCAGAGGTAGGTGGATCTCTATGAGTTCAAGGCCAGCCTGGTCTACAGAGCGAGTTCCAGGACAGGCCCCAAAATTACAGAGAAACCCTGTCTCAAAAAACCCAAACCAAACAAACAAAAAGCAAAACAAAGCCAAAAACAAACCCAGAGCCCTTCTGTACAAGAATACAAGGATTCTATGCAGAAGTGCAGTGGGCTATGGGATCTCACTCCCAGCTCCCAGGAACTTAGACAGGAAGAAAGGGCACTCAGATGGCTAGAGGAAGGCAGGGCCCCTACCCTTTCCCTAGGGTCTGTCCCCTGTAGCTAGAATGGGATCCCATGTCTGTGGGTGTTGCCCTCCTAGGGACACCCAGAGACAGCCGTTGCTTTGTACAGTTCAAGTCTGGGGACAGCTTGCCTCCTCCTCATATACACCCACCTGGGGTTGGCACAAACTCTTTCTGTCTGATGCCTCAGAGAGTGGTGGAAAGCTACAGAGGACGGACAAAACTCGCAGGCCATCTGCTCCTCTTCTGTGTTTTGTGAATTTATTTTCAAATGTTAAGCATTTGGTAGCAGTCGTCAGGCACCATCTCAAAACCTAACCATTTGGCTAAAGACGCTCGCTTCAAACTCGCTCGGTGATCAGCAGCTCCCCAGGGTTTGGAATAGGGGATGAGCTGTATTTTGAAACAACATCTTCAAATATTATCATATAATTTGATAACCAGAAAAGGAAAATATGATGTCTTGTTTCTATGATACAGACTTCGGGAAGGGAAGCCTGACAAAAATGTCGCCAGATGAGCTATTTGGAAAGTGGAAGAAGTCCTGCCTGAGTCAAGAAAGTATGGAGGCTGATGGGGTGGGGGTGGAGCTTACAAGAGTCTGTTGCAGAGACTTGTATGTTTATTAGGAAGGAACATACACATGCAACTGCTAGATGGCAGAGCTGGCATAAGCACACTTGTATATGCACACATACATATACACGTGTGTATGTGCATGTGTGTGTGTATGTGTGTGTATGATATGCATCACAGGAAGGACTGTCACTTTGATTTGGCTTTCAGCAGGACTGGCAAGCAAATTCAATCAACATGTCATAATCAGATAGGAAGGGACCTACTGCAGCTTCTCAAGGACTCGCAGAAGTTGCTAGACACAAACTCTGCCCTCTGCCCTCTGCCCTCAGTCAGGGGCTGAGTTTCGGAAGGTCTGGTGTAGGAAGAGGCTCTCACTCCAAGGAAAGGCTTCTTCTCCAGGTAGTACTCTCTTGATACATTAGAGAGATGTCTGGGAATGCTGAAGGGGGTCGGGGATTTAGGAGGTTGTTACTTAAAATGATCTTAGGTACCCATAATTAATCACCTTCCCCTTTGGCCAACATAAGAATGAGAACTGAAGGCTGATTGCTGCAATATATTTCCATTTCATTCAGACAATTATTAAACACTTGATCTTGGTAGGAGCAAAGGGATTAGTACAGGGGCACCCAGAGTGTTTGAATACTGACTCTGCCACATACTGGATGCCTAACCTTGGGGAGGCCCCTGCCCCCCCACTCACCCTTGCAGTAGGTTGGCACTTGCTTCTTTAGGGCTGCTATGGAAGCTGAGTGAAGCAGGATGTTTTAAGTGCCGGAGAGCTATTATTTCAGCTGATCTGCCCAGCAGGTAAGACAAATGCATAAAGCAGTTTCTGAGAAAGTGGGCGTGATGTAGCCGAAGCTCTTAACCTGGGGAGTGCTTGTCTATTCAAAGTTTGGTACCTTCAAGTAGTGACTGCAGAGAGTGGAGCCTGGAGCTGTCACCTTCCCCTTCCTCAAGAGAAGCTGGGAAACAGATAAAAAAAAAAACATGAGATGTTCTGATTTTGAAATCTAGACCATAAATTCTCATTTCTGAAGCTCTAGGCTGTGCAAGTGAAATGTGTCTGTTGGATGGATCTGTCAGGTGGGCCACAAGCTTGGAATCTATATGACAAGATCAGCGATCATCTGTAAGTTCAGATCTTTTAAGGAAACTCTAAGGGCATATTGGGGCATTCCATTTGCATAATCTATTCATTAGACGTTATAATTTATAACCGAATAATTTAGTGTTTGGGACATGTTGGGCTCTATTCTTAGGGCTTTGCCATAGTGGCTTGGTTCATCCTCACTCCAGCCTGCGAGAAAGGCCTTTTTCCTCTTGCCATTTTCCAGTTGAGGAAGCTGAACTCAGAGAGGTCAAGTAACTTCTTTGAGATACAACAGCAGATGGAGAAGTCAGACTTCAAATGCAAGCTGCCTGTAAAAGGTATTAATTAATTTTCCACACACATAGTGTTGGCAGAGCCAGAGCTGTCATCAGAATGTATGTGCAAAAAATTGTGTGTGTCTGATTGGGTGCTGAGGTTAGCAGTACCATGGCAGAGTCCGTGTTATAAAAACTCAGCAAAAACTGTCACGCACACACCCGTCAGAGACGCTACCAAGTGGGCATGACTCCACATTCTATGACACTTAGAAACAGTGACTAACACCTTGTGCAATTTGCTATTTTAAAATTTTGATCACATTTTTATTTATTTATTGAGTGGGAGAGGCACGCATGTGCCAGGGCACAGGTGTGGAGGTCAGAAGAGAATCTATAGGAGTCTGTTTTCTCTTTCCACCTTGTGGATCCCAGAGATAAAACTCAGGTCTTTAGGGTCGATGGCAAGCATCTTTACCTAATTTATCCATCTTGCTAGCCCCAACCAGTCACTGCTTCACCACAATACAAAAACTAATTTAAGGTCTGTAAGACAGATACTGTTTCTATCGTCCTCATTTTACATGGAAATAGAGTCCCAGAGAAGAAGAACCATTTGTCCGAGTTTGCACAGCTTCTAAGAGGTCAGGGTCTGATTCTAAACAGATTTCCCAAGTCTGCACTCTGTTCATAAATAAACCAAGAGCATCGGTCACCTAGGTCATGCACACAATGACAATGCCCATGAGCAGGAGGTAAGACTGCCAAAGGAGAGGGTAGAGGTGGATGCCATTATGAAATCCACTTTACGGGTCTGAAAAATGAGTCTATAAAATGCTGTCACGGGACAATAAAGCCACCCAGCTGGCAGTAGGTGTGAACGCAGCTCTGTGAGACCCTAAAGCTTATGTGTTTACAGCTCTTGTGAGCATATTCTAGGGCAGTGGACTTGACAGCACAGGACTGTCTTTCCTGTTAAGGAGAGACTGAGGCAGGAGGATCCCGCATGCTCAAGGCCAGCCTAGAGTTCAAGGTCAGCCTAAGCAACTTCATGAGCTCTGCCTCAAAATAAGAAGTCAAGGGAAAACTGGGGGTGTAGCTCCATGATAAACACTTTCTTACTATGCATGAGGATCTAGAGTCAACCCCCAGAACTGGAGAAAGTTTTATGGTTGGGACTTATGTCTGCCAGACTTTCAGA
>LOEQ01001813.1:752797-767984 GCA_001685075.1 Bramus lutescens
ACCAATGAAAGTAACACATAGACAGATGACCCTCCTACATCATGCTCATTTTCTTGCTTATGTCCAACTCCATTTCTCTACTCTTCTACAGGGCAGGACCCCTGCCTAGGGAATGGTACCACCTACCGTGGGATAGATCTCGTCAGTTGACTTAATTAAGGCAATGATCTACAGACATACGCACAGGCCCATCAATTCAGACTATCCCTTACTGAGACTCTCTACCTGGCTGATTCTAGGCTGAGTCACACTGACAATTAAAACTGACCATCATAGTACATATAGGAAAAGTCATACTTCTTATAGAGTCTGGAGCCACATGTGTCTTCAGCAGCTCCTGGAGGCCTTGGAATTTATCTTGCACAGATAAGGGGGAGCTACTGAATATAAGGAGACAGGGAGGATTGAGAGAGAGAAAGAGAAAACTCAAGCATAAAGCTATATTTGTTCTGGAAATTATGAAAGGTTGGTAGTTATATAATTAAAACATTTTAAATACATTCAGTATGGTATGGGTGAGATAAAATTTTAAAATAGATCTTTGATAGGTATTGCGCTATAAAAATAAAAGAGGAAATTCTTCAGTCAGTATTATCAGGTGGGAAAACTGCCAGCAAAAATGATAGTAAAATCAGAATTATAGATAGGAATTAAAACTGGAAGGAAATCCTGTATAAACATTCATGCTGATAACCTAGAGGAAGATGAAATGGATTCGAAGAAAACCTTCATGGCCAAAAGTTGATTCCAAAAAGAATTTAAAAATCTAAGAGAAAAAATGTGAAAAGTGAGTCAAAGAATGGCAATGGGCCCAGGTGACTTTACGGATGATGTCACACAGCGTTTGGGCAAATGCATGGAAGCTGAAGGAATCTCTGGTTGCATGGCTCCTCCATGAGACAGTCAGGGATTCTATGGGAGCCAGGATGGTAGCAAGCTTGCCCAGATGGTAGATTAAAGGGTAGACTGGAGGTTGCAGCAAACCTTAACAGGCAAGCCTTACAGAAGGAGCCAGGCACTGCTTTCCTCTGATTGGCCGAAAAACATGCCCCCACCCCCGCACTGAATTTAGTTTGGGTGCCCAAACATCAACAAGTCAAAAAAAAATGAGCTATAACTATCGATTTGTAAGTTCTCCCGAAAATTCCAAACAATGCAAAAGGATGTAGTCTATGTGAACATATTAATACTGAGCTCACCAATAATACGTCAGTGTCACATTAAGGAAATAAATCAGAGAACATCCCATGATGTCATTTAACCAAGAGTAAGCCCAGATGGAATTCTTCCCTTTACTCCCCATGTCTTCCTTTCTCCCCAGTGAAGGTTGCCTACCCTGTCTGCTGTATGATTCTGAATCTGTGCCTGCCTGAAGGCTGTCTTGGGAAACCTGTCCCTGTGTCTTTGTCTGTTTGTCTGTCCCTAACAAAGGACTTTACTCTGAATTTATTGACTAGCATGGAAATCATCACATGTTGAAGGAATCAAGGTGGTTTTTACAGAACTCTCTAACAGAATTTTACAAGGAATTAAGTCACTGACTCCAGCTGACCCAGAGAAGGTATTACAAATGTCACTATTTATCAAGCAGTATCTGTATGGTGCATTCAATATTTATAGAGGATATCCATCTCATAAGACTGCTTTCAGCCTATACTTGCTGCTTGCAGCATATGGTTATCATAACACATGCATTAATCTCTGGGGGCAGGCCAATGAAGAGTACATAGTTTAAGATTACAGCTATGTGTTAGCTTAGGGTGTATAAGCTGATTACATAGGAAATTCAAGGCAAGTAAGGTTGACTATTACATGGCTCTCGTTGATTGTCTATTTATTTGTTTTGTTTTTGAGACAAGGTCTCTCTCTGTAGACCTGGCTGTCCCAGAACTCACTCTATAGACCTGGCTGTCCTGGAATTCAGAGAGATCCATCTACCTCAACCCCCCACCCCACCCAGAACTGGGATTTAGGCTTTGTGTCTCTGTGCCTGGCCTTACCTTACTCTCTTAAGGCAGATGAAGCCAACAGGCCGAGTACACGGTAGCATAGCAGTGTTAAGTCTTAAGTGACCTCAAGGTGTGTTATTAACTTGACTGTGAGATCCAGCAAAAGTTCCAGTCTCCTAAAAAGTAAGATATTTTTACCATAATGCATTGCCGTAGAAGACTGGGGCATGCCTGACTCACCGTGATCCAGTTACTCCCCAAGATCTTTATGAGAAGACACCATTCCCCAGTCAGTCTGTCCAGGTGGATCATTTTGCTCAGTAACTATAAGTTCACACAATGTCAAGCTGAGCCTCATAAAATATTGTGTGTGTGTGTGTGTGTGTGTGTGTGTGTGTGTGTCAGGTTGAACATTCTTAGGTAATGGAAAGAAATGCTGAAGTATTTTGAGCAATCATTCATTCATTCGGCCTTCCAGTCAATAAATACTTATCCGTTACCCATCATGTAGCAGGTGCTATCAAAGGTAGGAAGCAAGGGCAATCAACCAAACAGAAAAATCATCCAGGCCTTATCGTTCAGGCTTGCAATCCTAGGCACACAAGAGGTTGAGGTGGAAGGTTCGTGAGTTCAAGATCTGCCCAGATTAGAAATTGAGTTCCAGTCCAGCCTGAGCAGCTTAGCAAGATCCTGTGGGCTAGATGACTCAGATGGTGAAGGAGCTTGCTGCCAAGGCTGATGGCCTGATTCAGTCTTGGGGACCTGTATGGTGGAAGGAGAGAGCCAGTTCACAAAAAGTTGTCCTCTGACCTACTCACATGAGCTGTGCCATGGATGTTTCCCTCAACACATCCCATGCACATACAAAATAAGTTAAAAGAAAATTAAGTACAAAGAGACCGTGGGATAAGACAGTAGAAGAGTGCTTGCCTAGTAACTAGCATGCACAAGGCTCTAGGTTCAATGCTCAGTAAGTACCACAGAACAAAACAAAGTCTGAAAGTTCTCCGCCCTCCTGCAACTGGAGACCATAACGACGAGCAATGACAAGAGTGCAGGGTCCCTATCAGTGGTAAGACTCTTACCTCCTTTACGGTTAGGGCTCATTTGTAGGCTCTTGAGCCCAATCTGGAAAACAGACCACATTTGGGACTTGCTACGAGATAGTCCAGTAGAGAGGATCAGGGTTGGGGAAGGAGACTAAACAAGATGATGGGTGAGTCTGTAATTCCTGCAACTGGGATGGGTACAAGAAGGGTTTTTTGCTAGGACTAAAGATACTGTATGTTCAATGTAGGTATCAAAGCTCTAACTTCACATTTCAAAATCAGCACTGTCCCCTCTGTTATGGTTTGGATATGAGGTTTCCTCCTTCATCCTCTCCTTCTCCCAGCGCCCTCCCTAGTACCCCCACCCTCTCTGCTGGCTACCTTACTTTCCCCTCTGTTTTCATGGCACATGTATCCATTATCCTCTCCCCAACTTAAGATCTTTGCCGTCCTCTTCACCATCCCTTTCTAGACTCATGTTGACACACTGTTTCTTTTACATCTTTGGACAGGGTCTCGGGCTGCAGCCACACAGGCCCTGAGATCCTCCTGCCTCCTGAGTGCTGGGTTTGCAAAGGAACTCTACCATGCCAGCTCCCCTGTCGCTCTCAGGACTGAGTCCTCGGCTAGGACTCTAGGCCGTCAAGTCCCAAACACACCGTATCTCACTAATCTGTGGGGGTTTCTGAGGTGGTTTTTGCCCTTTTAGTTATCTCTTGAGGTCTTTGTCTCTTCTCTAAACACCCCTTGAGTCTCTAGCCACATCCTGGGTCTCTGCGTTTTCTTGGAGTCTAGGTCTCAAGGAAACTAAGGCGGTAATGTCAGCCATTTGTTATTCCAAAGGTGGCAGATTAGAACAGATCTCATTAAGAGAGCCGGCTTCTTTGGCATCATCATTTTATTTATAGTGCAGCTGACATCTATTGAGCAGTTGATACATGCTGGGCACTGTGCTAAGTGCCGTGTGTATTATTCTACGCCATCCGCATTCTGCAATAAGGAAGGCCCTATTGGCTAAAGAGACAGGTCCTAATAAGGTCCTGGTTTTATTTTGGAGGGAAGAGGGACATGGAAGGTTAGTTTACTTTTTTCAAGGTCATGCAGGAGATGAAATTAGGTCTTGAACCTGTATTTCACCCTCTCCAAACCCCATCACCTCCCTTTCCTATCTGCGATCTGCGGCTTTTGGGGTGCAGCATTTGGTGCTTCCACGGATCCGAGCTTTTACCCCCAGACCTACTCTGGACTACAGCTGAAAAAAAGGTCTTGCTCACAGTTTTCCCACTGATATTGTTTGGGGTTCTTTATTCTAAGTCCAATTCCCTGGCGTCAGGTTTCGCATGAAGGCAAATTCCATTTTCCTGTCCTCCACCTCGTATCTCCACCCAGAAGGCAGGAAGGGCAACAATTCCCCCGTGGGATCTTGGGGTTGAAGGACTGCCATTTTCTGGCCCTCTGCTCTAATTTCTGTCCTGTGGAGCCCTACCAAAGCACAATGCACAACCCAAACCCAGCAGGTTTGGCCAGATCATTCCCCACTTAAGTCAGCCCTTCAGCCCTCAGGGAATGCACACACCTTAATGTCCTAAACACCACACCTGAATTAATGACATTGCTCCCTAAAGCGGCTCCTGGCCTTCACTCCTGCACTTCATTGCCAACTCCTTGACCAGAGTGAAATCTCCAAATGGCATCTTTTGAGGCACCGCTTTCTGTTATGGAGGAGTAACGCTCACCCTTGTCTGCCCTGCCTTGTGAGGCATGCAGAGGCTGGTTCTAGCTCACTTTCCTGACCTCAACTTCCGTTTATCTCCTTGTCCATGAGAGTCCCACGACAGCACCTTCTCTAACCATCCACAAACCATGTTCACAGCCTCTGTGCTGGGGACAGTACCTCAGTTCCTCTTAGGCCCCTCATGCAGAGGTCATCTTCTCAGAATGCCCTCCCCACTGATCCTGTTACTTAAAGAGACTCTTCTACTGCCAACACTGGTCATGTTACACAACTCATTTTCTTCAGGGTGTTCATGGCTACCTGCATATTACAGTTTGGATCCTAAATAGCCCCAAAGTCCATATGGCAAAGACTTCATCCTAAGGCAGTGCTATTGGGGGACCATGAAACCTCTGGTAGGTGGGGCCTACAGGAAGATCCTTGGGTGACTGAGGCACACTTTTGAAAAGAATAATTTCCATCCTCCATCTGCCCTTCTAGCTCCGCTACCTCACCGCTTTGTAATTCTCCCAGTGCATGGGGTGAATGGTTTGATTCATCTCAACCGCTTTATCACGGTCTCAAAGCAACAGGGCCAACCGACTGCAGACTGCAACCTCCAGAAATATGAACCAGAAGAAACTTTTTTTCTCTATACATTTATTAGCTCCAATATTTTGTGATAGCATACTGTGTCTCATTGGTTGGTTGGTTAGTTGCATACTTCTTGGCCATTTCTCTCAATGTGCAAGCCCACTAAAGGATGGGGAATCCATTTGTCTTGCTCACTGCTATAGCCTCAATGCCTATATCAATGCTTGGTGAGTCAGTGTACTTTTTACAAAAGATTTATTTTGAATTATGTGTCTGTGTGTGCATCTGTGCAGGCATGTGTGCATGTGTGTACAGTTGCTCATGGGGGTGAGAAGAGGACATGGGATCACCCAGAGTTGAAGTTACAGCTTGTGAGTCTCCCAACTGCTGCAAAACTTGCCTCATTGGTAAGAGCAGTGTGTGCTCTTAACCACTGAACCATGTCTTCAGCTCCCAAAGTATTTTTAATTTGAATTACCTAGGCCAGGTAAAAGGCCCCCATGATTACAGGGCATGGTGTCTGTTGCTTTCCTTCCTGCCCTCTAGCCATCCTCCTTCTGGCATCCACATCAGAAGTTTCCTCTAAGACTCATCCTTCAGCCTATTCTCTGTCTGCAGGGATTACGATGAAGCCAATCTTCCCCATATATCCAGAGATGGAATAGGAGTCCAGACCTCAGGTCTACTTCCTGTTTATCATGATGCTGTTCAGATGGAAATGGACCAATGAGAAACCAGCTTCAAGAAATGTGCTGCAGCTGTTGGTGAAGCTCTGCCCCCTCTGAGGTTGTGGGTAGGATGCCAGCCAAGAGCTCTGACTTCATGAGAAGAGCAATGTGGGGCTGAGATAGAGAGACACAGATTGCACAGACCATCGTTGGGGGTCCTGGGTACAGCTACTTCAAGTGTTATCTCTTCACTCTCATATACACTGACTACTGAATTTATGTGTTCATTTATCCCCTATGAGTTGACTTTCTGCTGGCTGGGACGATGAGTTTCATGACCACTTAATTACCCCTCTAATTTCATTCCTCCCTGTCTACATAAATTAGTGATTATCTTCATTATAAACTTGAAAACTTGGTTAAATCAGCTAATCATATGGGTTTTGTCATATAATAGAAAATTTGAAGACAAATAGCCTTGGCATATGATGATGGCTAGTAGTATAGGGAGGGGAGTGAACATCTTTTCTTTTCTCTTTTTAAGTTTCCTAAACATGAGCTTGTGACTACACAGTGACAAGTCACTGTGCCCCCACTTCAGGCAGGAAGACATGGCAAAGCAAAGCCTTATCACATGGCCAAAAGTCAAATGTTTCCAAGGGGAGTTTATTTTACAGAAGACCCATAATACAATGCTTCCAATCTTTTTATATACTATAATATTTGATATTAAAAAAGGTTTTATTTATTTTTATTTTATGCATACATGTGATTGCCTGCATGTATATATGTGCAGCACATGCTTGTAGTACCCATAGAGTACAGAAGAGGGCAGTGGATCCCCTAGAGCTGGAATTACAAAAGGTTATGAGCTACTCTGTGTAGGTGATGGGAACCCAACCTAGGTTCTCTGCAAGAGCAGCCAGTGCTCTTAACCTCTGAGCCATCTTCAATTCCCAAATTTGACATTCAGTCATTTAAAGCATATGATTCAAGGGCATTAGTCACATTCTCAGTATCATGCAATCCTTACTGCTTTTATTGAACCATTTTCTCCAATTGTAGCCAAAGTTTTGCACTGGTGGCTGATGTAGGAGGGTCATCTGTCTGTGTGTCACTTTCATTGGTTAATAAAGAAACTGCCTTGGCCTTTTGATAGGCCAGNNNAGTGCTTAAATGAATACAATTTGTGTGTTGTTATTTCGGGTGTAAAGCTAGCTGAGTGGGAGCCGGGCCGGACGAAAAGCAGGCCCACTCCCCTTTCACTACAGGTGGCAAAAAGCTTCCTGTTACCCTTACCTTGCAGCCCCTCATGACCCACTTCACTGCCTGCCTCGATAGATTCTCCTGTTTTAGGGGGCTCAGATAAGCAGGATCTTCTGTGTCAGCATAATGATGTTCATACTCTGGTGTGTTACCGAATTTCATAACTTTCCATGGTTGGATAATTTCTTCAGTATGTGTGTTCCACATTGTGGTTATCCAGCCATCAGCAGGTAAACACATGCATTGTTCCCACCCTCTGGCTCTTTCCATAAAGCAACTTTTAATTACATTTTATTGATTAGAGTCATGTTATTGGCCCACTTTTCTCTTTAAGGAAGAGTGGGGGGGAAGGAAATTTGCTTTCAACTATAGAAACAGCACTAAAAATCACAATTGGTGTTTTGTTCTTCCTTTCCCTCAAGCCCATCTCAGAACAGGGCTTTCTATATGTTAGTCTAACTGCCTCTAGCACATTGACCCTAATCTCCACTTATCTTCTGTTTCAGCAGAGTGTTTCCTATAAAGCTTTCTTCAGTGACCTCAGTTGCCCTTGAGGACATTCCTCTATCAGTGGTCTTTTATTGCATAGGTTAAATTTCCTAGAAATAGAGCCTGAGGCAGGGGTTCTGATGCACTTGATTTACTGAAGGAGTTGTCTCCAGGCAAAAACAACCCAAGGGACCATGGGACACAGTGTAAGAAAGAACAGTAATCCTGCAAATGTGGTTTTCTAGAGAGTAGCACGAGAACTTGCCAGAAATTAGCATTGTTAAGCATCATCCTCTTTATTGGGAATCTATTGTATATTAAGCCTTTTAGGTAATTCTAGCTCATTGATTTGGTTTGTGTCTTATGTTCTTATTACTGTGTTAAATACCTTGACAAGAAGCTACTTGAGGAGTGTCTTGGTCAGGGCTACTACTACTGAGAAGGGTCAATGACCAAGGCAACTTATAAAAGAAAGCATTTAATTGGATCTTTGCTTAGAGAGTCCATGAGTATCATGGCTAGGGGCATGGTGGCAGACAAGCACATCCCTGGTGCAGTAGCTGAGACCTCCCATCTGATCTGCAAGTTGTAGACCCAGAAAAGGCAAGACAGGGACTGCTGTGGGCTTTTGAAAGCTCAAAGCACACCCGCGGTGATACACTTCCTCCAACAAGAACACACCCCCAATCCTTCCTAAACAGTTCACCGACTGGGACCCAGACATTCAAATATACGAGCTGGTAGGAGCTGTTCTCATTCAAATCACCACAGAGAGGAAAAGGTTTGTTTCATGTCATCCTTTTAGGTAACAGGCTGTCACTGGGGAAAGTCAAAGCAGGAATTCAAGGCATGAAATCTGGGAGGCAGGAGCTAAAGTATTGAGCACAGATGTGAGCTGCTTACTTGCTAGCTCCCCATGGCTTGCTCAGTATGCTTCTTATACAACCCAGGACAACTTACCCAAGGGTGCCACCACCCACCATGGGCTGGGCTCTCTCACAGCAATCATTATTCAAGAAAATATCCCCATAGACTTGCCTTCAGGGCAGTCAGATGGTGGGATCTTCTTAGTTGAAGTTCCTCTTTCCAGAGAAATCTAGATTTGTGTCAAGTTGCAAACACACACATATCACATTTGTTTTTGAGACAGAGTCTTACGTATCCCAGGTTGGCCCTTAACTCACTATGTAGCTGAGGATGACCTTGAATTTCTAATATTCCTTCTACCATCAGAGCCCTGAGATTAGAGTGTGTGTGACCATGCCCAGTTTGTGGGATGCTGGCCATCGAACCCAGGGCTTCCTACATGCTAGGCAAGCACTCTACCAACTGAGCTTCCATCCCCGTTTTCATTATAGGTGATTCTAATGCACTCTATTGTAACATGAGGGCCTACTTGGGGTTTCTGTCCTGCCCTGTACCCCACAGCCGGCAAGGTCCCAAAGAAAAWCACACAGAMYWCTCCATAAGATTATAAACTGATTGGCCCATTAGCTCAGGCTTCTTATTAGCTCTTATCACTTAAATTAACCCATTATTCTGATCTATGTTAGCCATGTGGCTCAGTACCTTTCACAGTNTCTACTTCCTGTTTGGTTGACCTGCCTATACTCCCTGCCTAGCCAATCAGCGTTTTATTAAAATACATGATTGACAGAATACAGATAATTCTCCCACACCACTCTATAGTTTAAGAACCACAAGAACAGAGGACAGAGTCAAATCTTAGCCTGGTCCATGTGTGACTACAGAACATATGGAGTTCTTCCTTCTGCCAAGAAGGCTGCCTCTTGTATCCCTGTATGTACTACCCTCTGGCTGCAGGCTGTCCCTGAGGGACATGTCATTCCCTGGGCAAGGCAGCTTCCAGAAACTGAAAAGGTTGTCCCAAGAAATGCAGGTGTGGCTTATGGCAGTCAGGATTAGAATTATGTAAACATACTATCTTGGTAAAGGGCGTCTGTCCAACAGCATCTGCTTCAAGTATTCTTATCTTGCTAGTCAGCACCGTCCACTCCTTCAGACTGATGTTTCAGGTGACCAAGAACACTGCACTTCCTGCTTGAGTTCACAGTGCCTGTTGCAGGCATGAAGCTTAATCATTACTTACACAATTAGTGAATTAAGCAAACGTCATTTGAGTAGCTGCTACAGCCTGGGCACTAGTCCAAGGTGGAGAAATACAGGTACAAAGGAAACAGAGCAAGTTCCTCATCAGGAAGATGAGGAAAAGATGAAAACACACATACATGCACCCGACTGAGTGTTCATGCAATCAGGTTTAACAAATGCCATGACAGAACACAGGCCAGAGTGAGGGATGAGAGAGAAATATGGGATGATATTTTAGACGGCACAGCTAGCGAAGGATTCTCTGAGATGGTGACATTTGAAGTCAGAAATAAATGAAGTGACAGTAAACCATAAGATATCTAATTTGTATAAATTAAAAATTACTTTTTTATTTCATGTATTTACTTGTATGTGTATATGTACATGTACATATGTGTACAGGCACATGCCTACCAAGACATGAATGTGGAAATCAGAAGACAACTTGCAGGAGGATGTTTCCCTCTACTGTGTGAGTCCCAGTAGACTGAACTCAGGTCATCAGGCTTGGCAGCAAGTATTCTTTACCTGCCAGACCATCTAGTTAAGCACTAGATATCTCAGGGATGAGAAGCCCAGGCATTAGGAATAAAGAGATAGCTCCTAGAAACAGTTGGCATTTCTATACCGATAAAGAAAGAGGTGGCTGAGGGCAGTGGGCAGGTGGCTTGCTGCTTTTTGTTTTGTTCTGCTTTTAATTAACTTTAAACATTTACCAAAGTATGCATGCATAAGATTTAAAACCACGTAGGCTAGAAAGGGCTGAAATGAAAAGGCAGCTGCCCTAGAGCCCCTGGCCTTTCTGTCCAAGGGTAATAGGACGTCTTCTTTTAGATCACTCTACCCCACCCGCTTCTTCTGTTTCAGATACAGTAATTGGACGTCAGTTCTTCTATTGACTGTTTATTTATTTATTCTATGGGTATGGATTTTTTGCCTGCATGTATGTCTGTGTATCATGTGTGTGCTTGGTAGCCTCCTTAGAGGACAGAAGAGAGTAACAGATCCCCTGGAACTAGAGTTACAGATGTTTGTGAGCTGCCCTGTGGGTACTGGGAATTGAACCTGGGTCCTCTGGAAGAGTATCCATTGCTCTTAACTGCTGAGTTATCTCTCCAATCCCTATCCTTGCCATTTTTATAAGATGCCCAGGTTCTATATCTACTTTCTTCTGTCAAAGATATGCTTCTTGTTTTCTATCTGTAGTGTCATGATACTGCCTTCCACCTTCCTTCCCCAGACCACAGGGTATGGTCCTCTAAGCCTCTTAGCCAGATTGTACCATAGGATCCCCTCCCCGAGCTCATCTGAATGACGGTAGTCTAATAATATAACACAAGCTAGACAGGTTAGGTCGTCAATTCTGGATATTCTAAACTGGAGCTAAAGCACCTCATGTTAGTCTAGGTAGATTTCTTGGTAGGGATAGCATAAAAAGTCTAACTCTGGCTTCCATCTTGAAGTTCAAAGCACAGAGAAGGTGTGAGGGTTGACTTTGACTATCAAGTTGATTGGCTTGAGAAGCACCTGGAGGTTAGGAAATTCCACCCCTAGCTGTGTCTGTGATGTCCAAAGGCATCCGTCAAAAAAGGAAGATCTGCTCTCAAGCAGTCCATAGGCTGAGAGCCTGGAGAGAGAAGCATGGGGATCTTCAGCACATGCTCACCCTCCCTCCTTGCTTCCCCCACTCCCTCCCTCTCTGCCTCCTGGATATCAAGATGTAAGCTGCGCTGATCTCTCTGCATGTTGGGTTGAAACCCTTGAAACAGAACCAATAGCATCCTGCCACCATCAGCTGCTTGCATTGGGTGTTATTCCTCCACAGCAATGAGACTGCAACACAGAAGGCAAAACTTTCCTTCTAAGGATGTAAAAGGGAACATATGTGCAAAATACAGGTGCTGTCAAGGATCCCAGTGAATTTTACGTAGGAATTCCAGTTCCTATCTGAGGCCTAATTGCAGTTTTGGCTTCTGGTTCCTCAAAACACTCCCCATGTTCTTATACTACGGTCTCTATTTTCTCCAGCTAGCTCCAGTGAGTTTCTGGTGTCTCCAGACAAATACAGCATCCCCTATGCCTTAGAGAGTGAAACTTACGTCACTGTCCCAAATGTGGAGCTGACTGTCTTATGAATGGTGGGCACTCATGAACAATTATTGAATTAAATTAGCTGTTGACAATACTTTCCTAAGTGGAACTCTAACAGATAAGAAAAAGCACAAATAAATATACTATGACTGTTAATGGCAAGCTAAGAATTCAGTGAAAGAAAAAAATCTTAATAAACTCTCTCTCTCTCTCTCTCTCTCTCTCTCTCAGAGAGAGAGAGAGAGATTTAAAGCTGCCTGAATGCCTCCTGAGTCTCCTGCCAGATGAGCAGGATCAGAAGGGATCATTGGCAAACACTGAGGAAGCCTCTGGCTCCATTTAAGAGGATGCTTTGAATCTGCGATTGAATTGGTGAAAGAGCCCTCTAGTGGTAAGAATGAGTAGTTCTCTCTAGGCCCCACGGCAGATTCTACACACCCCTGTGCTCACTTACACATCACACTGAATGAAAGGTTGAGATTACCCCTAGTAAAGGAGAAGAAATTATTAGGACACAAATTACAGGCTCCCTGCCTCTTGATCGCACTTCAGCCAGGTTCTCCGACTTGTTTCACGTGCTCCCACACTCAAATTAACCTTGGTTCTGGTCAGAGGTCACCAAGCTTCAGCGGCAAGCTCTGTCCTTGGGCATTGCCGCCATTTCTCTGCTGCTTTCTGATCGTGATTGTCCTCTTCGTCCACCTGAGCATCTGACCTCTTTTTCTCAGTAGTATACCTGGATCCTTGGTTCCATCAGTCGGACATGGTATGCCTGGCCTTCTGGCCCGTGTCCGAAGGTGTGGGTCTGGGGCTGCTGTTGTCTTGCTGACCATCCCGTGGATGGAGCAATGGAGTACACAGTTCCTAAGGCCCCAGTCCCTCCACCATCACTGTCTTGCTTTAGAGAGCATCTTTCCTACCTCTGCTGGAGTAAGAGAAGCCTAAAACAGACCCAGGAATGGCTGTTTTGATCATTATTAACTATTTCATATTGTTTAAATGACTGAGAGGGAGAAGAAAATATCCACCTGTCTTCTAAAGCTTCCCAGGAAAGAAAGACCAACTTCACCTTCATGTAGCTATGTAACCTTTTAAATTAATAATTAACCAAGGTATGTGTGATAACTACACTTGTATAACCCCAGGCACTATGCAGGAAGATCAGTTCAAGGCCAGCCTGGGTTATGCAACAAATTTAAGATTAGCCTAAACTACATTAAGACAATTGTTTAAAAAAGAAGTTAACAATAAATATTATTTGCATTAACAATGAGAATAATATTGATCAAGAAAACTAATAATCATGACTGAGAAGCAAATTTTCTATACAGAGAAAAAAAGACATGAAGTCACTTAAAGGAGGGATCATGCACCTTCCTCCATTACCTCCTGCCATGCTTCTAGGATCTAGCTAGGTATGACCCTAGCCTGTTTCATTTTGTAATAAGGCAAACTTATAGTATGAACTGTAACAAGTACATATATGCAGCTAAACACATATAAACAGACAAATCTACATTGCACCTGCATATTCACATCCATACACACACACGTCCATGCATGCACACAGCTGTGTGTTTATAGAAAACATGATCTCATGAGCCCAGAAACTGCACAATACAGGTGTGTGCATATATTGACATATCTACTTTATGTCTACAGCAAATTCACAGGCATTCAGAAGTCATGACAAAATGATCGTAGAACTCACACTGAAACACACTATGACTATACATGCAACCCTGCATGTGCACTTGTATATGCATAGAACACCAAGATCCAAATCTTCAAATGACATTAACATAAAAGCAAAAACCTCAAAGTCACAAAAAGGTTGTGAGCCAAATCTGAGACTTTTTTTTTTGGTATATTGCCCTTGCTCTGTTCAGCCAGACAGCACCACAGGGAATGAATTTGTGCCTACAATTCCTTTCCATTGTATATTTGTCCAGTTAAATAACACTCAAATATGACAGCTGGTTGTGGGCACATCTCAGGGATTTGCAGAAACAGTCCATGCAGGCGGCCTCAATTCCAAACACCCAACTGGGTATCAGTACTTGTCATGCCACAAGGAAATAAATGGTCAGAGCAATTTGGTGGAATGCCTGACATCAAATTAGCGTGTCCTTATCGAGATACTAGAACATATGGAACTGGAAAGTTAGTCTGTGCCGGATCTTTTCAACAGTCCCTCTTTCTGAGGGAAGGAACTAGCAGGTGTGTGATGGCATTTGTGCTTTGGGATAGCAAGGAACCCAGACCTAATTACACCTGCTTCCAGGTCTGACTTAGAGGAAGATGTTAACAAGTGAACAGCACTAGGGCCTTTGGAAAAAAAGCTGATATTTTCAATGCTCTCCCGTCCTGAATTCACCATCCCCTTAAAGGTAAAAGTGATAAAATATTTAACAAGTGTGTTCAGAGACCAAGCCCTTATATCCCTTCATCCAAGGTCCCTGATATATAAGCAGCAGTCTGAGTACATGTAGTCTCTTCAACCCTTTAGAGGTATATGTTCATGTGTATATGAATGGTTCTGGGTCATATGTGAGCATGATGTCTTCTGTGTAAACCCGAGCTCCAGAGAGAAGAGGGTAGACATATTGGTTTGTTTTCTGAGGAACAAAATTGAAATAGATACACATAGAGAGAGGCATTTTGCCCACCCAAGTGAACCGTCAGTCAGAGCCTCCCATCCCTTTAAGTAGATTAGATCTTTCCCAGTTTCTGTTTCCCCAGTGGACTCCCGCAGCAAAGAGCAAAGTTGCTTGGTTCATTGGGCTCAGGGATGAGGAGGAGGACTGACTAGAGAATGCTGCGTTGGGTGGACGCTGAGAGAACGCGCGCGCCAGAGTGCGCTGTAGGTTTCTTTCCCTGGCCCTTGTCCTTAACCCTTCCCTCTGAGGAACGGGATCCACCGTGCTGCAGTACCCTGGAGACCTGGTGCCGACTGCCTTGGGCTCCCGAAACTTTGCTCGGGGTGTGGGCTCGACTACGCGGAGCTGGCTGGCTGGTTCCGGGAAAACACGAGGGGAGTGTTAGGGGAGCGACCCTTGGCACCGCGGGTCTCTAGCCTAAAAGGTGGAAGAGCTGGGGTACAGCCGCAGAACGGAGCTGTCCCTTCAGCACCGCGGACCTCCAAGGACCCTGCTTTGGGAAGAGGGAGGCTGGGCAACAGGAGAGGAGCTGTCCGTTCAGCACCTCGGACCTCGGCCTTCCCAAGCAAGCGGCCGGCCCCCGCCCCAGGACTCT
>LOEQ01001813.1:767990-787061 GCA_001685075.1 Bramus lutescens
GCCCCCGCCCCAGGACTCTCCCTTTTCTCCAGTTTGCGCGGGGGTGTGGAGAGCAGGCGGAGAGCTTTCCTGGGAGGCTGGGGAAGCAGTGAACACTCTTCTCAACGACTCGCCTCCCAGCAGAGCTATTTTTTGCCATCCGCCCTCACCCCCGGCACACGCGCTCGCACACACGCACGCACGCACGCGCGCACACACATACACACACGTACACACACACATACACAGACACACATACATACACAGACACACACACGCTCACACACAAGACCTCACTGGCTTTCTTTTGCCTCGAGTCTCCTGGGGCTCTGAGGAACCAGGCGCATCTCAAACCGATCTGGCAGCTCCAAGCTCTGAAGCCATGCCCAGCACAAACCCTGGTCCCCACCAAGCTCCTGAGGAATGAAAGCAACCCAGGAATCCTCTGACCGCAGCAGTGATGTGGACCAACCCCCTGGAGCCTGCACCCTCCCGAGGGCCATAGAGGACTCAGGGAACTGGAGAGAGCTCAAGACAGGAAATCCCAGCTTTCCCAAAGTCCCCGTGGATGCTGACAAAAGGAGATCCAGATTTTTGGAAGAGGCCATCCTAGGTTACCCAGCTGCAGAGTGATTCTCCCCTCTGGCACTGACTCTCCCCCTCCAACCCCCAGCCGTTCAGAGTACCATGAAGAATTATGAGGATGTGTGACAGAGGTATCCAGATGTTGATCACCACCGTAGGAGCCTTCGCAGCTTTTAGTTTAATGACCATTGCAGTGGGCACGGACTACTGGCTATATTCCAGAGGTGTGTGCAGGACTAAATCTACAAGTGACAATGAAACCAGCAGGAAGAATGAAGAAGTAATGACCCATTCCGGGTTGTGGAGGACCTGCTGCTTAGAAGGTACTCACAAATTCTTTTCACTGGCTCTGAATGATCGACTTCTAATATCCTGATGTGTGTTTGAGGGGAAAGAGAGGCAGTGGGTGGGAAGAAAAACAGTTGAAATTGTTTCTGAAAACGTGTGAGTGCCCGGACTGTTTCCACTGAGGCTGCTGCTGTGTGCTTGGAAGGGTTGGGTCTTGTTGATTGTTTTCAGTCTAAGCTAAATGTGATGCAATTTTGTAACACTTTAAGCAGTTTCTGCAGCTGGGAAATCTTCTAATCCCAAATCTTTAGGCATGTTGTGCACTGTTTGTATCTCTGTCTAGAGAAGGAGACTTTGGATTTGTTTAATTGCATTTAAGTGAATTGTAATAATTAAGGAGGCAAGGGAGAGGAGATAGGAAGGTGATGAAGGAGGTGAAGGGGGCTGATCTGACATGGGGGCACTCTGATCTGCATTCTTTTCTTTTTCCAGTAGAATCTTAGCGTCTCCTGAGTTTGGTCTAACTAGGCATTGTCATGAACTTCCTTTGCCAGTTGGTACCAGTGAACGATATGTAAACCCCAACTCTCACACCCCCACATCTAAAGAAAATTTCATTATGAGTAAGTGTTTCATTATTTGGGATCAAAATAAAACTAAAGTCTTGGTATTTGCTATCCACCTGACTTCATTCATAAATCATGGTCATAACCAGCAAATGTATTTCCTTGACATTTAGAGGATACTAACTCTAAGAATTACAGCTCATTGTTTCTAATTTTAAAAATTAGAGGATTTGTTCTAAATAGGAATGCGGAGGGCAGGCCAATTTTAGAATGGGGAGCTCTTAGGTAGCCTATGTCACTACTAAACTTGCTTCACTGCATAAAGAGTGACTGTCAGTTTCAATAGATGGTGCCTGGGTATCACAAGGAGTGAAAAAAAAAGAAAGAAAGAAGAAAATCAAAGCTCCATGGACCTGTTACCTGAGGGAGACACTAAATTAAAGGGGCACTGAGGAATGGTTTTATTTGGTTTGTTGGCTGCTTTTTGTTATTTCTGTGGCTCCTGGGGAATCAGTGAAGTTTATCTCAGTGAGAGTCAAGAAAATAGGGGCTTCCTCCCCCTCCTCCCTCCTCCATTTGCTGTTGTTTCTCTCCCCTGCATTCCCTGTGGCTCTTCTCAGGGTTTCTCAGGAACTCGCATTTATGTAAATGACTTAGGAAATCATGCTATGACATCACTTGCTAGTGTAATATTGCATCATTCTCTGGCCTCCTTCCCGTGTCCTGACACTCTGAACTCCCCTGACTATAGCGCCACTACAGTTCATTCTGGTTCCAACGCAGATTTGCAACTGGTGGGAAATTCAGGAGGGAAAGGGCAACCTTTGTGAAGGGAGAATCCACGTGAAGTTAGAAAACCCAAGAAATTCTGCAGATAGTCGCTATACACTTAGCAAAGACGTTTGTCCTTTGAAACGCTCAGCTAACCCAAGAAATGATTGGTTTGGAATTGATAGTTTTACATGAGCATGACTCCGGCTTACAGTTTCTGTCAGTGTACTGCCAGAAATTCTGAAATGATTCTTTCCTAAACATCATAAAGAATCTAACATCTGTGGTTATTTCTGAGCATTTGCAGTTGGGCAACAAGAGGTCATTCACCTTGGGGAAATTCCATCATTCCCTTTGGTGTATTGACCACAGTGAATTAAATCAGTTTTGCAATGCTGTGATTTGGAAGATGAGATGATGCCTACAAAAGTGGAATAAAAAAAAACTCATGGCTCTGCTCCAGTCAAAACTATATGCAAGTATATCAGATTCAGTCATTTACAGTTATTTTACTTCTTTTAAATATTTTGGAACTGTAAAATTAAATTCAAATATTGATATCCTTCATTGTGTCCTATTTATTTAACAGTCTGTCAGAAAATGAATCAGGGCTTTCTGAACCTTTTCTCAAAGCCTCCTAAAGAGTGTTTTCTCTTCTCTTCAATGTGCAACTCTGTGCCTACAGAGCACGCTTGGAACCAAAGCCCCAAGTATTCCATATAATGGGATAAGTGAGAAAGGAAATTTGGAAGGAATTAAATGGATTGAAGATGTGTTCTTGGGCAAGTCGATTCTTTCAAGAAAACTTCTGGAGTCTTCCTATAGTTTTTCTCAGCTACATTTTACATTTTTGAAGCATCCCATTCAGTAAGATACACAAACCATTATGGATCTGAAACGTTTTTACATCTAGATGGGACTGGCTAAAATTTAAAGCCCAGATTCTTCTTAATGGATTGAATATATCAAGTGTTCAAGGAATTTGCAGGAGCCTCTGTTTTCTGCATGATAAGATACATGCAGTGGCCAGCATGCATCATCTTAAGATTTCCAACCTTGGTAAGGATGAAGATAAATAGCCGTCTCTATTCACGACTTCTGTTTATCTCAGAAGCGCAACATTCTCATCTTCTGATTTGTGAAACATCAAAGGACCTGTGTAGGGAGTGTAATAGCTCAATTTTTTGTTACACATAATTTAGAAGAGTCCTTTTTTTCATACTTTAAGGCCAGGAGACAATGCGGCTATTTTGCCCCAAATAAGAGAATACTTCCAAGGAGCATGACAGCTGTCTGCAAACATATGAGGGGCTGTCATTTGGAAGAGTTGAAATCTATGTGGTCTCAAGGGAGTTGATGAGGGAACTAAAGTAAGACAGATTTTACCAAAATATAAGTAACTACCTAGTGTGGATTAGGGAGCTTCCAGAGGTGGTGAGTCCCCTAACAGCCAAAGTATTCAAAGCTAAAAGAAAATATCAATTGTCCCCAAACTTGGCTAGTCATTGGACTCCAATTAATAGGCTTTGTGTTTGTTTTTAAATAGAATATCAAGCTCCACAACTGCATTCCAAGCCTCCATTGATCTATGGTGGATCCTTGGAATCTAAACTTCCTAAAAGCCCTCCAAGCAATTATAACATCAGGGCCATCATATAACAAAGGTTTTGCAGTGGGTCTGGGATGACTGTGCATGCTCATCAGGACCATGACACTCAAGAGAGATGGCTACTTCCTTTTGTCACTCCTGTGAACCAGCAGAGTGTCCTCTGTGCTCAGCTTTCTATATACTAGTACTGTTTCCAAAATTTTGAAAAGATTAGGTCTTTCATCTTCAGGGGATCTTAGGGGTGCAAGCATTGTCATTGCCCTCACCTTATAGATGTGGAAACTGAGACTGGGGAAGCTCCATAATTTGCCTAAGGCTGTATATCTCAGCTGGACTGGCGGTACTTAGCCTAGACTTGCAGCTTCCCAGGGCATTGCTAGAGAGCCTTAGTTCAGGCTCTAGCAGCTTATTTGCTGCCGATAGAAATACTGACTTGTGAGAATGTCCAGACATATGGGTTTTTCCATTCAGAAGTCTCAAATCTGAACACATTCAGCTTGTCTGTGCATCGATGGAAGGGACACAGAAGCCACCAGATAAGAACAAACTCGAGGCAACAAAAGATGCACTTTGAATGAGAAAGCAATCAACCTCTGCAGAGACACTCACAGTGAGAAAGAAACCCTAGCGATTGCCTGACTCATTATCTGGAAGGCAGGCAAGGCATTCACCAAGGCCCACCTGCTGCATGTCTTCAAAGGCAGCATGTGAATTTGAATGAGAATGTGTTCAATAGGCATCTCTCTCATTAAACACACACACACAAAAAAAAAAAAACATGGAAGCCCTAGATCCAAGCAAAGCAATGCAATTAGATGGTGGAGAGACCACTACCCTAGCAGTGAAGAACCCTTGGTTCTAAACACATCTCTGTCCCTAATAGTCATGCAAATTGTTCATGTGGCTTTCCCCCCTTGAACTTTGGTCTAGTCAGTTCTAGGTAAGAACTTTAGATGAGGTTAAGAATTCCTAAATCTAACTGTCCCTGTGGCTGGGCCAGGTCAGGAAAGTGTGAAGAAGGGTCTCCCACTCTTTTACCTCAGCTGTATGGTAGACAACAACAGTACATTTAGGGAGACATATGATGACCAGAATTTGGTCTCAATGTGGGGGCAATAGAGGGTAGTGGGGGACTGCACCAAGCTGGAGAGACCATCTGAAAATAACAGTGAGTTGACTTGAATAGAGTTTGACACTGGTGACATGTGTGTCAATTGTGTGTCAACATATAAGGGGCAGGGAAATGACTCAATAGGCAAAGTGCTCATTAAACAAATGTTGAAGGGCTGGAGTTGAGATTCCGCCCTGCCACCACACACACACCATGCAAGCGCTGAGTGGTTAAGACAAATAGAGGAGGTTTCCTGAGCAATCTGGATAACTAGACTAGCTGAATTAGAAAACTCCAGGTTCAGCTGAGAAATCCTCACTCAGCATATAGGGTAGGGAGTGATTGATCAAAAAGACATCCAACTTCAGACTCTGGCCTCCACGTGTGCACACACATACTTCTGCACACATGTGCATGCATACACACAGGTACATGCATACACAACCTGATATATATACATGCATACACAGCATACATGTATACATAGAAAGAAGAAAAAATCAAAGAAAAATCATTCACAAAACCATTTGAATTTTAAAATACAAGCAAATAGTTTACCTTTCTAAAAACATGGACTCATCCAAACTGTAGTTACATTGTGGCTTAACTTTGTCCATAGGCTGCCCGTTTTGAGCCCTAAAAATTCCCTAAATGGCCTTTTAAAGCAAATTTCTGATTTTTTCATACTCAGTTCATGAGTCATTCTTTAGAACTCATTGAAAGGATTTTAGATATTAAGAAGAGAAAGCTTATTTGGAATTATAGATCAGGGAACTTAAAATCATGGGAAGGAAGTTCAGTAAACTGCTGCTTCTGCTGCAGATGGGTCTGAATGACACCAAACATCTGGCTGAAAATCTGAAAAAAAATTAGCCAGTCATTAGAAGTTCCCCCATATTTCCAAATCTGCAGATGGTTGGCTTTGTCAGCCAGATGGGGTTCCAGCTTTATTTATGTGTTCAGAATCCTTCAGGGAAGCTGCAAAGATGCAGTTGAGAAAGAAGGCAAATTGCAGGGGGGGGCGGTTATTGAGTATATCCTGTGTGCCAAACCCTGTGCTAGGCGCCTTCAAATACATCAAAGCACACTTTTCGTATTTTACATCACCCGGCAGAAGGCAAACTCTATAAGCACAGGGGTCTTATCTTTGAGGCACACTCCCATATGTCTCTAGAACTTAGAAACAGCTGCTTCTGCTCCTTCATTCCTCGATCTCATATCTTATCCTGTCATCTAATCTAAGTCATGACACAGAACAGGCTAGAGCCCTTCCTGACTTTCTACTCCTGGCCTTTCTGGTCCTTTCCATGCATTCTTCCTCCTCACCCAAAAAATCCTAGAGTCAAAAGCAAGAAGAAAGGGGGCCAGAGTCATGAGGCAGGATACAAGCAGGTAGCCTCAGCTGGGTCTGTGGGTTAAGTTAGGATTGGGTAGGTGGAAGAGGTCAGAACAGGAGCATGAATGACCCACAGCTATGATGTGTCCACATAGTCATAATATGTTAGATACCAAGACACTTTCTTTGGTGTTGATAAACCACACTTGTTCAAAGTCCCTCACCAGCCATCTTACCCATTCCTGAGACCTCCCAGGACTCCCTAAGATCCATCAAGTAAAGAGAAAAGACTATCAGGTATTTTGGCTGCCATAGTAAAAATGTGACTGATTCGGCTGGTAGAGAAACTAATACTTAGATGCCCAGTACTTCCACAGTAAATGGTATCTAGATAGAAAGTAGGACCCACCTGATCCCTACATTCCCACTACTGCATGTCGGATCATGACCCTGTTTCAGCCAGGGACACCATTTGTGGGCTGGTCTTGTGCTCAACTGACTGATCAACATTTCTTCCCAGCTGTGTCCTCATTGTTACAAAGCCCTCAGCATCTTCTTTCTGCCTCAAACACAGCATTCTGTCTTCTTGTTCTGTGGCTCCATCACAGGCAACAAAGGTCTTGGGAAATCCCTCTGTTGGTTTTATCACTTGAAATCGTATGTTGTGGAGTACAGTGAAGACCACTCATGCACATAAGATTGACCAATGTGAGCTATTGTATTATGTGTTGAGAAAAAAATACAAGGAACCACGCAAAATGATGCCAGGTTCTTATGCTTTCCCTGAGCAGGGTGCAAGTTCACTTAAGAGACTGTCTGATAACCCAGGGGGCTGTACTTTTGTTTAATTTTTGTTTTTTAAAGAAGTAGACTCAGATCCAGTAACTATATGTTTATTCAATTCAAAAATTGGTAAAATGAACAAAAAATTTTGTTCAGTAACAGTGCAAATGATTTCTGGTCAGAAGAAAAGGTAAGCCCAAATACAGCGGCATGCCATTCTCAGCATGCCATCAGTTTTTACATCTAACTTTACAGCCTTATTTCAGAATGCTGTTACTGCCTCTCTTGAACCAGTTTTATGATTCTGCTGGCTCCCTTACTGCGGAGTTGAATAAAACTTGACATCAGTTGACTCCGTAAGTTAGGAGAAATGTGTTCTTAATAGTTTGAAAATTATACTTGGCAGTGTGGAAGCCCTTGTAAATGAAAACAGTATTCATGTGGTTGAAGAGGAGCCTTAAAAAAATCACAAGGTTGTTTTCTTTCCCTCTGTCTTGGAGGCCCTAAGAGACACACTGTTCTACTGAAGAAACAAGCTTGGCTTCAGTAACAGCTCAGAGTTCTGTGTAACAGCGGAGGTCTGGGGACCCATGGGCCTGGGATCACACCTGGCTCCCATTTTTCAGTGAGTGCAAGATCTTGGAGATGGCTTCACCTCTGATTGTCTCCTCACCAGCAGTATTACTTTGCAAATGCTATCACCAAAATAGTGCCACTGACAGAAACAACTTAAGGACAGAAAGACGTGCTTTGGAACACGGTTTCAGAGCCATCTGTCATTGCTTGGTCTGATGCATTTGGGCAGTGGAAACATGTGTTAGAGAACAGTTGTCCATAGCAAGCAGAGCCAATAGAGAGTGGCAGGAACCAGGAACCAGAGATCACCTTCAAAGGCCTAACCCTAGTGACCTACTTCTGCCAGACAGAAGTTCCAAGGTTCCAAGGATTCCCCAAATGGTGCACCCCACTGGGGAGCAAATACTCAAAATATGTGCCTAGGAACATTTAAGCATGGCACCTGCTTGTCAAAGGTAGCAAGCGTTTTTCAACCACTTCCTCCACTTTTTCTGAGGTTCTGTTAATAATGTGTTGTTCATTACTTCTTGATCCATTCATGTCAGAGTATTAACTTGCTTTACGATGGTAAATGAGCTGTCCTATCCAAGTGCTCTTTCCTCCCAAAGAGGTGGTCTTTCTGTGAGTTACCTTGGACTCCAAAAAGAATTGTTCATAATACACAAGGATGTATAAGGGAAGAGAGGGGCCAGTATCTCTTCTGGCTTGAATGACTGTTTAGGCTGCATGGCTACACATTTGCACACATGTTAGCCTCAGCAAAGAGCCAGAGGGGAAACAGTCATGATGAAAGAGTTCATAACAATGAGGATGACCCGGTTTGGGATGAAGAAGTTCTGTAAGTTGAAAGAAGTTTGGGTATCTTACCGAAGAAAGATGCTCGTTCACTGAAAAGCCCTTGGCCCGCCTGCATCATACTTGTAAAAAAGTCACTCTACCTGGGTTCTCTTGAGCCCCCACTCCACTCACCAGTCACGCACCTTCGTGCAGAGCCAAGTCAGTCTAGTAGGGGAGAGGCTTTAAACATAGTTACAGGGTACAGGGTTGGTAACTGCAGTCTCAGCAACATGGGGCTCAGCCAGCAGAAGAAGCCAACAGGAGATGGGAAATCCCTGTCCAAAGTCAGCTGTTTCACAAGGAAGCATGTTTTGGGAAGGAACCCTAGACCCTCCAGCAACAAATGCCTGTGCATTCATTAGAAATCCAATGTGTAAGGCCCCATGATTTGGTCATTAGCTGGATGAGCAGTAACTACAGTGAGCTAAGAAAGAGAAGTCTAGGTCTCTTCTCTCTCTTAGTGCTCTGGACATGGTTCATCAAGGGAAATGGAATTGATGTTATTGGGAAACAGACTATTTCCTCAAAAAGGGGAGCCATTGAAAGAGCTCTCTCTTTACATATACATATAGATATGATAATGATATAGATAGAAAGATTATATATGTATAATCTTTATATATAAATATATATTAGAAAGAGAGAGATGAAGGAAAATACAGGGTTTGACTACCATTTACCCCCAAACCATGCATTGATTTGCCATGTCTAGAAGCTCTCCACCCCTAGAAAACTCTGCAAGGCAGATGCACTTGTCCTATATCTTCAGTCACATGAGGTGACCTACCTCTAGGGAATATGCCCCTTCTTCCTGAGATTGTTAAGCAGTGAGATGCTGTTGACAAGCCTGCAGGATGCTTACATGCTTTCCAGAAAGGAGGAGAAGAATGGGCTATGACAATCACTGAGGGAAGTCATAAGAAAGCAGTACAAATGACAGCTGAAACTTAGCAATAACCTTCCCTGTGCAAAGTTACTAACGTTGTGTCAGGCTGTGTGCTCATCTTCCTGGCCATCCCCTGAACATTTGTTTATTTACTTAACAACAGATATATACAATTTAAGCAGTGTTCTAAGTAAGCGCCTAATAAGCACCACTTGATCCTCATGACCTCTTCAGAAAACAGATATTACTGTTATCTGCATTTTAGAGACTTTCACATGGAGCTGGGATGCAAGTCCTTGCATCTGCTGTCTCTCATTAATTATGCACTAGGCACTTGGATATGCGGTGTAAACAGGATCAGCTGATTATCCTAAAAGCCAGACTACTATTGGCCATTCTGTGTCACCAGCAAGGAGGCAGAGGCTCAGAGAGATAAGGTGGTTTGCTCAGAGTCACAGCGCTGGCAGCTGGTAGGACTGGGACACAAGGCACAGTCCTCCATAACCTCAGCAGTGCTGTCCCTAATTAAAATCCCAGGCCTGGCAGAATGGGTTTCATCCCACCTGCTCTGTCAGGGAAGCCTGATGCCAGTCACCAGCACACAACTGTCTAATAGCTGCAAATATCATGAAAAACCATTACGCTAGGGGCTGGGGATGTGGTTCAGTCAGCAAAGCGCTTGGCACTCAGGCATGAGGACCTGAGTTTGGACCAACAGCACCAATGGGGGAAAAAAGCCAGGAGTGGTGGTACAAACCTGTAATGCCAGTGCTGAGGAGGTGAGAACAGGTGGGTCCTGGAGCTCACTAGCTATGTGGTCTCACTGAGTTGGTGCAATCCAGGTTCCATGAGAGACCCTATTTCAAAAAATGAACCATAAAAAGACAAAGAGAGATAAAGAAGGATCCCTTGATATTGACCTCTGGCCACCGCGCCTACTCATATGTGTGTGAGCAAGCACATACTTGAACATATACACACATGCCACACAGACCAAGCATAAAGTTAAGAGTTGCTGCTTTTGATTATAAATCCAGAAGGCAACACCAAGGAAAAGAAATGGTAAAAACGCAGTAGGGTTTCAACACCATAGCACCAGGCTATGAAGAAACACCTCCTCCCCAGACCCAGTGCTGTTTCCCCTTGAAAAGGCAGCCCCAAGGGTTTGGAAGATGCACAAGAAGGCTAACAGGATTCCCGGCACAAACTGTGAGCCACCTCCCATTGCTTCCACACTGGAGCTGGAGACTAATTAAGTTGGAAATACTATTAGGGTCAGGGCTGGCCTCTTTCCTGAGGATTAAATTGTGGGCCTATCACTGACTTGACTCCTTGGAGCTTTAAATGTTGTAGGTCAGGCAGGGATCAGTGATTCAGTCTTTGGCTAGTTTCTCCTGCAGTTCTTGGAGGGCTTCAGCCATCTTTGAGGAACAGCAGACAGACAGCAGACCGATATATAGCACCAAGCTTGATTGCTGACCTTGGGCAAGAGTGAACCAAAATGGGCAGCTGGGCTGAGAACTGAGGGTAGGCAAGGCCTAACACCATCATTTTAGCTTTTAATCTGAATGGTCAGGAAACATTAGCCAAAAACTCCAGCCACCACATTTCTGTGTATCACCATCTTAGCCCCAGAGCCCAGAATGCACTATATGCTTACTTTATACGCATTAACTTCATTGTAGGCACGAGGATAATTTGATTACTTTAAGTTTCTAGTGCATCTGTGCTAATCCCCAACAGTGACCGAACATGTTTTGTTAGACTGGCTGACCAACAAGCCCCAGGATCCTCTTGTCCCCTCCACTCCCCGCCACCAGCTCTGGAGTAACAGGTGCACACTATTGTGTCCTGATTTCGTGTGGCTGCTGGGGTCAGTACGCAGGTCCTCATGCTTGTGCAGCGAGCGTTTGTCCGTTGAGCCAACTCCCCAGTCCTAGATGTTTGATTCATAAGTTCTTACGGACTGCCTTCTGATAATGCGTCTAGAGCCTCAGCCGTGAGGTCTCATAATCCAGTAGCCCACAGTCTGAGAGGCACGGCCTTCCTGACTCTGCCATCTCCATAGCATCCACTGATATCTACTCTCTTATCCTGGGATGTTACACCATGATCTAGCAGTCTTGTCTTCAAATCCCCTCAATACTCTGTGTGCAAACTTGGGGAAAGAAGAAAGAAAAGCCATGCTGGGTGGATACATTGTGTAGAAACCCAGCAACCACTGTTTCTGTTTCCTGTGCCTTAGAGTCTCTCTTTATATTTGTTACCTGCACATATAGGGGCTGGAGTCACCGCCACTCTGCATCCTGTAGCAGGTGCTGTTTGGAACCATGAATTTCGGTCCTGGAAATACAATGATATCTACCCACTAAATTAAAATCATTCTGGAAATCATAGGTAACTATGTTGGGACCTCCCACCATCTCATTCATAACAAACTTCCCCGTTGCCCGCAGAAGCTAGTTCTGGATCAGAGCAATCAATATAGATGCATTTACTATGGATCCTCTCAACTCCTTGAAAAGTGTGGGACAATTAGCTGTTTATCAGTGGGAAATGCTTTAATGTTTTTGTTATAAAGTAGATCTGACTTTTTTTCTTTCCAGAGTATTGCTTTTTACCAAAGAGGAATCTGGTTTGTGATCAAAATGCTCTAAATATTTAGAGAAAAAGAAAAAAAACTAAATAAAGAGGCAATGTTGCTAGCCTGAGCTAAGGGTCTGCTCTGCAGGCCTACAATGGCCCCTTTCTGTTTTCTCACTCTGGTGAGTGACGGCTTCACTCCTGAGTGGTGGGTTGCAGCCAGGACTGTAATAATCAAGTCTGAACTATGGAAATCAGGTCTGATGCCCTTGCCATGAACACCAAAAATGGTTTTCCAGTTGAAATCCTTGGGGCTCAGCTGTAAAGACACCTTCCTGGCTTAAGAAGAAAGACCCCAACCCTAACACAGGAAAGGTATGCTAGGGGAAGGTTTATGTGATTGTGTGAGGGAACTTTTGTATACTGTGGTCAAGGTAGGCTTCATTGAGAAGGTGGCATTGAATTCAAAATGGAAACGAGGTGAGGAAACAAGCCAGGTGGCTGTGTGAGCCAGGTGGAAGGGACAGCGGCTGCAAAGGCTTAGGTGGGACTGTGCCTGGAGCTCAGGAAGTCCCGTGTGGCCGAGAAAAGCAGATTAACTCAGAGTACAGCTCACACAGGCCCTGGATTCAGATCTCAGAAAAGAGCAGAATGTGCTAGCGCCATCACCGTCCTCCCTCTTCCTCCCATTCTCTCCTCTTTCCCCATTCCTTTTTGCTCCTCCTCCCTCTTCTCCCCTTCCTCTTTCACTTCTTTTTGCTTCCTTTCCTCTTCCCTCTTCCTCCTCTCCTTTGCTTTTCTCTTTCTCCTCCCTCTTCCCCCTTCATTCCACTTTTTCCTTCCTCCTGCTCATCCTCCTCCCTCTCCCTCCTCCTACTCAAGATATTGGGGATTGAACCCAGGTCCTCGCACATGCTCTGAGTCCTCTCAGTTGTATGATTTACTCCACATCGCCCCAGGGATCTCTCTTGCTTCCTTTAGACAAGAACTCTAAGTCTAGTCTTCAATACTGTTGCCCATCTCGCCCCTCCCCCACCCTTCTTTGTAACGGGCAAAACAGAGTAACATCTCAGAGTTGCCTTCCTTCTTCATGTCCTCTGAATACAAACCCGTGGTCCCTTATTTTCAGCACTTCATTTCTTATTTTGAGGAAATCATACAAAAAGTGACATCAGTGAGAAACTTTGAGTGCTCACTGAATCTCTCAAAGCTCTTAGAATCATCCTTCCGGCTGAGCAACCTCTTCCTAACCCACAGGTTCTCTCACTCTCTTTTTTCCTCAAGACTGAGTACTGAAGTCAGGCTTTAACACATGCTAGGCAAGCTCTCTACCACTGAGCCCCTTGTGCTCATCCAGCTCCGACTGGCTTCTCCTCCCATGGAAGTCCTCACTCAGCCCAGAGATCCAACAAGAGATGCAAGCTAAGTGGTTTCCAGCCGAGGGACCTTCAGCCTGGGCTCCTTGCTTGGCTTATCAAGCTGCCACAGCACGCGTGCGAGACACCATGCTATGTCTGGAGGATGGTGCAGAGAATAAAGAAGGCCAGGTCCCTGCCTTTACTCACAGCTGTGTGGGGAAGGTGCTGCTAGAGAGGAGAGCAGTGGGTGGAGCTCCTGCAGCTCAAAGGAGGAGGAGTTCCTGGATTAGTCAATGTTGGGTTGTCATGGAAATGTTCTTAAGACTGTGAGTCTTCAAAGTGACTGGCCTCACTAGATGCTCAAAATACATGTGCCAAGCACACAGCAAGAATATAGAGTACACAGAGGACTGGCCTGTCCAGTGCTTGGAGGGTACATACATGAATTCAGAGCTCCCAGGTTCTTATGGCTAAGCAGACAGCAATGAGAACAGAAAAACAGCACCCTCCTGGAAACCCAGGAAGGCATGCCAAGGGACTAAAGCCCACCTCCCCATCTGTGTGTGTGTGTGCGCGCGCGCGTGTGTGCACGTGCATGCATGCTCATGTGAACACACATGTGTGAGCTTCAGTCATTGCTTGAGGCAGAGTCACACTCTAGCTCCAGCTGGCCATGACCTCACTCTATAGCCCAGGCTGGCCCTAAACTTGAGATCTTCCTGCCTCTGTTTCCCAAGTATTGGGATTACAGGTGCATGTCCTCTATCCAGCTTCTCTTTTTCATGTTTGAACTTTTTAAAATTCCTAGATAGTTGACCTTTCTCATATTCTTTGGCATAGAATTTTCCCAACTGCCTCGCTTTTGCTTTTGTTCTGCAGTGCCCAGAATCAAGTTTCTGTGAGCTCTCTACCACCTAACTGCCTTTCTATTTTCTTAAAACACTTTGAAGGATACAAGTTTAACACAAAACAGAACTTCCCCAGTATAAAGCAAAGTCTCCCCTGTCCCTACACTACAGCCTCATCCTCCCTTCACTCAAGTGATTGCTGGTCATATTTTAAGTGACTAACATCATTTCTTGGGTTTACTGAGTCATCTGTTAACACTTGACCAAGAGAATAGTTTTCTGTTCAAGTTCATGTTGTTACTAATTTACGCAAAAGTCTTCTAAGATAGATCTTACATGGTGGTTTGAATGAGAATGCCCCCCCCAGGCCCCATAGGCTCATATATTTGAGTGCCTGGTCCCCATTGTTGGACTATTCGGGAAGGATTAGGAGGTGTGGCCTTGTTGGAGGAGGGGTGTCACTGGGAGTGGGCTTTGAGGTTTCAAAAGTTCACACCATTCCCAGTTCACTCCTTCTGCTTCATGCTCATGGATCAAGATGTCAGCTCTCAGCTACTGCTCTAGCACCATACTGCCTGTCTGCTGCTGTGATCCCAGCTGTGATGGTTATGGACTCTAACCCCTGAAGCTATAAGCCCCAGAAAATTAGTTCTTCTCTAAGTTGCCTTGGTCATGGAGTCTTATCACAGCAACAGAAAAGTAACTCAGATACCTTTCAATGTAATCATTCACAGAATTTTAAAATCCCATATAAATGACAAGCCTTTGTCGTTACAATTTGGCAATCCTTGGGAGACCTCCCCCCACCCACGGCCACTTCTCCATAGACAGCTTTTTTATAAAGCCATTTCGGATTTGATACACCCAGTGCTTATTTCATATCTCTAAATCATATCTTAATCCCTCTATTTCTTGATTTATAATCTACTGACTTCCTGCCATGATAGGTAAGAATGTATCCAACTCACCCCAGGCTCTGTATTGATTAGCTCTCTAATTTTTAAAAAATAATATGAATCTTCATTTCTTTCCCGTCTACACAGGGCAGAATGTCTTAGCTTCTTGCTCTATAGAATGAAAATATCAAAGTTCCCCATCTCCACCCACCACATCTGCCAACTCTGTTTTTACTTTTTCATCATTAAGATTCCATTCTACCTTGACCTTGTGTGGGTCTTGTGCAAGTCACCATGGCTGCTGTGCATTTAGGCATGCAATGGCCACGTCATGTCTAGGAGACAGCATTTCAAAGCTCCCTTCCCTGTCCTCTGGCGCTTACATTCATCCTGCTCCCTCCCCTGCAATGTTTCTGGAGCTTGTGTGGGGTGCTGCCAACAAGGTCTGAGCACTCAGACCTTAGTCCTAGCGTTCTGACCAGTTATGAGTCTCTAATCAGGTAGGAGGGGGAAGAATGATCAAGACACATTGTAAACATGTATAAAATTGTCAATAAAAAAGTTTAAAATATCACTAAGAAAGAGAGTCAGAAAAAAAATTAACAGAATAGCTCAGAGGCAGAATGCTTCCCTTCCACATTCACGGCCCAGGCTCCAGCTTCAACTCTACAAACAAAACAACTCAGTATGTGCTCCGTTAGTGAGTGGACCTGTAAAGACACTAGCATCTTCCATCTTCCAGCAATAGAGTCAGAGCATGAAAACCAATGCAAGTTACCATAATTCACACCCAGCACAAAGTCAATTTGCTTTGTAGGGCTAGGTTCTTCTCTTTGTGGTTTCAAAGACACAGTCTCCAAGTTACTCAGAGAAAAGCCTTTAAATGGTGATTCCTCTCCCTCAGCCCATTGTTCAAAATCACATCGTGCATACGTTGCACCTATGCTTGGACTTTCTTGTACATGTTTATATTTTCTACAGTTTCTGATTGATTCGAAGCTTTCTTTTTTAAATAGGTCAATTTCAAAGTGCATCCCTGGAAAAAAAAAACTGCTATGTCCCCCTTTTCCCGCTTCCTCAGTATCACCCAGAATTTAAGAATTTAACCTTTGTAGGGTATGGTGGTATATGCTTATAATCCCAAAAGTAGAGGCAGGATGACAGCAGCAAGTTGGAGGCCAGCCTGGGCTATATAGTGAGTTCTGGGCCAGCCAAGGAGACATAGCAAGACTTTGTCACGAAAAAATTTTTAAAGGAGCAAACAAAACCAAAGGAAACAAAAAGATAACTCAGTCTCATTATGGTTTGGATTTGCACTGTCCCCAACAGGATCGTGCCTGAAACCCTTGGTTCCCGGATGGTGGTGCTGTTCAGGGAACCTGTGGGAGGTAGGGCGTAACTGGAGGAAGTAGGCCACTGAGGGGACAGTCCTTGGGGACATACTACCCCAGATGACTTCCTGGCCTACTGTGATATGAACTGTACTGCCTACTATACCTTCTCTGATAATCTGAGCTGAACCCTTTGAAACAGTGAGCCCAAGTATATCTTTGCTTTTTAAGTTATTTTGTTGGTTGTTTTGTTGTTTTGCTTTGTTTTATTTGTTTGTTTGTCACAGGGATACAAAAGTAACTAATACAGACTTCTGTTACCAGATGACTTCAAGTCAAATCCAAGTTCAACCAATATGACTGAGTGATTCTGAGCATATTACTTAACTTCTCTAAATCCTAGTTGACCCATCAATAAATGAGGATTGTCCTTGTAGCTGCTTATAGCATTACATAAATAGTTAATATCTGCATGGGGCTTAGAAAAGTGCCTGAGCCTGGAGTAAATGGGTGTTGATTATTTCTAGTTTCGTGGCATAGACTAGACAGAACCTACTTATCAGCCCTGTTCTGCTAACAGTAGAGAATCATCCAGACTGTGATAACCATTGTTCTATTTGTCACTAAGAATCTTCACAAGATTCAGGAGGTCAAATCAACGATCTCACTGATGGAGGCGGTACCAACAATCTAACTGACGGAGATAGTACCAGTGATCTAACTGACAGAGGTAGTACCAACATTCTAACTGACAGTGGTAGTACCAACATTCTAACTGACAGCGGTAGTACCAACATTCTAACTGATGGAGGCGGTACAAACATTCTAACTGACAGTGGTAGTACCAACATTCTAACTGACAGCGGTAGTACCAACATTCTAACTGATGGAGGCGGTACCAACATTCTAACTGACAGCGGTAGTACCAACATTCTAACTGACAGTGGTAGTACCAACATTCTAACTGACAGAGGTAGTACCAACATTCTAACTGACAGCGGTAGTACCAGTGATCTAACTGACAGAGGTAGTACCAACATTCTAACTGACAGCGGTAGTACCAACATTCTAACTGACAGTGGTAGTACCAATGATCTAACTGACAGAGGTAGTACCAACAATCTAACTGACAGAGGTAGTACCAACAAGTCAGACTTGTAGCCTTTGGTGACAAATCTTAGATCTGACTCTTCTCATATGAGTGGCCCAGGTTATATGGACTCCATATTCTAGAACATCTACAGATGAGCTATACTGGAGAACTGGTAGCCCTTAATAAGCAGCAGCCACTGGTGCACACCAAGTGCTTACATACAAACCTCTTCTTAGTCCCATAAGAGCCCTACAGGGTATTATTGCCACTTAACAGATGAGCACCTGGAACTCAGAGAGGCCCCTGGCTCACACTTGAGCCAGTACATGAGAGCCAAACTCAGGTCATCTGAATCTGAAAAACTGTATATCTCATCTTAAAGCCATAGCCAGTGTTCTCAAAGCATGGGTCTTCAGGCTGGAGGGTCAGACCAGCCTCCCAAGACCATTTCAGCAACTTCAAAACTATTTCAGAGCCATAGGAGTAGATGCATTTTTACCACAGTGGTGAATGCTGCATGACGGTGTGCGTGCAACAGCAGTGGCCCTGCTGAGGTCCAAGCAGCAGTCAGGACAGTGGCTCTGCACTACCATGCACGTCTCTATCCCACATACAGTGCTAGAAAATAGTAGATGTGCTTTAAAATATCCTAAATAAAGCATTTTGTTTTAAATAAAAGATAGATTTTGTTGAATCTCATGTTGTGGGGTTATTTTGATAACCTAAAAATCGGAAGTGCATACAGAACACGTCCACTGCGAGCGTACGTCCACTGGAGGTCTCCAGAGAAAGCCCTCTGCCACTGAGCTGCCAACTGAACTAGCTGCTTTTCCCTCCATGAGATGTCATATTTTCTGGAAAAAAAATGACTGACTGACAGCAAAATTACGGTTATTTAGGCTTGGGTCTTTGGCAGACATTTAAAAAAAAAAAAGAACTAACTGAGCATGTCACTTCAAAAAAAGCAATCAACAGTATTTGTTGCCAAGGATAAAATTCAAGGTTTTAAGCAAAAACTACAATTTTGGAAAACTCGTATCTGGCTCTGTAAGCCAATTTGATTTTTTTTTTAAATATTGTGTGATGAAATGCACCCAATTTAAAAAACCTGCATACTTCAATGAACCAATATTTTCCAAATGACCAAACATATGCTGAACATATTTGAACAATTATGTTCAAATAGCAAGGCATTTGAACAAATAGTAGTGCACACCTTTAATATCAGCACTCAGGAGCAAAGGCGGGTGAATTTCTGTGAGTTCCAGTGCAGCCTGGTTGGCATAACAGGCCAGCCAAGGCTACGCAGTGAGACCCTGTCTCAAGAACAGCAACAGAAACATCATCCTAAGCAAACTGTGCAGCAGGATAGGATGAGGACCATGGATGCTCATGTGCTAAGACACAAAAAGTTTATGGTTTACGCAACCGAGAAACCTTTCAGAATCTACTACTTACTGAGCTTTGGTGTAAGATAAAGGATACATAGCCACACAATTCTTTCCAACAGTCATTCAAACAGTTCCATCTTTTCTAATCATATAGTTGTGTAAAGTTGGAGGGTTTTTTGTTGTTGTTTTGTTTTGTTTTTTTGTTTTTATTTTTGTTTTTTTTTTGGTTTTTTTTTTTTTGTTT
>LOEQ01001813.1:802035-813084 GCA_001685075.1 Bramus lutescens
GAGAGAGAGAGAGAGAGAGAGAGAAATAAGGAAGAAGAACCTAAATCTCCCTCAGGTAAAATGGGAACCAGCAAGAAGAGAGAGGAGGTAAAGGGTTGCCTGCTGGGAAGCAAACCCGCCCAGGGGCCTGGCAAGAATGCCCGTTGACACAGGGAATGTATATTCAGATGCTTGGTTGTGCAGCTCAACTCAGAGCAAGCATCTGGCTCTTAGGAACATCTGGGTAATTGCTTGTATAATAGACATGTCTTCTGGATTTTGGCGGCTTGGACATGGGTCACCTGCTGTGATAGTTAATCTTTATTTTCAGCAGTAACTGAATTTAGAGTCGCCCAGGAGACAGTGAGTCCTACCTCTGAGTGTGCTTGTAACTAAGGAAGAAGACCCACCTTGAATGTGGGTGGCATTTCATGGGGTGGGAGCATCCATGAAGTAAAAAGCGAAAGGGAGGTAGGGAGTGAAGGGCCATCCTTCTTCCTCGTGGCCACCATGGTGTAGACTGAGCCGCTGCATCATGCTTCCCCTACAGGGACAATTTGGGCCCTCCAAAGCTATGCAATAAGCCCTTTCTCCTTTAAGCTGTCTATGCCAGATGATTTGATCACATGCCTGAAAGGGAAACTAACACAGAAATAATCTAAATCCAAAGAGGTTATTGTCCTTTAGATTTAAATGTTCTGGCCTCAGCTCCAATATCAGCTCTGCTTCTGATGGTTGTACCCTGAAATAACCATGTTCCTTGCAGGTATATGTCCTTATTCCTTTATTTTGTTTTCATTTTATCATCATTATCTTTGTTTTTATTATTAATGTGTGTATATGACGCGCCGGGGCGGAGCCTGTATGTTCTATGACACGTGTGGAGGTCAGGGCACAACTATATGGAGTTCGTTTTTTCCCTCAACTTCAATGTGGGTTCTGGGGATCAAATTCGTGTTCTTAGGCCTGCATGGCAAAGACCTTCAATCCACTGAGCCATCCCAACCCGTAACATCCCTATGTATGTGCCCCCAGCCTCGTGCTTGGGAATTGAACACCAGGCCTTGCACATACTAGACAAGTGCTCCACTATTGCACTGTAACCTCAGCTTCTTTCTTTGCTAAATGATAGGAATGACCCAGTCTCTTCAGCCTTGCCACTCTGCCTGACAGCCAAGTTAATACAGATGTTATAACCACTCTACCTGCATTTGAATCTCGGGTCTGTGTTGCTCCGGTGTGACTTTTTTTTAACACTTTGAACTGCTTGGAGCTTTCAGAATCATTTGCTTTCTTATCTATAAAATGGGTGGCAGCAAAATTGGTTACAGAACACCCTTTGCATTTGAGAGCATGTAACAGAACGCAACCAAGTAATAACAAACCTTCATTCATTAGTTGTGGTAGCACACGCCTTTAATCCCAGCACTTGGCAGCCAGAGATAGGGCTTCTCTCTGTATCTTTGGTTGTCCTGGAACTCACTCTGTAGACCAGGCTGGCCTTAAGGTAAGAAGTTCATCACCCGAGGCCAGGCAAGGTGGTGCAGGCCTGCAAACACAGCATTTGAGAGGTAGAAGCAGGAGCGTCTCAAGTTCAAGACTAGCCTGGGCTATACTGTGGGACTCTGACCCTCCTCCCAAAAGGTCTGTCTCTTGCACACTTCAAAACTTACACCGTTGGTAGTACTAAGGAGTTTGTGACCCCTGCAACCAATACTGTTGTGCTCTGGGATAGATTTGGTTCTCATTATAATAAGGTTCCATGTCAGCTCAACTTCAGAGAGCTGAGGACCAGGGAAGCCAAACCATTTCCCAACACTCTTCAGCAGGTTCTTTTGGAGCAGCGAGATGTGCCAGAGAGAGCTGGAAAAGACATGTTATCTCTCGCTTAGTGCCCTGAACAAATTGTCACAGTGGAGACATTATGAATGAGGGAGAGAACACACCTTCAGAGTTCCAAACAAACACATCAGTGGATTGGATTCTCCTCTGGATTCCTTTGCTTCATGTCTCCATCCATCCTCTTCCTCCCGTCTCTTGTTGTCTTCAGGAATGGGTCTTCAAAGAAAACTGTTGTTCCCTCATCTCTTTTTTGAGAACACTCCACTGACTAGAGGAAGATGGATTCTGTTCCCTTTTCCTTATCTGAAAACTCCAATCTCAACAAAGACACTGGGCAAAGGCACTGGGAAGGCTTCCCTCCAGCAGTGGGGCCACCACAGCCCTGGCTTGGCAATGAGAAATCCCCTACATCACCGCCAAGAGACACAGGACTGTCTGTGCCAAAGCCCTGGGGTTCCCATCCACTGTTCATTAATGCTGCCCACAGGCAGAGAGGAAAAGCTGTCTGCTCTTCTGGGCAGAAGGTCCAGGTTCCAGGGCACTGAAGGAGATAATTGTCTTTATAACCAGGGGACTCTTGGCAAGGGCTGGGGGTCAAATGACTGACACACTCTAAAAAGTGTAAGCAGATGATGGCAATGAGACCATATTGTCCTCAACTCCTAGCAAAAAAAAAAAAAAGGATATTTTGGAAGCACTGTGCTATCATAGAGAACTGAAGGGAATGAGACTCAGAGTCTTGCCAGTGCTAAGAGTCCTGTGATAATTTATCTGGCAACATAGAAAACGGTCTCATAGGACTGGAGGAGAATGAAATGAAGAGCTAATCGTGAAAGGATTTGAAGACCCACACTTCATTCGATCATCCATTCTGATAATAGATACCCAGTTCTCACTGGGTACCGGCACAGGGGATAAGGCAGTGTTAGGCAAGCATAGTAACTGACTCCATCCCCAATGCCCATTTATGCACTCATCCTGACTACTGATAGATGCCCAGTGCTCTGTGGGCTCTGGGTTTAGGGAATGGAGTGAATCTAGACAGACATGTGAGAAGCACAGGTTTAAGGCAGCATGCGCCGAGCTGCGCTTCCTCCGGAGGCTATGTTCTATACTGCCGCCTGTCTGCTTAGCAGGAAATCCTGTCTCACTTTACTCTTTCTCTTGCTAAGGCTCCAGGTCATTGTGTGGGGTCCAAATGGATCAGCCCAGTTTTCTCTAGACCTGCCGACCGAACTGGAGTTCTAGAAGCTACAGTACGTCACACGTGCCACAAACACTAACCTCCGAATGAGCCTCCACTCTACCAAGTGCTCCTCGTGAGCCTTCGAGAATGAGTTTGGAACCCCAAATAGATCCTCGGCTTGCTACTCCTGTTGGTGGTGGTAGCTAGAGCTGAGCCTCCAGAGACTGTGATTTCCACCCAAGCCTCTGTGATTCTGTAAAGTATGAGCAGTAGAAGCAGTTGGTATTTATTGAGTGCGTACATGATCTATGGATTAGGGCACGCTGAGAAGTCATACCTCAGACCAACCTGCAAGGCATATCTACCCATATGAACGTGAAGGCAGAATATTATAGGTTTATTATGATACATGCATCACATGTTAGCTCATTTAATTCTTAAACTCTTGGAGGTATTAGGATCATCTCCATTTTACAGATGAGGAAACCAAGGTTAAATAAGTCTCTTGACTTACAACTAGGAAGTGTAAGAGCTGGGATCTGAACTAAGTCATCAGCCTTAATGGCTGTGCCCTGCTGCCTCTAAAGAGGACAGTTCTATGCAAGATGCTGAATCACATCGTAAGACGTGGAGATCTATAGATTCAAGATTGCATCTTCCATTACATGGCAAGGTTGGAATCTCCCAGCATCTCCTAGGCCACTATTGCAGTTCTCTCCACAGAGTTTGGCTATTGGTCTTATCTCCTTCCACCCTTGGCATGGCCTGCGGGCCAAGGCTCTATCTAGCTGCTTCCCACTGTCCGAGTAGGTTTCCCTGATGGGCTTCCAGAATGTCACATCTTAGTTTCTCAATGAATGTGCTTGTTTTCTCTTTGCACTTAAAGTTCTCCAGACCTGCATAGCAATGGTCTCTCTTGCAGAAACAAATCAAACCTTTTTCCCACCAGGCTCCAAACTGTGTGCAAGAAATTAATCAATTACAGTTGTGATAAGAGCTGCAAAAAAAGCAGCTCAGGGGACCGAAGCAATGCTGCTGTTATCTCAGAAGACACTCCTGACGCACCCTTCAGAAAGGAAGGGAGGGCTTTAGTAGGATGGGCGTGCAGCCTGTACAGATTTCAAGGTGTCCAGGTTGCCTCTAATGCCCTGTTCTTTTAAGTGAAGATATTCAAGAATTAACCCTCCATCAGCTTTAATATACATTGTAATCAGTAACTTGTCTGAATAATTAAATCATCAGTTGCTTATTAGAAACTTGAGACTCCCAAAAATACCTTCAAAGGGAGGAGGGACTTCTTGGCACCTGTCCGGGGCACAGAATTCCTGAGAAGGTGACATTCTTTGTTGTTGTTCATTTAGATTGTGCTAGGCCTGCCAGGCTCTGCAAATGATGCTGAGCTTATTCCTCGCACAGGCATGGGAGCTGAGAGAGCAGCTGGGAGCAGTGGGTCTGGGAAGTACCTAATAATGCTGAATGAAGCCCGTCCCATCTTCCATTCCAAATCCACCTCAACCAGACTCTGGGATGATGGTTGTTTTTGAACCAGTTCAGGGAATTCAAATAGGCAAATAGGGTGAGAAATGCTGTAATACAGAGTGTGGAGACTCTGAAAGCTAAAGCCAAACTCTTTCAACTTTAAATTGAAAACAAGAAAGGACAACATGCAAAATGAGCAGAGGACATGTCCATCCAACTAGTTCTCCATCTATCTACCCACTCAGTCATTTCTATCTATCAACCATCCATTTATTCATCCAAACACTTGTCCATCCACACACTCCCATCCATACCTGTACTCACTCCTTCCCTTCCATCTGCCCATCCATCCTTCCACTAATCCATGCATCAATCCACCCATCTTTTCCATGAGTCCCTTCCTTCTATCAATTCAACCAGCCATCTATCCATTCAGATATGTTCATCCATTCTTCCATGCATCCACTCATTTCCTTCCATTTGTCTGTCCTTCTCTCCTTCCACTCATCCATCTCTGATTCACTCTCATCCATCTACCCACTCATTTCTCTACATCCATCCACCCATCCAATCATCTGTCCACTTAAACACTTCATCCATCCATCCATCCATCCATCCATCCATCCATCCATCCATCCATCCATCCATCCATCCATCCATCCATCCATCCATCCATCTATTCATCCATCCACTCAACATATTTGTTTAACATAGGAGAAGTCGTACTCTAGATTCAATGGCCTGAGAAAGTTCTTTGAGATTGGAATATAGCTATATCTGGCCTGCAATAGTCTCTGAGACTAAGATCTCTGAGAGCCAGATGAGGAAAGAAACTCCAAGTGATGGACATGGTCAAGGGTGGGTCATGGGAACTCGCTATAAAGTTTCAGAATCCTCCTACCACACCTGAGCCAACTTATTCTGTTTCATCGATGTGGTCAGCAGGATACCATGGAACATAAAAAGGATGTCCCTGTGTTTTTCTGGTGACCTTGAGAAAGAGGAAAGATTAGGTCCTACCTCCAAACAGCTGGCCTCTGTAAACTGAGTGGAGGTTCAAGGCCTGGCGCTAGAACCCTGCCTTTCCTTTAAAAAATAAAATTTGTGTATACATACATATGGATATATATTCTGTTTACTGTAGCAGTAACTCATTTCACACTGTATAAGAAAGTTTGAAAGTAACAAGGAATAATTATCCTTCTATTCTCTTATTCCAAAATTAAACCCTACTAGGTACATTTTATATNAACATATTTTTGAAGCAAGATTTCTCTATGGAGCCCTGGAAGTCCTAGAACTCACTCTGTGGAGCAGGCTGGCCTCAAACTCAGAGACCCACCTGCCTCCGAAGTGCTGGGATTAAGGTCGTGTGTCACCACCCAACATGATTATTATTTTTTTGAGGCACAGTCTCACTGTTTAGCCTAGGCTAGCCTGGAAGTCACAGTCCTCTGAGAGCTGACAGTATGGATGTGTAGCACCACATATTTACATTATCACTGATTTTTTACCAAAATGAGACTATACTGTAGTCGTGCACATTTTCATTCATGAAGATACAGTGATCAGACTTTCTGCATCAACAGGTACGTCACTGCACCATTAAGTGACAGTATTTCACTATATGCTACACCATAACTTACCTAGTTAATCCCCCATTATTGGGAACTTGTTGACTTTTAATTACAAACCACACATTTACATGCACACATTGTAAATTAATCCTTGCACACCTTCATAGCAATTTCTTTATGATAACATTTCTCGGGCTGCAGTTATTGAGTCAAAAATTAACATATCTTTCAATAAACCAGACTTCAGAAATAGTTGAAGGTTTACACAGAACCGCAATGGCAGCATAGCCAGCTCCTACCCGAGATGTTTCTTCTTACTAAGACGCACTAGCACGATACATGTTTGTTCTAAACAATGAACCAATGCTGAAAGGTTTCCATCAACTGCGAGCTGCACTTTTGCACGGGTGTCCTTACTCTTTATCCAGCGTCCTCTTTCTGATCCAATATACCATTATGCTTAGTCATCGCCTCTCCTGGGCAGCTCTAGGCTATGACAGTTAGGCAAACCTTCCTTACCTTTGCTAATGACCTGCACGGTTTTGAGAAGTATTGGCCAGCATTCTGTCAAATGTCTCTCAGTCTGTCTTTTTTCACGACCCTGGAAGAGTTATGGGGTTGGGGAAGAAAAATCACAGCAATAAAATGTCTTTCTCATCACGTCATTCAAGAACACATCCTACCCACGCGACTTAGCTCTGCTGAAATTAACCTTGACCACGGCTGAATGGGTGTTTGTCAGTTTCTCGCCACAGTGACCCTTTCTTCTCCCTCCCCCGACTGTACACTTTGGGATGCAGTCATATTTCATAACCCACACTTCGGTCGCAGGATCGGCTTCTGCTTCCTTAGGGGGCTATAGCTACATAAATGATTGGGAATTCTTCTGCACAAGAGAGTTATCTGCTCTCCCACACTATTTATGTATCCCTCGATTTATTTAGATGGGCACAGGTGTGCACATATTTATTCTATACTTTGGGTCATGATCTGCTGCTACATTAGTTACTTTATTGCTCCAGTTGTCTCACCTTGGCATTAGCAGCTGAATCGGTGCCCTTTTCTAGTGGCTGGGACAAAACAGGCGATAGAACTGAAGGGTTTGTTCCCGCCATGGTTTTGGAGAGCGCAGTGCTTACTTCGCCCCCTCACCCATGAGTGGAATGCCCTGGCTGTGGGAATGTGTGATGAGGAACTGTTCACCTGCCAGTGGAGATAGGAAAAGACCAAGGACGAAATGTCGCTGAGGATCCGCCTCTCCTAAAGTCCCGAGAGCCTCTGCGAGTGGCACTATCAGCTAGGGACCAAGTGTTCAATGCAGGTTCAAACCGTAGCAGCAGCTCTTGCTGTTGGCCCTGGGTCATGTTCTCACATCTTTCCAGTTTGTGTTCTGAGTACTTCCTTCTTTGTGATGTAAGATGTCCATCCCCTGTTCAGGCCCTGGAAATGATCATTTTCCCAAGGACCCTAGGTACTTTGGACTGAAGGAAGGTGTTAGAAACCCAGACCTCGGTGCTAGACATGCTCATAACTGCAGGACTGCAGCTGCATCCAGGTCCTTTCAGGGGACAGAGCTTGGGAACACATGTGTACACATTTGTCCATATACAAAGACACCTTCTGGTTATTGTTTTCCATCTGTGTTTATTTTAAGCTAAACAAGGCTTCAGACCGATGTCTTCACTTTGAATCCAGTCTCTTGTAGCTCACCCCGACTTTCCCTTCATTGAAGATAACTACAGTTTAAAGCTTTTTGATTTGTATCACCATATTGAGGTTGAGGCTTTGGGTTGATTTGGCTTGATTTTGGTGAATGGGAAGGAGAGGTTTGCTGTGGATTAAGAATTAATCGATTTGGGGGAAGGGATGAAAAGGGGAGTGAAAGCAAGAGGAAGGGAAAGAAAAGAGAGAAAGGAGAGAAAGGGAGAGGAGAGGAGAGGAGAGGAGAGGAGAGGAGAGGAGAGGAGAAGAGAGGAGGGTATATACTAGGTTCACATTTCTTTCAGAGCTTGGGGTCCTTTTTGCTTCAAGAGATCAAACCCACAAGTACTGACTGCCCAACTCACCCCCTCTGAAGACCAGAGACCATGAATATCAAAGAGCTCCAGACAGGAAGCCGCAGCTAGTTCTATGTTTATTTCTCACTTTGTAGGATCTTCTTTGGGCTATGACTAAGGCCTTTTGATCTGAACTGCTTCCAAGCTGCCTTTCCATCCCAGATAAGGAGCGGATCTTTTGCTCCCAACAGAGGCTCATAGACTCATAAAGCAAGCCATAGGCTCTTGAATCTGTATTTATGGCCATACCCTCAGGTACCTAGAGTGACCAGAAGGGTTGCGTAGGAGAAAGGCCAAACAAAGGCAGAGCCCTCTGGGTGAGAGGGCTTGCTGGGACCTGGGTTCAATCTTAGGCACCATGGGAAAACAGAAGAAAGGGGCCACAGCAAACAGGAAATACCAAGCCTGCTAAAAGAACATTTTCTCTGAATTAGGAGGAGTCAGAAGTCTGCATTCTTCTGTGAATGCCTACAGTTTGTAGATGTGGGCAAAGTCATCCCTCCTTGTAAGAGATAACCAAAGTGCATCCTGGGGAAGGACCGAGAAGTTTAGATCTTAGTACATTCACTCTTTTATTAATTGACACAGGAAAACAACTCACTTAGGTAGTAATCCATGAACATCTTCTAACACTGAAGTGGAGGTCAGTGTATTAGAAGTAACTTGGGTCTCTGTCTGCAAAAGCATCCCTTACTTTCTTTCCCACCTTTTTTCCCCCTCTTTACTTCCTCCCTCCTTCCGTCCCTCCCTCCCTTTTCTCCCTCCCTTCCTTCCTCTCCTATACCAACACCCTTCTTCCACCTCCCTTCCTTGCTCCCCCTCCCTCTCCCTATTTCTTGAACTAATGAGTTTCTGGACAAGTTGAAGTCTTACTCTCCAGTTTGAGGAATTAACACAAAAGCTTAGCAACCCAATAGAGGCAGAAAAACACAAATTAACCCCCACTCTGCAGCGCTAGGAAGACAGGGTGCATGTCCCTCAGCTCACAAAGGATTGCAGGCAGGGAAGGCACCAACCCGCCACCCGCAGCACACCCCTCATCCCCTGAAGAGCTCACTGTTTCCTTTGATTTTCTGACACATGAGTCTTTTTCCTGGAACTATGGGGATTGGTTTGAAGACATCACCCAAAGCGGGGAATGGGGATGGGGGAATTACTATCCATCTGGCAGGGCCAGACTTCCAAATGAAAATCATACTTCATTCATTCATTCTTGGCAAACAGCCCAGATCTTCTCACCCAAGAGGGTACTATGCACCACTGGCAAAACCATTTCAAGTCTGAGACATTAGAGATCATACTCTCTAGTTAGTAGCTGTAGATTCCGGGCATCTGCTCTTCTCCTATCTAAACCTGCTATCAGAGATATCTACGGCTGGGAGATAGCTCTGGGCTGGGGAGTCATCCCGTGAAGGAGTCACTTCTGTGGAAATGGCTCTGCGTATCTAGTGGGGAGATAGTGTAGGGTTCTAGATGGAAAGCTTAAACACTGCATGCGTCTAGTCTCTTTCCCCGAGCCTAGAAAAGATGAAGCGACGCAGCCCTCCTCTTCATCCCTCATCACTTGGCTTCCAGCTTCCACTCTTCCTCCCCCAATCCATTTTCCACATTGTAGCCTCTGCAGTCTTGTGAAAACATCCCTAAGGTCGTGCTAGCCTTCCTGCTTAATATTCTCCAGTGGTTTCCTACCAGTCTGTAAAAATAAGCCTCCTTATCACCGACAAAAACCTTGTTTCTCCAAATGTGGTCCTTGGACCGGGAGCCTCAGCCTCCCATGGGAGCTCAAAGAGAGGAAGCCACCAACTCCACCTGGCTGAATGAGAATCTGCATTTTTTTGAAGTCCCCTGGGGATTTGGAGGCAGTGAAAGTATTTAGGAAGCTGTAGGCTTTCAGACCCACATCAGTGGTCCTCAGTGGCAAGTAACACTCTTAATCTCCTGTCCTGTTTTCGTTTCTTCGATTTTTTTTAAAAATGCATAGTCGCCTGGGCTCCATCCCATCTTGTGGGTTCCTGACCTTGGTATTATTTTTTTTCTGGATTTGTTTTTGTTTTTGTTTTTTAATGTTTTCCAGATGTTTGCAAATTACAAGGGGTTAAAACAGCTGCAATATCCAGGATGTCACTCGCTCACTTCTCCAGCTTCAGGTTCAGCACCCTCTTCCTGTTTTGGACTCCAGCTCCACCAGCCTTTCAATTGTTTGGTTGATTGGTTGATTGATTGATTGAGAAAAGAGCTTGTGTATCACAGGCTGGCCTGGAGCTTGAACTTCTGATCCTCCCATCTCCAATTCATGAATGCTGGGATCACAGGCGTGTCCCACTAGATATGGTGTGTGTAGTAGTGCTTGTGCTTACTCGGCTCACACCCTACCAACTGAGTTACACCCCCAGCCTTTACACCAACCTTTTCTTCATAGTCCAGGAAGCTCTTAGGCCACACTCTTCGTGTCTGACTGTCATTTTGCAATTATTGTAAATGTCACCTTCTCAGAGAACCATCTCTTACTATCTGCCCCCAACAGCTCTATGTTCTACTTCCCCATTCAGGCCTCTCCCCAGGATAGGATGCTTAAACGTGTGTCTGGATGTCTGTTTGTGGAACAGCTATTTTCCTTCATTAGGCTTTGGCTCCAGAAAGACAAGGTCCTTCTGAGGGTTATTTACCAGACAGAAGAATTAATAGCATAAACTGAGCCACAGGCATTAGGCAAGAACACGTGGCAGGTAGTGTACAGAGAAAAAAGACTTTTCAAAACAATGTTTGATTTAAAGTAGTCATCCTGGCAAAAAAAAAAAAGAAAAGAAAATTGAATTTGTTAGACTATTTTTTAAAAATATATTAAGGGTAGTAGATTTTAAAATTAAACACAGGTAGAGACAGGTGGATTTCTGTGAGTTCAATGCCAGCCTGGTCTACAGAGTGAGTT
>LOEQ01001813.1:813183-844281 GCA_001685075.1 Bramus lutescens
AAAAAAAGGAAAAAAGCCCAGGACAGGAACAGCTGCTGTCTTAGTTGTTCTTCTTTTACTGCAATAAAACACTCGGACAAAAGCAATTTATGGGGAAAAGGGGCTTGTTCAAGGGTAGAACAGAGAAGGTCACAGTTCAAGGGGACAGTCCATCACGGGAGGTGAGGACAGCGGGAGCTTGCAGCAGCTGGTCACATTGCACACACAGAGGACAGAGAGAGATGGATGGTCCTCAACCTCCTTTCTCCATCTATGCAGTCCAAACTCTCAGCCAGGGATGATGCCACCCACAGTAGGTGGGATTCTCCATCTCCAGCAACACAATCAAGATACTCCCCCACAGGCAAGCCTAGAACCCAGTCCCCCAGGTGATTCTAGATCCTATCGGCTGACCACATTAGCTGTCACTTAGTAGTTAGGGCCTGTAAATCTTGTTTTCTAGCCTTACTTTTCTTGGTTTTGTTTTTCTGAGTCAGACCCAGATCCTCAAACTTGCTGTGTACCAAAGGTGACTTTAAACCTCTGTTCCTCTGGCATTCTGCCCTGCCCTAGGATTACAGGCCATGAACCAGTTTTTATACATGGTACTGGGGACAGTACCCAGGGCTTTCTACATGCTGGGCAAACACCTTACCAGCTGAGCCCTCTAGCCTTAAGGTATAGCGTGCGCACAGGGAGTCGTACGCATCACAGGTTCAGTGGAGTCTAGCGTAGGGAACACGCCTGTGCAGTCAGTGCCCAGGGGAAGTGGAGCTGGCTATGCTCCTGGAAGGTCAGTTCATTCTGTCAGAAATCAGATTCCTACACTCCCAGAACAGAGAGAGACAGAACGAGCTGGGGTGGGGATGGACTGCAAGTTTTAGTCAAACACAGTGGCCTCTGTAAAGCAGTGACTAACCCAATACCTCACAAAGACGCTGAGCCCTGTTTGTTGATGAAGTCAACTGACCAGTGAATTCCTTTCCTGCCATTATCCTCATTCCCGTAATTTCTGGGGAATCCAAGGAACATAGCTCCCAAGGGCTCAGCTGTTGAATGTGAGCTGCTAACAAGTGATGAAACCCCAGCACAGCACTGTACTCTGGGGGATGCTGACACACAAGGCTCGGCAGTTAGGACCAATATGCCACTGTAGTGGAGATGCTGGTCGTGAGTGAGGCAGGTGTCTGGGAAATCTCTAACCCACTCCATTTTGCTGTGACCTAAAATTGCTCTAAAATACAAAGTCTAAGTGAAATTATTAGCAAAGGACAGCTAGTCTCAACCGGTCCTGGGTCCATGTATGACAATGGTCTGGTGCCTTACAAGGTCTGGTAGTATGAAGCTTTGAAACAGCCAGACTGGCTCTCCCTGTGCCTGCCCTGTGGTCATTCACTGGCACTGCAGTTCTCGATGAGTGAGTGGGGCTCATTTCACCCATGGGCTTCCCTTGGTAGCTGCTCTTTGGGAGGCTTTTGGTTGAGTGAAGCTTCCGTTTCACCCCCTGGCAGCGGGCTTCTCTTCTTCCATCTGCGCTTTTGTTTTCTCCCTTCCCGCAGAGGAAGCACAGGTGCTGGGTAAGGTGATAGCTGAATGGCAGTTACAGATGCAGAAGAGGACAGAGTAGAGGAAGGACAGGGTTCTACGTGGGACAGAGGGTAGGCGGCGCTACAAGGACCAGCTTGTAGCCTTTGGAAAACACAAGGCTGCCAAAGATGCCTTCGCATCATTTTGTACCTTCCTCAACCCATTCATGTGGTACTTCAGCCAGGAAATGGCTACTTCAAAGATCTCTATCTCCAACTCCCCAGTCATAGCCTCCTCATGCTCAGCTTCTATCCATCTCAACTCCCAACACAGACACACACATGAATGCACTCGTGTAGTTAGACATGTACGTGCACACACGCATGAAAACACATTCGTGCACTCACATGTGTACACACACATACATGCACACATACGTATGCATATACTCTTGCACTCACTCACACTTGCACGCACACATGAACACTCATGCTTACATACGTATACACTCATGTACTCACACATGCATGCACAAGGCACCTATACATACATACACACTCACATGTATAACACACTTGCTTGTATAACACTCATGCACACTCTAGCACATGCACACACTCACACATGCAAGCACTCATAGACATGCACACATGTTCATAAGCACATGCATATATGCATATATATCTTGCACTCACACCTGTACAGTCATTAATACACACTTCCATGTGATTACACACTCACTCACATACACACTCATGCACTCACACAGGCACTCACATGCATGCACATGCTCACAAATTCACACACATGTACACACACATACACCTACTCGTGTAGTTACTTGTGTTGACATACCCACATATGGTCACATGTGTACACTCTAGCACATACATGCACAATCACATATGCACATCATACATATGACTATCCGTGCTATCACAGACAATAGCCTGTCATAGTTCTGAATATCCCCATAACAAAGCCCCATTGCAGTAACCCATCCCACCTCACCCTACCGCATGACACCCTCCTTTTCCTTGCTGCCATTTTACAGATGGGAAAATGAGACTGCAGGAGGCTGACCTACCCAAAGACTCTTAGCCTGTCAGTCTGCTGGGCATAGGTGGCCAACATGGGAGCACAGGCATCCTCATCCTGCTGGATGATCCTGCCAGTGCAGCCCACCCACAGCTTAGCCCACCTCTGGGAATGTCTCCTAGCACGGGAGAGCTGGCACAGTCCAGGTGCCAGTTCTTTCCCAGAAGCCTCGTGACGCAACAGGAGCAGGTTCAACTCTCTAGTCTTCAGCTGACACATCTCTAAAGGCCTCCTCAGCTCCATTTCTGCACGAGACTGTGTTTCTGTACAATTCTATTACCCCCAGTGGCCAGCCCTGCTTCCTTTCCACCCCTCCAATTGGGGTTCCTCCCAAAGGCCCAGCCCAGGGAACAGCTGCCCTGCAAAATTCCATCCAGTGTGTCCACAAGAGTATAATCTAAGACAGCACCCCTGAACACTAAACACTGTGCTGTGCAAAAGTAATACATCATTAACGTGGTGCCCAGTAAGGATGGGGACAGTAACCCCAAACTTTGTGTTTCCCTGAGCTCTTGTTGGGAGGATTATATGTGACCACATATGAGAAATTGATGGACAAGAATGTGCAGTCGGGGAAGAAGTCCTCCCTGTTGGTCCTTCACCATAACCCTGTCATTTCTGACATATGACTATACTTCTTGGGGTGGGTAGCATCTCCCATCTAGTGTGATCGGAAGGAGCCACTGTCACTGAAGCAAACCTGGGCCTACAGCAGGAGAGTCTCCCTGAGTGAGCCCAGTGATGCAAGACCTTTGTTCTCTTATCTGCATCTGAGGGAACAAAGGGTTTGCTGACTCTCTTCATGGGTCCCTCTTCCATTGCCATAGTGAAATACCAAGGTAAAGAGAAAAGATCCCATATGTCTGAAATTCCAAACCACGAGACACAGGCTCTGCAAAGGGTTTCCATGGCTGCCATACATCCTGAGAGAGGCCATGTTCTTTCATAATAAACCTCTCTTAAGAACTAACCAGGTCAGCTGTGCATATGGCTCCATGGCAGAGCGCTGACCTAGCACATGCAAGTGAGGACCATGGGGTCCTCCCCAGAAGCACAGAAGACAAGAACTAATTTGGGTCTCACAAGAACTATAGGACAGGGTCCCAGCATGAGCAACCGAGAGGCCCTGCCTCTTAAAGGCCACACCTGTTTTCTCCATATTCTTTATTTACAGTTTTACACATATGCTCCCTACAGACTGACCACTCTCTCCTCCCTACCATCCCTGTACTCCCTACCCACTCCCTACAAATCCCAGTCTCTCAGGTTGTGTATTCATTTATTTTGTGGACTACTGAGATTAGCCAGGGCCGTTAAACCATGGATTTGGTGCCTGGTTGGCTCAACAATGGGTCTACATCTAAAGACAGTGGTTCCCTCCTAGCCCAGAATCTATCAATAACAGATAATTCAGAGGTAAAAGGTATGGCCCCTGGGCCTCTCCCTCTTCCTTGACTGACTGTTGATAGGGCTGTGAAAGTAACCACAGCTGTGACTTAAGGATTGCAGGTTGAATCCATTCTAAAGAACGGGGTTCCATAGCTTCTCACCTTATCTTTTGGCTCATGCGTACTTCCTGCCCTTTCTTCCACAGATGTCCCTGAAGCTACAGGAATTGATGTGACTTGTTTAGGACTGGACCCCCGCCTCTAAAAGGCCCACCACCCAGTCACACAGTCTTGACACTTATTAGAGAAACTGTAGTCACAGCCTAGAAATTTTTTTTCAGCATGAGAAAAAAAATCAACAGCTAAGCTCCCCTGCTTGGGCTGTGACCTCCTGGTAGGCTGTGGCAGGGCTTCTCTGTTGTGTTTTTACACACAGTTCCCAGACAATGTCTGTTGAGGGAGCAGATGAATTACAGCTCACGTAGGCTCCTGCAGGGGTGCCTGACGCCTGGTGGGACTTGGTAGAAAAAGTGTAAGAGCACACTGTATGGGAAATGATTTATCCGCAGGGCCGAAGAATCATCTTCTTAAGGAGTAAATCTGATCATGTCCTGCCATGGAACGGCATGGACGGCCTCTCTGGAGAGGTGGCATTTGAGTGGAGACCTGAGTGGAAAGGCAAAGTCATGTGAGATATCAAAGAGCTATAGTCTGAGCAAATGGGATGACATATGTCACGGGCCTGGGGCAACAACACTCTTGGCATGGTTGTGCTGACATGGCTGGGGAGCAGGGCACAGCCACCAAAGGGGTAAGTGGTAGGAGGTTGAGCTGGAAAATAGATGGGTCAAATCAGAAAGGACATCGTGGCTTCTGCTAAGGACATCCAATGTGATTTTAAATATGACAAGCAGCCACCAGAGTGCTTAAGTGGGGGAGTCAGGTAAAAAAAGATTCTTAGTCAACTATTACCAGGGAAAAGAAATCAGCATGATGGGTACAGGGTAAGGAGAAGGCAGGGACCAGTGCTCAGGAGCCTAAAGCAGGTAGAGTATGAGGTTCAAGGCCAGTTGCTTACATAGTAAAACCCTGTCTCAAAAATGAAAGTTTTAATAAAAGAAAGAAAAGATGGGGATGAGAAAGAGTTAGGAGATGAGGAAAGGAAAGAGAAGACAGGAGGGAGGACAAGAAAGAGGAAATTGGGAGGGGGGACCCAACTTTCCAGAGTGAGGTAAGGCCAAACAATGAAACTATCTTTTACTCAGAAAGTCTCCTTGGCACTTGCATCACACAGCCTGTGTTACCTCCTCTGGCCCTCATGACCCCTGGGATGCAACTGCTTTCCTTGTCCCCATTTTACAGACAGGGAAGACTAAGACAGAGAACTCACTCAGTCAAGGCCACACAGCCAGCAGATGGTGGCCCTGCACTTAAACTTGAGCAGTGCCCCTAAAGCGTGTTACTAGACACACACATACCCGGCCATGAGTGGGGTTAACAAAGCTGGAAGCTCCCCAGAGACCCACATCCTGCCCTGAGCTTTCAGTCAGCACACATGGATCAGCCCAGCGGAGGGACTCCCTGATGAGAATAAAGATCAAGCGGAGAGGGAGCATCCTCCCAGGACACACTCCTGACACTAGGAACCCAAAGAGTTTTGCTTCCGGGGCAAAAGACCGGGAGCATAATTGTCGAGGGGTTTCCTTTCCCCGTGGGGAAGCAGGAAACCACCTCAAGCACAGGATCCACCCACTCTGGTTACAGGTTCATATCTAACAAAATAAGGAGCAAAGACAGAGCCTGGCCCTCTCTCCTCATCTGCACTGTGAGGACCAGGTTAGTACCCCAAGGGGCTACTATGAGTCAGTATATGCGCAATGCCATAAAACTGAGCCAGGGCCAATCTAAGTGCTATCTGAACATTTGTTGAATTTATAATAACTAATACTATATAAACACAATATTGAGGAAATGGTAAGAAGAAAATGCACACATTCAGTGGAGATATTCCCTTCCCCCAGCTTCTCCCTCCTCCAGATGACGTTTAAGTTCTCAATAAGGAAATAAGGTAGGGGGTGGGGAGCACTCAGGGAGGCACTGCTGGGCCCAGCCAGGACTGCACACTAACCTGTCTGTGACCTTGATTGTGCCAAGCCTGCCTTGACGGTTCAGGGTGGATGGAAACGTGAGAAAATGCAAAACAGCATTGACAGGAAAAAAGGATGAAGCCAAACTTTTGTTTCTAGGCTCAGTCAAAGCAGGCAGTGTGGAAGGAGGAAGCCCTATCAAGTTTCACAGGTCTGCCACAGACCTGGATGTGAGACCACCTTCCCCAGCTCCACTTGACCTTCCTTGAGCGAGGCTCCACCCACTAGTCAAGAATGAGATCCCATGTGACTTTCCTGAGTCCAGACTCCTGGGGTTCATAGCCCAGCTCTGTCACTTATTAGCTGTGTGTCCTTTGGAGAAGTGTCTTACGCTCTCTGTTGCTGTTCCTCATCTGTAAAAAGAAAACAGTGGGTGGCCATTGGCATCATGCCGCTGTGAGAATTAATTGAAGTCATGCCTCTGCCATCTAGCCAGCACTGAGCAGGCCTCAGAGTGTGAGAGCTGTTTGTTCTTAACGAGTAACAGAAGTGAAGCTGGTAAGATGGCTCAGTGGGTGAAGGGCACCTGCCGACCAGCCTGACGACCTGAATCACATCCCCAGAACCCAGGAAATGTGGGAGAACTGACTTCCTGACCTACACACACACACACACACGCTGTGGTGCAGGCATCTGCCTGCCTCCCACTCCACCAACAAACAAATAAACGTGAGGGGAAAAAATATTGTTTCTTAAAACATAGTCATGAAACTGTTAGTTGTTCTATAAGGTCTCCCTCTGTCCTCCATGATGGTCCCTCTGAGATAATCCTACTATCTCCCATGTTCAGAAGAGGGGGGACTCAGAGGGGAGGCTCCCTACCCAAGCTCACACAGCTTAAAATGGCAGGAGTGGGACTTGAACTCAGGTTCTCTGGACCCAGGTTGGAGGCTCACAACCCCTACACTAATCTAATCCCTTTTACGTTTCACACGTCAATATTTTTCTACATTGTTTGGCATCAATATACAGAAGAACCAGGACAGAGACAGCCCCCTGGTCCTGCTTCAGATGCCCTGAAGAAGGCTTCTCTGGCCCATCCCCAGTCCACAGATAGTGCCAGTGTGTACAGAGAGAGCATCTACATTAGGCCATTGTATTTGCTCTTCTCTCTGCCTAGACCATGGTTTCTTGTTGGGGGGAGGGTCTTCTGAAGGGTTTTACTCAAATGTCACTATCCACTTCTTAGACTTTCCTTTCTTCCTCCAGTTCACTATTCTCCAGCATGCTGTCTTCCTCCACAGGCCTGGGTTCTGGATCTGCAAGCTCAGTCTGTGAATTGAAGCCATCTGGGGAACGGCTCCTCTGCACTGCACATGTGCAGGCTTCTCATCTTCCCCGGAGCAGTGCAGTGGAGCAGTCGTTGCTACAGTGTATTAGGAGTTACACTGTATCTAGAGAGCTTTAGAACAGACAAGCAGCCGGGAGATGGCTCAACTGCTGAAGTACTTGCTACACATTCTTGAGGACCAGAGTTCAGATCCCCAGAACCCCTGCAGGGCATGGTGGCCTGACTGCAATTCCAGCCTTAGAAAATTGGAGACAGGGGATTCTGGGAACAAACTGGCTCGTAATCCTAGTCATATCAATGAACTCTGGGTTTGATTAAGAAACACTGCTTTCTCTTGCTGTGATAAACACTGTGACCAAAGCAAGCCGGGGAAGAAAGCATCAATTGCATCTCATAGGTTAGAGCCCATCATGGAGAGAAGCCAGGGAAGGAGCTCAAGGCAGAAATATGGAGGCAGGAATTTAAGACAGAAGTCACAGAGGAGTGCTGCTTATTGGCTTGCTCTCTGTGGTTTGCTCAGCCTGCTTTCTAATACCGTCCAGGACCACCTGCCTAGAGTTAGGGCTGGGCCCTCTCACATCAATCATTAATCAAGAAGATGGCCCTGCAGACTTTCCCACGGACCAGTTTGATTGTGGCAATTCCTCAGTTGAAGTTCCTTCTTCCAAATGACTCTAGTTTGTGTCAAGCTGACTGACAAGCAAAAAAAACTCAGCAAGATTCCTGACATCATACATGCGCACACACCCACAAATACATCTGCTCATACACATGCAGGCACACATATATACATGTGCAGCACACATGGTTAAATGGAAAAAATAAAAGATAAAAATATATAGGAGGATTTTGTAGGTTAAATGTAAATTTCAGTCATACCTTTTTATATAAGGGACTTAACGTGTGCAAATTTGGGGACCTGATAGAGCTTTGGAGCCAATTATTGTGTTGTATGAGGTCCAGTACAACATGAAAAATTTTTTTAAAAGGCCTTGTTAAAAATAATACTAAGAATTTCAAGCTAGAAAAGAGTATTAAATGAAGTAGGTGGGTCCTATGTACCACTCTGGTCCTAGTCCCACAGAACCTATCCTGATGCAGAAATAAGTTTCTGTGTCTACAGGCTACCCACTGGCTTTGTGTGAGCTTGCAGCCTGAGGGTCGTGATCAGTCTTGGCCTTGTGAGCCAGGACACCAGGATACAGAAGCAGAAGGAAGCCATGGTTCTAGACCAGAACCTCTTCCTCCCGTGCCAGCCTATCTGAGGAAAAGACCAACTCTTGTCCTCTTGAATTTATTAGCCATCAAAATGCTATAAGGAAAAATGCCACATCCCTCGCAGTATAAATATATATGTCCCCGTGTTCCCTCCGACTCCCCTGCAGACATGTGGCAGCTTCACTCTGAAACCTGGTAAAATTCTCCAAGGGCTCTCGCCTCCTCCTCCTCCCCCATCTCCTCTCCCTCCTCCTCCTTTCCTTTCTCCCTTTCTCACCCACTCTCCCTCATTTTCATAAACCTAGGTAGGCACATACTCAAAGGATGGAACATAGGCACTGGGGATTCTGGGTACAATTCTCCTGCCTCCAACCTAGAGTCTGAGCTTTCAGGGAAGCTCTTGAAACTGGAGAATAAGGGAAAGGCCTTGCCCACACATTAGTCTAAAGAGTGACCCACTGGGCCACTGGCTCACTGCAACATGGAGGCCTGCTTGTTAGGGTTTATGTCCTGCCCAGTTCCCACAGCCAGTAAGCCCCCAAAGAAAATCGCACAGAGAGTCTGTATTAATTATAAACTGATTGGCCCATTAGCTCAGGCTCCTTGTTAACTCTTGTAACGTATATTAATCCATTATCCTTATCTATGTTAGCCACATGGCTCAGTACCTTTCTCAGCGGGTCAGGTCACACCCTGCTTCTTCTGTGATCTAGGCAGGACAGTCGAGGAAGCTTCCTGCTTCCCAGAATTCTCCTGTTCTCCTTGTTCCACCTCTCCTTCCTGTCTGGTTGTCCCACCTATACATCCTGCCTGGCTAATGGCCAATCAGCATTTATTTAAAACATGATTGACAGAATACAGACAATTCTCCTGCACCAGCTCACACACAGCTTTCTCACAACAGTATCTGAGCCCCCCCCCATGCTTCTCAGAAGCAGTATCAAAAACCTGTAATTCAATGTGTATTCACTGAACACAGATTGAGATTTATTAGAATGGATTACAGGCTGTGGTCCAGCTTGCCCAACAATGGCTGTCTACCAACAGAGGATCCAAGAATCCAGTAGGTCATAATTCATTCTGTGAAGTTGGATGTCCCAACTGGTCTTCAGTATATGCCAGAATCCCAAAGAAGTAGGCTCTAATACCAGTGATGGAATGGACTTGTCAGCAAGAGGGAGCAAGCAGGCAGAGAGAGAGCAAGTCTCCTTCTTCCATGTCCTTTAGAAAGGCTGCCTGCAGAAGGTATGGCCCAGATTAAAGGTGGATCTTCCCACCTCAAAGATCCAGGTTAGAAGTGGGTCTTCCTACTTCAAATGATTTAATTAAGATGAAAAATTCCTCCCAGGTATACCCACTTGGGTTTTAGCTCATTTCGGATGTAGTCAAGTTGACAACCAAGCGTAACCACAGCACTCGTCAGAGTTCCTTTATATATTTCCCCATCTACACATCTGCGTTAGCTACATTTCTCAGTGCTGTGGCCAGACAGAACCAATAGAAGGCAGAAAATGTTTACCTTGGCTAAGGGTTTCATGGAGTTTGAATCCATCATGGCTGATGAACATGTCCCTGTCCGTGAGAGTCTGAGGTGACAGGTTACAGGTCAGATAATGGCAACTGACCAAGAATCAGACAAAGGGACCAGAAGCTAATGGGCTAAAGCCACCCTGCCCAGGAATCCACTTCTGCCTGCCATGCTTCCTATGCCAAAGGGTCTACCATCTCTACCATCTTCCTAAACTGCAGTACCAGCTGGGGGGCAAGTGAACAAACACACAAGCCTGTGGGGACCATCTCACACACTACAGCAGTGTCTTGTCCAGATGCTTTGGTTTGGGGAGGAAAGGAAGGGATGCTGGACTTTTCTGGGCTCCTCCTCAGCAACCAGAACAGCTTGTCTCCTCACTCTTTCCAGCTGCATCACTACGCACACTGTTCCCCTTGCCATCTTAATGAACTGTACCTCGCACAGACTATCTACTAGGTAATTTGGTCACAGAGATCCTCTGAGTTCACAGATCCTATTTTTCACCTTCCCTTCGCCTGGCTGCGTGGGTATCCAGGAAGACATGAGGATGAGGGAGTGGGCAAGGTGCAAGGGGAGAAGAGGAGGCGAGAGTCCCTGCAGAATTTTGCCAGTTTTCAGAATGATGCGGCCACGTGTCTACCAGGGAGTCAGTGGGACTCGGGAACATATTTATTTATACCGTGAGGGCTGTGGCAGCTCACATGTGAGCTACACTGTGCTTTGTTGTCTCATTCTACAGCAAGCCTGGGCAATTATACTATTATCTCTGTCTTGCTGGAGAAAAAACTGGTTGTCAGAGAGTGGGCACAACTCACCCTGGGAGCCATGCTGCAGCAATAACCTCAGTACCATTCCCACTTGCTGTATCTCAGGAGCCTCTGAGTCTCACCCATTCATAGCGCATCAAGAGCAGGCACAGTCTTGCTGTCTCACCTCCTCTGCAAGCCCCCAGTAAGAGCCTTCCCTGCCAGCCTGTGTTAATGCTTGACACTGCCCGACTCCTTTCTCTCCAGCTCCAGCTCCAAACCTCAGCCCTCAGCATGCTTCCTGACTGCTCAGAAGTGGATTTGCTCTTTGAAATCTGTGACCTCTGTCCCTGGTGAGACACAGCTCCTGGGAGAAGGTCATGGCCTGCTTCCGGTTCCCTCACAGAGCTGGCATGGCACGGGACACATGCTGTTCAGCGAGGCATCTCCTGATCAATCTGTCTGTGGCCTCCCTGTGCTCTGACCATTGGGACAACCTTATCACTGAGATACCTGTGACTCCACCCCGCCTCCAGAAGCCCGAGGTCGCTCCCCAGCCGTGTGCACTCCTGACTGAGGCTGTGCCTTATCAGTTCTGGGCTCCTGGGAGAGAATAACACAGCTCCAATAGGCACCCACCAAGGTTCTGACACGGTGGACCCATATGGAGGAGATGGGGACAGATGGCTCAGATTCCCGACAAAGAGCACTTTAAAAACTTGGTCCAAATTCCAGCATAGCTGCCCTGGCTGGGCCACCTTAGGTGGCTTCATTGCTGTGAGTTCTCTTGCCCTCACCAGTGAGTTATAAAGGAAGAAAATATAGAAGGGATTAGAGAGCAATGGAACCATCTAGAATGGTACCTAGAATGGTGACATGATGATGCCAGCCTCTGGCTAATGGTAGGGAGGTCCTACCCATGGAGGAGTTCCATATGTGAACCACAGGGCTGCAAGCAGCCATCACCCCATTGCTGCCCATATGCCTGCCTCAAATGTTTCACTTAGCTCGGCCCACTCAGCTGTGCCATCTAGTTAAGGCTTCAGGATGCTGAGAAATTAAAATCAGGTTACATGGATAAGAAGGATGAGTTTGAATGGGGGTGACTCCTGAGCCACCAAGTTTTCCTACCAGGCCACTGTCTCCAAGGCTGCGGAATAGCCATGCACTATAGAGGAATTGGATTATGGGAGCTAAGGTGGATAGAGAGGAAGCCATGGAGAAGTCCTCTACCTACTCCACAAACCAGAGGAAGAATATGGAGGAGCTCATGCCCACAAAGGACAGGTAGGAAACAGGCACAGGCCTGGACAACTATTATCTGCTGCCCAAATCCACGACTCTGTCAAAATTGAGTCTCCCCAAGGCTGCTCAGGTCATAGGTTTTTCTCTGGCATATTCACACTAGAGATGGCACTGTTGGCAAGTCTGGAAGTCTAAAAGAGACAGAGCTACCCCTCTGCCTAAATAGTGGCATCTGTGTTCATAGATGGCTTTTGTACTTGTCCATTTTCTGTAGCTATAACAAAACATCTGAGGTAGATTTTTTTTTATAAATCAGGAAAGGTTTGATTTAGCACACAGTTCGGAAGACTGAGAGGTTAGATAGGCCTATCTGATTTGCCTCTGGTGGAGGTGTCCTGGTTGTATTATGGCTTCTTAGAAATACAGAACCTGCAGCCACACGCTGGACCTGCTGAATCCAGTCTCTAAAGGTGCAACCCAGGGAGCTATCTGGACAAACCCTCCAAAGGACTCTACCCCACAGAAGTTTGAGAGACACCACCCTATACAGGGACTTACGAGGGGAGATTCCTGCCTCTGGGCCACGACACACGTCTGGCTCCCTGCCCGGATGCTCCCCCTCTTGTTCTTCATGTGGCTGCTCATGTCCAGGGTCAGCTCCCAGAGCAGATGCCCTGTTCTGAGAGTCTTTCCTGGCCTCATATTGCCACTGGCTATCTGGATCCTTTGTTGGCTTCCTCCTAGGACCTGTCCTATGCAGGAACATTGTGGTCCATTTTCTAATACCCTCTATATCCCTAGAGCCTGCGTGATACTCAGTAGACAGCAAGCATTCATTATTAATACTTAGTTGTATTTTTAATGAACACATAAACCAATACCAGTTTCCTGCCAAATATGCAGCCTCTGTGGTCCTTATTCCCACCCAGTACCTGGCCCCTGTGGTCCTCCTTCCTGCCTAGCACCCAGACCACCCACAGTGCTCTGTGGTCATTCTACCTGCCAACACTGACTGCCAGGTTCATGGCTCCTGGTTACACCATGGCATCTTCAAGTCCAAGACTTCCAGAAACACTGACCCAAGGGTCTTATAGCTCAGGAGGATATTTCCTTTTGAGAGGTGGGGAGGGGATGGAAAGGATGGAGGGGGCCAAGGACCAAGAATTTGGACATAGGCCATCTGTCCTAACCACAAAGGGAAAGCGATTAATTCTGCCAGTTGATGCATGGAAAGTCACTTCCCTGAACCCCAGACTGATGAGATTTCAAAACTAACCAGCACCCTCCTTCTAACAGGCAAGCTACCCAACCGTCCAGCTGCAGTAGCACCCACCGAAGCTTATGCACAGCCTCCCAGCCTGCCGTAAAATAGCATCTCACCACAAAGAAAGCAAGATATTTCCTTTTCAATTCACAGCATCGAGCTGGAATTTCATAATATGGTTTTGGTTTTATTGTGTTTATTTTTACAGTAGCCTTCTATTTATGGCCAGAGGTACTAGCTTTCTATTTACAGTTGAGTTACAAGTTTCCATTGGAAATAAATCTAAGTTAGAGTTGATTTAAAGAGAAATGGAAGATAAATACTAAAATTATACACCATATAATACACATATATAATATAGTACATATATTACACAGCAAAAGGAATTGGGACATGGAGGGGTGGTGGCTGCAGACATCGGGGTCTTACTCCTTAGTTCCCAACTTGGATACCTTTCAGGAAAGGAAATGTTCCTGATCGTTTTAGAAAGATTGGGGGACTATAATAAGGGACTGGATACCTGTGAGCAACTCTATACTTATAAATCATTAAAAAAAAAAAAGGTGAATAAGGACAAGGGATAGTTGGTCACATCAGCGCAGGTCTGATTTTGTAGATAAAATACACTCCAAGGAACTTTCATGTGTCTCAGGATTGTGAGTAAAATATTCTGGATCTTAAGAATAATACAGCTATTAATACACTACTGGTAATCTAGCTGAACGTTAATGTCGTTGAAGTGAGTGCGTGTGTGTGTGTATGTGTGTGTGTGTGTGAGAGAGAGAGAGAGAGAGAGATCTAGGGAATCTTGTGTCAGTCATACACTGACTCAAAGAGTTAAATCCTAGGGAAATACCCATTTTCCAGATGTGAAAATGACATCTGCAGTGGTTCAGTCACCTGTACTATTTGTTCCTTATCCTGCTGCTGTGACTAAAGCAGCATGAAGGGGAAAGGGCTTTCACTGGCTCGCCACATCTGGAAGAATACTGCCCATTATGGCGGTAAATCATGACCCAGAAGTTGGAGGCAGTTGGTCATGTTGCACCCACAGTCAGAAACAAGGGAGACTATTGTTTGGTGCTTTCTCCTTTTCATCCCACTTGAGATCCCAGTCCTTGGAATGATACCAATCAAACTTAGGCGAGTCTTCCACATCGTTAACCTAATCTAGATAAACCCTCACAGATGTGCCTAGGAGTTTGCTTTTGTGATTCTAGATTCCATCAGGTTGACAATTAGCCATCATACATGTCCAGTTTCCTAAGCTGGTACCATGTTGAAGCTTGCAGAAGGCAGGTAGATGGAAGGGGACCGTGGTGGTGGCCAGGATCTCACATCCATTCTCTGCAGAGGACCCACTCTCTACTTGGATATTCTCATGTTAGTAGCACAAGGTTGAGTAGAAAATAGTACTGTTTCTGGTGCCCCCAAGAGTCACTGTCCGGCCACAGCCCAAGAAAAGCAGTCTGAGGTCATTTGTACCTCAGTGAACCTTGTCGGTTCAGGGCAGGACAAGAGCTTCTTCACAATACATTATCTTGGGCCCTTTCACCTGCTCCTTCCTCACCTAGCAGTATATTCTATTATGGTGACTTCCTTCCTTGTGGTTGGATTTTATTATATATATAAAACCTGTACCAGACAGTTCTCAGCAGGACTTTGGTCTCACTCTGTAGACCAGGCTGTTCAAGAACCCACAGAGATCCACCTGCCTCTGCCTCCCAAATGCTGGGATTATAGGTGTGCCCACCACAGCCAACTAACCATTTTCTTATACATTATTTCTGTGTTTTAAAGATTTTTAAATTTGAAAAATACGATGTCACGGATCTTCAAAAGTAAATGCATCCACAACATTTTAGTCCACTTCTTAAAAAATACCATGTAAGAAAAGCAAAATCCCCATCGTTCTACCATTCTGCCATTCTGCACACCCCACAACCCACAGAGGTAACTATGATAGGAAAGGATGCACTCAGCCTCTTCCTATGAGAGCTGGGACATATCTACATCTAAATAAATATATTCCAATGAGTATCTGTCATAGTATGGCCCATATAGGATTGCCCAGGCAGGGTAGCATGCTGCTCAATTCCTGAGGCTACTCTCCTATAAACTGTATTATTCACTAATAGTTTTTATGACTGGCAAATGAGACTTCTGTGTGGGACTTCCATAACTACTTTTTTCTTTTGGTTTAACCTGTACCAGTGGTTTATCTGCATAAACATCTGTGCACCGCATGCATACCTGGTGCTTGTGGAGACCAGAAGAGGGCATAAGATGCTCCAGAACTAGAATTACAGTTTAGCCACCATGCTGGTTACGGGAATCCACCCAGAAACCTCTGGAAAAGCAGACAGCATTCTTAATCTCCGAGTCATCTCTCCAGTCCCCTAGAGCTGTAACTTTTAGAAAACAAGGTCATGTGGGATTTTACCTGCTCATTTGTGTATCAGAACTTCCTCATTATCTGTGGCAGATACCTGATGGTCCACAGAACTGGTGTACCTCAGTGAACCCGTCTCTTTGCTACCAAGGGTGTGTGAGATGTCTCCTCAGTCTTCATTCCTGCAGTAACAATGTGTCCATCTTAAGCAGAGTGTATGAGTGCTCGGGAGAGGTGTGAGAAGCCTCAGAAGCATGCGCAGCCAGTGAGTGACAAGTCCTGGATGCAGTCCCGTGTCACTCTGACCTTACATTAATGTAAGCATTGGATAATAAGGGGAATCTCAGAAATGCTGTGTCAAGTTCCTCAACTTTACAGGCTGCTATTGATAAACAGAAGTTAATACATGAGTAGAAGCATCTCCCTGAAAAAGCACAGAGGAGAAGAAAAGTGGTTTTTTTTTAGCCCCTAGTACATGCCCATTCCCCTTAGCACATGCTTCTTATCTTTTATTAGTTCCTCAAAAAGTCAAATAAAAACAATAAAACCTGTCAGAAAGTCACTAGGCCCCTTGTCCCCATAAGCTCATGGTCACCTTATACCACCTGAAAGTGACAGAGGGGTCTCACTCACTCACACACACAGAGAGAGAGAGAGAGAGAGAGAGAGAGATATGCTGAAGTGGGAGATCTCATTCCCTCCTGGGGGTAAGGGTAGGGTTTCTCACAGTGAAGAAGGGTGGGAAATCCTCAGACAGGTAAAGTCGATTGGATTAATAAGATCCTCAGGCCCCTGACCATCACAGAGAAATGTGTCCTGCTCTCTCCATTGTCTCTGACCCAAAGTCAACCCAGCTGATGACCTTTAACTGCAAACTCCAGGCTAGAGCCCATCCAGGGACAGAGTTGGTTACTTACATGGCAGGGACTCGTGGCAAACAACGGCAACCCTGGCAGCTGAGTGAAACAGTGGTGAGCATGCTGAGAACTGAAGCACTCATTCCCTTCACTCAGACTTAGGAAGTCTAAGGAGTGGGCAGGAGAGCTTGAGGACCACCTAACAAAAATCCACAGCCCCGTGAGAGGGAAGAGACAAAAGGGGAAGCTGAAGAATGAGGCTTAGGAAGACTTACAGGTAAGACGAGAGTCTTGGAGAGTGAAGAGAAGCTTATAGAAGCATCTAGACTTGTGAGAAACACTCAATACTGATGCATCCGCTAGTGCTCACTTGTTATTTAACAACCTACTACACCAGGCGCTGGGTAGATGGCAGTGAGCAACACAGAGATGTTCTTTGCAAATTTACACTAAGTGAAATCAACAGACATCATGAAACCATAATTAATTATTTATAATATGCCCCTGAAAGAGAAACATAGGGCGCCATGTGAACAAATAGTCAAACACCATCGGCCCAAGGATATTATAGCAAGATCTTAGTACACGCAGAAATTAACTGAATGAAGGATGTATAGGGAAGAACACTGTAAGCAGACTGTGTGTGTAAGGGCTCTGAGCACAAGAGAGGAGCAAAGTCGGTGGCATTAATAAGAAGGATCTGGAAACTCAGCAGCCAGATCACAGAGGACCTTAGAGACCAGCTTAGGGATTTTTGATATTATCCCCAAAAGAGTGATCCTGCTAAAATTCCCTCTGGTATGTGCACATCATAGACAGACATTCAGTAAATATGCGTGAAGGAGCCACTCTGTGTCAAGGTGTTTAGGCCCAGAAGAGCTCCAGCTAGTGAAGAAGTTACAGCATAAGAGGCAAGAACTGTGAAAGGTTGGCATCCTGATGGTATGCTCTGGAGACGGAGTGGCTGGGCGTGCTTAAGGGAAGCCAGCACTTCATTGCTTCATGAAGAGCCAAGAAACAGTGGCTAAGGTAGACATATGCAAAGGTCTGGAAGCCAGAGATGTGTATTTCAATAGCACAAAGCCAGGTTCACACATGGATACCGGAGGGTCACCATAGTGTTTGCACACACTTCTGATAACTCTGGAGACCCCCTCTATCCTCGTCCATTCCTTGTCGGGAGCATGTTCCCATCCCTGCACACAGCCCACTCAGTGTCATCCTTCAGTGCTTCTCCATGCTCGTAATAATTCAGGGGAGGGGGAAGCAGCTGAGGAGATGGCTTAGCTGACAAAGTGCTTGTCACACAAGTATGAGGACCTGAGTTCATTTCCCCAGCAGCAGCAAAGCCAGACAGAGTGATTGGTGCATGCTTACTGTCCCAGCTTTGAGGAGAAAGAAACAGGAGGATCGTTGGACCTCGCTGCTCAGGCAACCTAGCTGAGCCAATGTGCTCCAAATTCAGTAAGAGAATCTGGCTCAAAAAATAAGGTAAAGAATGATACCCAGTGTTGACCTCTGGCCTCTAAATTCACACACACGCACACACACACACACACACACACACATATATGCACGTGCATGCATGCATGCATACCACTCCACGGTGGTGCATAGCTATAATCCCAGCACTCAGGAGATTGAGACAGCAAGACTGTGACTTTTGAAGCCAGTCTGGGATATATTACAAGATCCTGTCTAAATATAGAGAGCAAAGAGGAATTCTGGGATCAATGAACAAGGAGACAGATATTTTGGAGGCGAGATCCTGACTTCTAGCTCCTGCTCCAGGCCCTGAGACCAGTAAAGATGCTGAGAAGGAAGTTGGGCCCCCAGGGAGAGAAAGCCCCTGGCTGTCCATGCAGGTCAGAGGGAAGACAATCAAGTCTTTACATCACTGAATGAAACCCCAGTGTGGTGTTTGCTCAAAACACAAGAACTATTCCTGGATGTCAGGTGCAGTTAATGGTTGCTGTGGCAACCACCCATGCTTAATGAACAGAAGAGAGTAAAAGATGCAGGGTAAATGTCAGGGCCCCAATGGATGTGCTGGCGAGCNGTCTGTTAGCACTGGATAGAGCTGACCAGCGAAGGTTGAAATGAGCAGCCCAGGGTAGCTGGAGATTGATTAATCCAGGAGCCTTAGTTCCTTTTCTCGGTGCAGCATGGCCAGAATGGCGCAAAATGTCAGAAAAAAAGTGTGATTCTTTATACATAGCTAAACACAGGGTTTGATTCTGCACATGTTTATAGAACTTGCAGGGGTGGCAATCCAAGCACGCATCACTCAGAAACTTAAAAAACAGCACTTAAAAAGATTCTTCTGGATTTTTTTTTAATGAAGAAAGTGTCAAATTGGGGTTTAAAAATACTATTTTGAACTCCAAGCCTCCACATGTCATATTGTCATTGGGCCATATGTGTGCTACTTATAAAAGGTGGAAGGCGGGGGAGTTGGAGGGATGGCTCAATCAGTAAAGTGCTTGCTAGGCAAGTATGAGGAGAGGAGTTCAAATCCCCAGCACCCGTATAAAAAGCAGTGCATAGCAGTGAATCTGTAACCCCAGCACTGGAGAGACAGAGGCAGGAGGTGCTTGCTGATCAGATAGTGAACATGAAGACTAGGTCCCGCAGGATGGGCCAGCATTAGGAATCCAGGACGCAGGACTCTCTAACTGATCTTTCCCTGTTGGAAGATCTGAGTCATCTTAACTTGTTTTGTGTTGGTGGAATGGAATACCTAAAGTCTAAGAATTTATAAAGAATGAATACTTAGTTCTTACAGATGAAGGTTAGATTGTTCAACATCCGGGAGCCCCTTCTACTGGGGGCCTTCATGCTACGGCAAAGCAGTAGCACCTTCCCGAGGTCAGAGCCTGGTTCTTAGCCTGATATGCAGCAGAACCCAGCAAGCAGCTGTTGCAAATCATAGGTTCTCAGAGATCTTAACCAAAGGAGGCCCAAGAACATACTTTACATTTTAAGCACAATCCAGGTAGATCTTACACAATTGGCTCCAACTTTGCCCCTCTGTGCAAGAAGCCAAGATAGAGGAGCCACAGTCATGGCTCTTAGTCCCCCTCAACTCTTCATTCCAGAACAGTCATCTCTGTGGTCTACAGAGGGAACACATTCTTGACTCTTCTAGTGCCTACTGAGAACAGATTACAAATACTGGGACTCAAAGCAGCAAGTGATCGTGTAAGTGTCCAAACCTCAGTCAAGCTTTAGGTAAAGATACTAAGCCATTAGATGAGCAAGATCAACCCACTTCAGATATTCTCCTGTGCAGTTTATTTTATTTTTTTGTAAATGCCAACAAACAACCAACTTCTAATTATTATTCTTTTTCCATATATCTACTTGGCTTGTACCCCAGACCAATGATTCTACTGCCTCAATGATGAGCCAAACATCGGAGCTCATGGAATCATGGGTACTGTTTTGGGTGGCAGAATACATAGGTAAATTGAACCTGGACCCTCGCCCAGATCTGGACACATGAGGACTGGGCTTTTGACTTCGTACCCTGGGAATGTTTGGATCCTGGGCTCTGAGAGAAGCTAGTTATTTATTTTTATCTTGAATTATCAACTTAATTAAGGGCAAGGGAAATCATTTTACCTTTCTAGACCCACCCGATGGACAGATTGATCCAAAAATTTAATATCAGGCTTTTCAAAAACAAAGCAAAATGGTTCATTTTGTCGCAGATGAGTGACAGCAACAGCCTACCTGCGCTCACCAGATCCTCCCCTGAAGTCAATGACGGCTACTCTGTGGGCCCTTCTCTCCTGAGCATGCAAGACTCTCCCCTGTGTCTTCCCAGTCATGGCTTCCTTTTGTTATTAAAAGTTACCTTCTCATAGAGTCCTCCCTTGCCCACCCAACCTCATGAGCATCCTCCACAACCCATCCCAATCACATTCTCTGCAGTGTTTAGTGAAGAAGCTAGCTGCATTTAGTCACTGATAAACTCAAGTGTCAGGGCCATTCTTCACAGAATGTGGGCGCCTCCAAAGACATCTGTGAAACAAAAGAATGGTCCAGGATGTGCACCACCAGTGGCTCTGTTAAACCAGAGTGTTTATTTCTCATTAACTTTCTGTCTTCTGGTTCTCTTATTAGAGGCGGTAATTCATAATTGCTATACCCCAAGTGCTTCATCTTGCTCAAAGAGACCAAGTTTAGTTCAGGGTCCTCATTATCTGGGAATTCATTATCTAAATCTATGCATATGGACAGGCAAGTGAACTCTGTCTTAATATGAAAGCATGTGTTAATGGCCCAACCACTTACAAAAGCAGCGTCTACTCACAGGCTGCTCTTCCCCACCTTCTGCTCCCCAAGACTTTAACACTTGACTCCCAGTCCCTGTCTGGCAGTTTTCCCCCTGATTGCCAGCTCTTGTCAACATGTAACAGGAAAAAGCAAATAGAAGGTCGAAATGTAATTTGCCAACTGAGGGGAAGGAGAGCCTGCCTTGGGACACAGTTAACAAGGGGAGAGGGGGCTGACAAGGGTGATGACATGATAGACATCCCATAATTTGAATATCAAAAGATTAACAGAAGCCCTTGGGAAAACTGATGACGAGCTAACATATTTTTCCCAAAATTAACCCACTTTAAGACTCCACCGTGAACATCAAACTTTACAATCCTGTCACAAGGGATTTCGTATCAGACCATCATGCAACTTTATCAGAAAAATGAGGTCTCTCCACCCACCCCCAAAATTGGCACAATGCTTCTTGGCTCACTCTAGCATATACTTAGGAAAGATCAGATGAGATGAACGTTTTCATAAACTGTGTTCAAGTCTAAGATGTTATTGGCAGCAAGCACATCTTTGTCTTTCATTGATTTCTGTGAAAGGAATGTCTTCCCGTGGGCGACCCAGGGACCACGCCTCTCGACCTGGCCACAGTTAGAGCCAGCAGGGACCCTCAGAAACTCCATGTGCCCCAGTGTCATTAAGAGCCTCTGTGGTGAATTATATCACAGATGTGTTCGAACACAAGCACCCTTACAGCAACTTACAGCAAGGGCTTACTTTTGCATTCTTAGCCCAAGTGCTCCTGAGGCATCAAAGAACTTGACCTTTGCTCTTCCCCATACCTCAAGACAAAGCTATCACAATGGGCTGAAGACTTACATTGCTGGACCCAGAACTCTGTTTTTTTCCATAGCCTTAGCTTTATGTTCTAAACTAGGCTTTGAGGGTCTGGAACTTGAGCACACTAGCTAGATTTGTTGCCGATATGGTAACTAAGCTCCGGTCACTCCGTTGGTCTTGTTTGTGGATGAGACCGGATCTGAGGCATGGAGTTTGGTTATGTGGACTGGTGAGGGCACTATCTTTATTCTGCACATGACCTGTCTACCAGAGCATGCATGATACAATTGCCCTTTGGTAGGTTCTAGGAACCCACAGCCGGGTAAAGCCTGCCTGCGGACCATCAATGTAGGTGCTGACAATGGAGAGAGATGTGAATGATCCTGTCCAGAAGACTAATCAGAGGCCTTGATGGCATCTTCTCCCTCTTCTGGAGAGGAATCTACCCTTGTGCCAGGATTTGGTTACAAAGTATTACCCAAAGACTGTACTGAAGGCATTGTGGCTTCCCCACGCAGCGGTGTTCAGAGGTTCAGAGTTCAGCAATCACGAGAGCTCCAGCGTTACCAGGAATTAATCAACTGATGGATTCAGAGCTGACTGGACTCTGGGGCAAGCAGGTGGGAACTATGGGAAGTGGAGCCCAGTTGAGGAAATGGGTCTTTGTAGCTCAACTCATCCCTCTTCCTCTCTCCTCATTCTTTGTTTCCTGGCCACCTTTGTGCTGCTGCATGCTCCTTGTCCCCTCACCGCCTGCCACAGACAACAGAGCAATCTGATCACAGACTGCAACCTCTGGACTCGAGATTCAAACAAACCTTTCCTCCTGTAAAGTTGATTTTTCTCAGGTAGTTTGTCATAGCTGTAGTCTAGCCTGTCTGCCTCAGGACTACAAGCCTGGAAAAGTTAAGACTCAAATGACAGTCTTGTTTTCCCAATTCTATCTGTTCTAGATCCAATAATTTCTCGACTTGAGATCAAAAGCACTGGGACTAGGGAGCTGCCTGTGTGGGTAAAGTTGTTTGCTGTGCAAGTGTGAGGACCCGAGTTCAAATACCCGGCATCTACAGAAAAAGTCAGGGAAGGAAGCACATGCCTGTAACCCCAGTGCTGGCAGAAGAGGAGGGGGCAGAGGCAGGAGGATCCCTGAGGCTGACTAGCCAGTATGTACACCCATACACACACACACACACACACACACACACACACACACACAGTATACAATGAAGAACTATTTTCAAAGACTATTTTTCCCCCTTCCAAAAAACAAAAACAAAAAAAGTCTACTTAGTCCTTGGCCAATCTAGACAGAGTAGATGGTTTAGGCCAGTCCCTCTGGATGGTGACAAGTTCCATGGGCTCCCTGCTCAACTGATCTCTACACGGTACACAAATACACAAGCATGCACCCACACGCACAGATCTGCCTAGCTACCCATGCATCTCTGTGGAGATGGAAGAGGCTCCTGATTTCCTTTCTAGGCTCAAGGTAAAGGTCATGGTACTAGAAGCTGTCCCCCCTCACCCATACTAAGTGCTCAGTACTGTGGATTAAGAGGATTTTACCAAGAGCTGAGTTCTGGGATTAATCAGATCTTAATTTTATGTCTTTTTGCCTGTCTTGAAGTGCATTTGTTGAATTAACACATGCTTGCATAATTCCGTGTACTAAGCTTTGTTGTAAAGTACTTGACAAGGACTGGGAATGCCGCTCAGGGAGCAGGGTGCTTACTAGCAGGCGCAATGCCCTGGGTCTGACTCCAGAATCATATAAACTAGGTATGGTGGTGCACACCTGTAACCCAGCCCCTGAGAGATGAAAGCAGGGCTATCAGAAGTTTAGCAGTTGGAAAGTTTGTCCTAGGCTGCAGAGAATGTTTGAGGCCAGCCTGGGATACATGAGATCTCTCTCAACAACAAATGAATGAAGGAGGTATGGGGAAAATACTGACTTTACATTAAAGCTCCGATAAATGTTACCAACATTCTCAGCTTACAGGGGGAGAGATTGAGGCATTAATAAGCTAAGCAAATTACAGGGGATGTGTAGCAGAAGCAGGAGCCAAACCCAGTCACCCCAGCCTCATACGTCACTCTTCTCACTTCTTCATGTCACCTCAGGCAATGCTTGCTGTGTGAAGTGTGAGGGAGACCCAGCAAACATTCATCAGATACCTGCAGACCATGTCTCAGTAAGAGTGGAGACTACAGTGGGCTCTTCGGGGCCTGGGGGAGCATATGCACAGGTGGAAAACAGAGGTCAACTTTGGGTGTCTTCCTCTGTCACTTTTCACCCTATTTTTTGGAACAAGGTCTATTACTTTGACTTACTAAGTCAGCAAGGCTGACTGGCCAGTGAGCCCAGGGGTCGCCTGTCTGTCCCCCAGGGCTGGGAATACAGTCTTTTTATGAGGACTCCGGGGACAAACTCAGGCCCTCTTGCTTGCCCAGCAAGCACTTTACTGAGTGAAGAAACCTATCTAGCTACAACTTTAACTATTTCTTCTGAAACTCCCACCAATCAAGAGATTACCAAGACCAAAAATGAAGAGGTCAAGCCACGGGGGATGACTCACCTAAGGTGCTTGTCACTTGGTACCAGGACAAAATGCCTGACAAAAAAGCAACTTAAGGAAAAATGAGTTTATTTTAGCTCACAGTTAAAGGATTCACTCCATCCTGGCAGGGAAGGCGTGGCAGCAGAAATGTAAGGTAGCTGGCCATATTACATCCACAGCCAAGAGTGCTTCTCTGTATTCAGTCTGTGACCCCAGCCTGAGAAAGGTGCTGCCCAAGTTTAATCTCCCCACCTCAATTAACCCAGTCTAGAAACTTCCTCCCTGATATGCCCAGAGCTTTGTCCCGTAGGTGATTCTGCAAGGTTGACCAACAATATGAAGCATTACAATATCCTTTGTGGGCCTGTGCTACTATAACTAAATACCACACACACAGCTGTTCTCAACCTGCCCAATGCTGCAACCCTTTAATACAGAATACAGTTCCTCATGCTGTGGTGACCCCCAACCATAAATGGTTTTCATTGCTACTTCATAACTGTAATTCTGCTACTGTTATGAATCGTAATGCCAATATCTATATTTTCTAATGGTCTTAGGTGAAAGGGTCATTCAACTCTCAAAGGGTTGAGATCCACAAATTGAGACCTGCTGATATACCAGATGGCCCATATAACAGAATTTTTTTATTGCACTTCTGGGTGGCAGGTGATCACAGAATCCACCACATGGTAAGGTTCTAATAGGCCCATTCCTGATTGTCCAGGGCTACTTTCTTATTACTCTTCAAATGGGGCTGCCTTTATAATAACACTTCTCCCATTCATGAATACTCTAACCTCCCTGTGTCATTAATTCCCAATCCCCTATGTCATTAATTCTCATCATAACGTTGTACTGGAGATTAAGATTGCAACATAGGCTTTTGGGGGAAATACAAACATTTAGTCCACTATAAGAGAGAATCTAACTAGTGCTTTTGTAAGTGGCAGTATCGGAGAGTGCCAAAGTTTGTGTTCCTTCTGCCCTCTAACCCCGCCACCACCACCAGAGGTCAAAACATACATGTTGAAGGAGGAGCCGTTGTATCCCCCAGCCTGCAAGAATCTGACTTGTTTGTACAGATTCCAGTTAAGACCCTTAATGCCTCTTTGTAGCTACTAATGGCCATTTCCCAGGTTCAGACTGGGGCCACATTGCTGGAATCTGGAAGAAAACTCTCAGAATGGGGACCCTGGTCCTCATGTTGAGCACAAGTGATTTGAACCAATACCTTCTTTCGCAACGGCTGAGAAGATCTTTAGGATTCAAAAGCACAAATGCCTCATCTTCAGACTACTTCCCACCCTGGCATGTTGGCAGCCACCCCAAAATCATGTGGATCCTTTAGGATGCCTCTCCTGGGTGATCTTAACCCTACGGAAGAGCTAGGGTTGATTATGGTCCACGTGTAATCCAGCCTCCCAGATGTTCCAGAGATCAGTGATAGAGAAACACCTGGAAGAGCAGCTGGTGGGCCCAGGGAAATTGACACAATAATTCTCTGTCCACACTGGCCCTCCCTTCTCAAACGGAGGCATTCACTCCACTTCTCAGCCTCTGCCTTTGCAGTCGCTTAGCTGAAAAGGCCTTTTCTGAATCTTCGGAGAGCTGGTTTTCTCTCCGCCTAGGTCTAAGGTCCAGTCCTCTGCTACCACCATATCCAGAGCTGCCATCAACTGCCTACGTTGTGCCCTTCCTTGCCCATGATTGTCACCAACTGCCCCACCACCTTACCCATGGTTGCCACCATCTTCCTCCTTCAAATACAGAACTACAGATGTACCAAGGATGCAATATAGTGGTAAAACACTTGCCTTGTGTGCACAAGACTCTGGGTTTGATTCCCAGACACACACACACACACACACACACACACACACACACACACACACGCAATTCAGATATACATCTGAATTTTAATTAGACATAAAAAGAAACTATGTCATTTAAAAAATGGATCGTGCTGACTAGTTTTATGTCAACTTGACATAATTTAGAGTTATCTGAAAGGAGGGAACCTCAATTAAGAAAACACCTCCATAAGGATCAGGCTGTAGGACACTTTCTTAATTAGTGATTGATGGGAAGGGCCCAGACCATTGTGAATGGAGCCATCCTTTGGTAGTCCTGGGCTCAATAAGCAGACTGAGCAAGCCATAGGGAGCAAGCCAGTAAGCAGGCCATTCCACGGCCTCTGCATCAGCTCCTGTCTCCAAGTTCCTGCCCTGCTTGAGGCACTGCCATGACTCCCTTCATTAATAAGCAGTGATATGGAAGTGTAAGCCAAGTAAGCCCTTTCCTCCCCGAGTTTCTTTGGTCATGGTGTTTCATCACAGCAACAAGAACCCTAAGGCACGGAGGGAACCAGAAACCATCATGTTAAGCAAAATAAGCCTGACTCAGAAAGAAAAAGGGCACATTTTCTCTCATGTGCAGAATCTGTACTTATCTGGGGAAAGAAGAAGGACCACCAGAAAGAAGGCGGAGAAATCAGGAGGGGTAACAATGCACTTTGACAAGCCATTGTCTGAGCATTAACCTCCGTCCTCTGCGGTGAGAAGCTTCTCTGATGAGGGTGAGCACCACACAGATCTGTGTGTAAAAGGATATGTATTGGAAGGCAACTTAGTGCTATGCCCATTTATCAAAATTTCAATATCTTGTTCACTAACTGCCTGGTTACGATTCTCAGTGAGTATCTCAGATCTGAGGACCAGCAATCCTCTTTGTCTTGACCACCAGGGAATCCCCAGAACCTGAAACCGACCTTTGTAGCGCAGTTCTCACACACAGCTCCTCCCCAGATTCCCACCTCCTCTCCCATCCTCTCTCACCCAATCACTCTGGGTCCGTTCCCCAGTCCAACCTCAGGTGACCCCGCAACCTGCAGTGACTCTGAACTCCCGAACCAGTCCTCCTTCCTGGATTCTGTCATCATCACACCAGACCCCCCCNCCCACAACCCGCTTGAAGAAACCACCCCCTCTGATTAGCTTCTAATTAACCTTCAGTTCGCAGCTTAGACATGATTTTACTTGGCATTCGTTTAACAAAAATCATTTTACTGAGTTACCGGGGAGATAATTGTGTGCGAGAGAGTGAGAGGCAGGGGGTTGCTTACTCCGAATCCTTTCTATACAATTTGAACCATATGTCACATATGTTCTTTTAATTTAACAGAGATTATCTAAATACGAGATAAAAGGCTGCTTATTTTTAGGATGTTTATGCATTTAAGAATTATTCTTAAAAATGCTCAGCATGAGTGCCATGAGGACTTAATTATTGTAGCTTTGTTATGTGGCTTGATATCTTGTTTAAAACACAAAAAACCTTTCTGAAGCCCTTTCATTCATTCCAATTTTTTTTTCCTGAGAAAATTGCTTTCAGCTTCCCGAATAGGCTAATTCTGTCACCTAGGAAAATGGTGCCTTTATTGCATCTCCTCCCCCTTGCTAATAGCTCAGTCCTTGTGCTGAGTAGAGTCCATGGGGCTGCAGTAACTAACAGAGACAATGACAAGCATCCGTCTCCTAGTCTTGGCGCTCGTGGACTGCTTCAAGGGTCTGCCCTTCACAAGGCGTGATGGTCTAAGCATACACTGTTCCCACCCATGAAGGAAAGGTTCCATCGTCTCAGCCAAAGTCAAGCTCCTGAAACAATCTCCTTCCCCCAGAATGAAACTGTAACCACTGTAAAAACCAGTCTCCACCATGACACCTCAGCAGCTCGAGGAATCTCTCCTTCCACTCAGAAGCTCTTCCCAGGATCCTCCAATCCACTGCCTCTCATACCCCAGGTGTCGAGCTGCCTGGTTACTGGAGTCCCCTCACCTCTCACCCTCAGCCGTCATCATCTTTGCAGCATCTCTGCCTCAGAGCTCCAGCTTGAAGCTGAACTAGGATAGTGCTGAGTTTGTATCCTGACTTGATCCTTACAATCTGAATGTTTTCAACATTTCTATCTTCCACTTGTTTGCAGTATGTAAGTAAATCACACTCATTCTCTTTAGAAAAGTTGCATTAATAGAGCGCTGTGCACAGTGATGTTACTGGAGTTGTTAAGAGGGGAGCCTGGGCACCAGTGTCGGAACAAGCTAGGCTCAGCCAGCTGACCTTGGGAGACCATTAAGGAGACAAGTGATAGTGTAAACCAGAGAAAGAGCTATTCGGTGTGCACACTGAGGAGAGGAACAAATAGCAAGGTTCAGTGACCCTCCCTAGTCTGTCTCTGGGGTCCTGACAAGAGGTTTAGGTTTAAATGGTGCATAAGAGACCTGCCTATCAAAGCAGTTCTGGTCAAAAGATGTTCCTAAACAATCGCCAACCTATCCTTGTGTAGGCTCCAGCTTCTCCTGTGGGGCAGCCCGACAAATTGCCAGAACTGGATAAAGTCTCTAAGGAGACAAGTTCTTCCTCTGGCTGGCACCAGGGCCCAACCAACAGGAGACTCCTGGGGAAATTCCATTTCCTTGGGGTCCGTTGTTTCAATAGTCTCATAACTAAAAGGAGAGGTACAAGGGTCTTTCCTTAAAATACCTTTATTCTTCTTGACAAGAATGGTTTTAAAAGCTCATACTTGTAACTCTAGCACTCCGAAGCTGAGGCAGGAGGATCACAAGTTCAAGGCCAGTCTAACTACATAGCAAAACAGAGTCTCAGAAAAATTACTGATATAGGGAAATATTCACAGGAAAATGTAACTGAAGGAGAGTATATGTAAGGAGAGTTTATGGTCCCAACCCTGTTAAATCATCTCATGTGAAGGCATGGGGGGTGCATGGAGGAGATATAAAAACAGTAACTGGGGGCGAGCAATATGTTGCTGATACAGATGGCCAAGCACACTTTACAAGTGTTTGGGTTGGGGGGCCAAGAGCTTTACAACCAGTGTGGAGTCTTCCGTGGGGAAATCCATGACACCTTTCCCTTTTGTAATGCTTTACTTTCCCAAATCACACCATGTCACCAATCTGTCTCTTCTCATCCTAAAACATTTGCCAAAACCAATGATAGTAGTCGGTCTGATTTATTGAGCTCTGGTGTGTGCCAGGAGCTGTGCTAAGCGCCTGACGCATTTGCCTGATTGAAAGATATGTGAGATTGCTGAGAGCAGCGCTGGGTGCTGACGGTACCCTGCCCGCACCAGGACAGCCCCATGGCATCGCGTTTATCGTCTCCCCAGAGGCAAGGCAAGAGAGGTAACTCACGGAGAACTGCAACTAGTGGACGATTGATCTGAAGTTGATACCAAGATGTGACTCCAAAGACAGCCCTCTTACTCAGTCTGCTTGCATTCAGAGATAGCAGGACTATGTGTCTGCAGGAACATGGGCACACCCTGGGGCCAAATGGCGATTCTGGCCAACTGGTGAATTCATGCCCAGGCTAATGTCTGCCTACAAAGATTGGTTGTCGCATGGAAGTGACAAGGAGCTCATGTTTAAAGAAAACCCGAAAATCTGGTTTCCATGTGAACTATCCTGAGTTTTAAGCTGCAGCAAACATGTTTAGTGTTTAATAAAGCACAATATGCAATTAAATAACGCAGTTTAAAGGAAAACAGAAAATATCACAAAACAAAACCTTTTTTTCCTCATATTTCTGAAAGGCCCTTGGGCAAAGGAGGTGAGACAAGCAGGTGAGAGTGCCTTCTGAACAAGCGTGAGGACGCCACTTGAATCCCCAGCACACACAAAGGGCCCAGTGGAGCTGTGTGTGCCTGTTACCCAGTAATGACGGGACAGCAGGTACAGGGAGACCTCAGGGGCTTGCTCGCCTCCAGCCTGGCTCCAGGTTCAGTGACAGACTCTAGTGGAGATGAGGTCACGCAATGTCCTCTGACTTCCACATATGCATCCACAAGCACATACACCACACGTACACACACACACCCTACATCATATGAAAACCCAAACTCATTTTTAATTCCCACTTTTCCCCTTAGAGAGCAGAAGTTACTGGACCAGGAAGACAGGAAGAGATCAGCAGAGTCTTTCTTACAGAGACAGAAATATTTCCTGCTAAACTATCTGTCACAAATACTCATGTCTGCCATAGTACCATGAGAGCCAGCATTGGAGCTGTGTTTCAATAAAACTTTATTCATTACCTGTTTTAAAATTCTGTTCTTTTGATTTATTTTCCTTAATCATCTAAACAATCAAACACCATTTCCGGCTGATAAAACATAGGTGATCAAGTAGTAAACCAGTTCTGGCCTTTAAAAGCTCACTGCCAGGGCTGGAGAGATGGTTCTGCAGTTAACAGAATTGACTGCTTTTCCAGAAGAACCAGGTTCAACACCCAGGATCCACAGAACACAAGAAAACTCATAACCGTTAGTAACTCCTGTTCCAGGGGATCTGGTGTTCTCTTCCCACCTCTTTTCGGCACCAGACACATAAGTGGCTCACAGATATACATGTAGACAAAACACCCATACACATAAAATTAAAATGAAAACTCCTGGATGCCAGGGTTAGAGAGATAGCTTAGTTGGTACTGTCCTTGGTGGACAAACATGACGATCTAGGTTTGATCCCCAGAATGTATGTGAAAAAGCCAGGCTAGGTAGTGCCACATGCTTGTAATATGAGAACTGGGATGTAGAGAGAAGAGGCTCTCTGGTATTTGCTGGCCTGTCAGCATGAGCTCCCAGGCCAATGAGAAACCCTGCATCTGGAAAGAAAGAAAGAGAGAGAGAGAGAGAGAGAGAGAGAGAGAGAGAGAGAGAG